>OY744517.1:163819411-163956911 GCA_963556195.1 Sepiola atlantica | reverse complement strand
AGGCGGTGTAGAGGCACGACAGTTACCCCGTGCGCATGTCTTCCGGAAGAGGACCGTGCTGAATACAAAATGCCCTCTTCCTGAATTATGACCGGCTAAAATGTGAAACTCCTACGTTTACAGAAGTAATAAAAGTGATAGTATAGTTTCAGATTCAGACAGACAAATACGAAATCTCCATGAATAATAGATTAGTCGTAAAACATGTGATGGCCTACTTTTTTATTGCTTCTGTTTATTACATAAGGTAGAGCAAAGACTGTGTGGGGTTTAATTTCCAATATAGAAATAATTTCATGAATGAATAAGGCAGAAAAGTAAACAAAAGTAATAAAATATTTAAAAATCCGATAAGCAAATAAATACAAACGGCAAGTCGCTTGTATGGGATGCGACTTGTATCGTAAGAAATCAACAACAAACCTTGGTTATGCAGCAACGTAAGCAGAGGACGGTAAGCAATAACAATATGCCGGTCTTCTAAAAAAACATGTGTTCCAACCGATCACCGTGGAGATGTATGGAGCGATAGGCTTGATCAACAGCCTCAATCTCTTAATAACGCGACACACTGGCGACCATCGTGAATTGACTTAGCTTTATGAGCGTATCTCACTATTTGTGGAAACGCCTTGAACTTGCTCTCAATCTGCCAAGACAGCAAGACATTCGATAACATTTGTATATTGGTTTGGAAAAAGTACATTTTATTAATTAATAGTATTAGTTGTTTTTTTATTCATTGAATAAATGTTTATTATTTATTTTATATGAGACACCTATTTTGTGAATGTGTTAAATTAATAGGTGATTTTAGTTAAAACGTGCGTGCTTGGGATAGTTTCATTTTTAGTTTTTTATTCGTTGTTATTATAGAGGTTGATTAAGTTTAGTTTTTTATTTATTAAATTATTTATTTAAAATTTATTGTGTATTGCTATCCTAAAGTAAAGTTTATTCTGTGTTTACTATTTTATTTCTACAGTTTAACAGGTTAGGAGGTATTTAAAGTTTAGAATTTCAAGTTTCTACACGCTGGTCTAAATTTCTACATGTTCTAGCCTGTCGTACTATTTTCCATTCAAGTATTGGTGAGCGTCAGTAACGGGTTGCTAGTGCTGTTTTTATTCGGCGTTTTTTTGTTATTGTCGTAATATCTGGTTTTGAAATATAGGGCGGTCATACCCGCGCAAAACTCTGGGCTTTCGTTGGCAAATATTGTGGCTTGGTAAACCGTCCTTTTGGTTAGACATTTATTTTGTATTGGACAAATTGCATGAGTTCTACAATTACCGATTTTCTCTTCATAATCAACTTTATGATTTATAATCGGGTGATTGATATCAGGGTTTAGGTTATTACTATTTATAGGGGTTATATTTTTCCTTCCTAGTGTTATTTTCATTGTTGCTATGTTGGTCACATTTTTTACACATTTTGTTATTTTTCTCTACTGCTCTTATTTAGTAGTTTGTTATTGGGTGCTTTAATTATGATTTCTAAGTTTTTACAGCAACTGTAGGACAGTTTTAGGTTAATTTTATTGAATATTTTATGCAAGAGATTGGTTACGAGGAAGTGTTATTCGATGGGATTAGGAATTTCTTGGCAAGTTTTATTATTGGCATCTGGTTATAGGGCGGTGTATACGATATTATATTTCTTTTTCTTCTATTTTTAATTTCATTATAATTATTGGTGTCCTGTTGCTTATATTTAATTTCGATATTATGATAAGCACAATTTCAGAGCTGTGTTGTAAATGTTGCTTACTTCTTAAATACATTTTCGTTGCTAGAGTTATTGCTAAGCGTACGTTCGATAGAATTAAGGAACTGTTTTATGATTGGACTTTGGGTTCACCTATATTGGATTGACGTTATCCTTTAAGTATGGCCCGTAAGTATTTTCATTTAAATTTAAAGTGACATCTAAAAAGTGAGTTATTTTTATTTTAGCCAGTACGTCTATACTTACGCCTATTTTTTTTAAATTTCCATGCACACACATTGTTGCAGGAGAAATATCCAGTCTCAATTACTAGTGCAAGGGCGGCAGAGAGTTTCTATAGTGTGGCGGACAATCAATACATCGACTGAAAAATTTGTTACATTTGGTATATTTAGCCCTGCCGCGTGAGTTTGATAGCGTGCTACACACAGCCATCCGTTGGCCGCCCAGTAGGATTATCAAGCTCACTCTCGTGATTATGTCTGGATCAAAAGAGGTTGAAGCCGATAAGTTGCTAAAAAATCAGTATTGCACTTGTACTAGCCATTAACATTACAATCACTAGTTTGGAATATATTGAAGCGGTTAGCTCCCCAAACCGCTGTCATATTTTAGCGAGTAGTTTTTCTTCCATTTCTGCCAGCTGTAAGAGATTAAATTAATCCAACGTGCAAATTGGTGCAAATTTGTGCAAATATAATTTTATTGTCTGATTCTGGCGGATTTCGATTTTTTTGTAAATTATTTTTATTTTAAATTTTAATATTTATTTGTTTTCTGATTATTTTGTATCATTTTGCAAATACTAATTTGTTTTCTGACATTTTTGGATTTCTTTTTAAAAATCTTTCTTGAAAATAATAATTTGTGTTTTGATTTTTGTGGATAATTTTGCTAATGAATATTTTACAAATACTAATTTGTTGCAATCCGGACTTAAGATGTGAGATAGTGTTAAAGGATTGTATGTTTTATGTCGTAAGAAACAAATAATAAACTCCCACAGTATTTATCTTGAATTAAATTTTAATATATTACAAATTAAGAAACATAATAATGACGTATCTAATATAGACAAATAAAATAAGAAAGCAAATTAATATTGCAAAATAAAAAATAAAATAAAAGAAATCCGTCATAATCAGAAGACAAATTAATAAGTTGATTAATTTTCCCTGTAACGGCTGTGTAAAACAAATAAAGCAAGTCGATAAAATTTGGCAGCCAGTTTGGAAGTCAACTGCTTCAATATACCACTAGTTTTATATTAAAAAATGTGGGCCATGCGCATCTTTAGAATGTATTTACAGCTCTGTATCAGCGTGGACGGCTACTTCAGTTGTACATTTAATTACACCTGCATAATTGCAGCGTTCTAGACGTTGTAGCGAGCAGGTGTTTTCTTTGCATTGAATATCTGGGTGTGTTTCCACGCGGGTCAGATTTAACAACTGCATCCTACTTTCAGGTGCCTCATCTCAAAGCGATGAGCATCGCAGGTGTTATGAATGTAGACGGCATAATTAAGTTTATAAAAAGTAAAAGCAATCAACGGAAACATCAAAGAAGCTGAGGTTTGGTCGCTTGCTGACTAGATAAAGGCGTCTTATCAAAATGAATTGTCCAAAACACCTGCATCAAAATTTCGGCGATTGGACATTAATTCGACGGGTAAAGCTGCAACAAACACAAAAAAAGGAATATTCTAAAGAATACTCTATGCGTTTGACGCTGAAGATGCTATTTTAAATATAACCGTGACGGACAAAAGAAAATGCAATTTCAGAACTAAGCGTGAACAGGAGACGAAATTAACGATTAAAATTTAATCATCACAGAAAAAACAAGAATGGCATTTCAAAACCCTTTACGTAAGTGTAAGATAGAACTGATTCCATCTAGGAAATACTACTACTTTTATTTTATATTCAAAACGAAAATAACTCTTATCCCTTTGTTGTCTCTTTTGAAAAGCAGTTATGTATGTAACAAATAATTATTATTGTTGATTCATAGAATCGTTTTCATCCAATTTATTGTTTCATATTTGTGCTTTTCCACTCCCAAAATACCATTTTATTTCAGTAAGAAACAAAAGTTCTATTCCAAAATAAAGCGCGAGACCAACGGATTTTTTTTTCAAACATAATCGTGACAGACAAATAAATGTTATTTTAAACAGGCGTTTGAAATCGATGAAACTGCTATTTAAATCTTATGCGTGACAGTCAACCAAAAGCATCTACATTTCAGCGACCGGACGTTAATTCAACGTGAAAGCTTCAACAATCAAGAGGCAAAAAATATTCTAATACTCTACGTGTTTAGCGAAGAAAATGCTATTTCAAATATAACCGTGACACACAAACGAAAATGCTACTTTAAAATGAAGCGTTACAGTTAGGCGAAATTAGCATTATATACTTAAATATTACAGAAAAACTAAAATGCCATTTCAATAATTCTATTCCAAAAATTAAGCGAGAGATCAACGACAAAACTATTTCATAGTTAAGCGTGACAGACAAATAAAAATGTTATTTAAAAATCGTGAGATCGTCAGAAATGCTATTTCAAACTTAAGTATGACAGACAAACAAATTTCTATTTCAAACATAACCGTGACAGACAAACGAATATGCTATTTCAAACTTAGGTATGATAAACAAACACATTTCTATTTCAAACATGACTGTGACAGACAAACAGATATGCTATTTCAGAAATAAGTGTGACAGAGACTAAATTACTATCTTAAACTTAAGCATCACAGAAAAACTAAAATGTCTCTTGCAGGACAGGTAAACATGAGTGACACACACGTATCATATCATTCGCCATTTCTATGTGAAATATCTTAGACACATTATCCTTGTATGTTGGGAGTTGTAAACCCCCTGACGCGAAAATGCTAACTAAAGCAAATATCTTGCCAATATTTGAATCGTTGGTCATGCATAGCTGCCTCAGTTTGTCTAGACACCCTGTCTACAAAATCCGCTGTTTCATGGTGACTTTGTAGTTTGTGGTCGGTCTCAGCATAAACAAGCAAAGGCTGTCTTTTTTCTTTTTTATTATCTTAACGAGTGACCACGTATCAAAGCCAAAATGCGACCTAAGGATACGAATGAATGAGTTTGTCAGTTAGACAAGGAAGAACACTCTGGAAGAACTGGAAAACGATGAGTGAAATAGGCAGGATTTGATTATTTAAGAGGACGGCTCGACAGGAATTGTTTTATATTGGACTTGAAAACGCTCATTGGAGTCGGCTGGTATTTTGTTACACCGTTAAAATAAATGCACACACTTATATATATATATATATATATATATATATATATAGAATTATAAAAAGAAAAACTATACACACATTAAGGTTGTCCACATAATAACTTATTTCGACCCCTTTAATTAGGTCTCCTCAGATGTATAGACAACCATGTAAAAAAAAACCGAGGTTTTTTTTGACATGGTTGTCTATACATCTGAGGAGACCTAATTAAAGGGGTCGAAATAAGTTATTATGTGGACAACCTTAATGTGTGTATAGTTTTTCTTTTTATAATTCTGTTTTGCTCTGTTCAAATTACATTGAGCTCTGTTATTCAAATTCTCTACACAAAATTGAAATCTACACACTATATATATATATATATATATATATATATATATATATATATATATTAACAATATTATAATATTTAATTATTTTTAATATTTTACTAACGTATGACGTCGTTTCGAGCTTATGGCTCTCATCAGCGAAGGAAATAACAATCTCACACGGTCATAGGGCGCGAACCCGTTCACGGATTCACCTTGAATCTGAAGGCGTTCGCCTAGTTACATTAGGCCACGATAGATGTTCACGTAATAACGGAGAAATTAAGTTATGTTTACACTAAAAGCGGCGAGCATAGACATCTAAACATTCGATATCACTCAACGACAGAGTCGGAGCGTTGCACTGAAGCTTTTAGGCGAATGTTTAGTTTTAATCTTTCTACATTGCTCAACTTTCAATTTTACTTGGAAAGGGGCTTATAATAATATTAAATTATTTTTAATATTTTACCTACGGACGACGTCGTTTCGAGCTCATAGCTTTCATCAACGCAGGGAAATAACAGTCTCAGACAGTCATAGAACTCTCTCTCTCTCTCTCTCTCTCTCTCTCTCTCTCTCTCTCTCTCTCTATATATATATATATATATATATATATATATATATATATAAAGAGACTGTTTGGGGTTATCAAAAGTATAATACAATTTTTTTCTCCAAATGGTCTTGGAAACGATCGTACGCCAAATAATCGTTGTGTTTGAATTCCTGAAACTGATATAAAGAATGTCTATCTCAACTAACGTCATATATATATATATATATATATATATATATATATATATATATATATATATATATATATATATATATATATATATATATATATATATATATATATATTAGCTGTTTTTACACAGTGTTGCGCAGTAATGTATTCACCTGCAATTTGTGTTGTTATTATTTTTTAAACTATGCAGGATTCGATTTTAATAATATTTTTTGGTCAATCGAAGGGAATTAATTCTGTACTTCCGTATTTACATATTCCAAGTGGCGTCACTTTTTTAAGACAGCGCCCATTCGAAAAAAGATTCCGAACCGAACAAAGTATTTTCTGGAAGGAGTTAAATCGAATTACATTTTTTCTTCTTAAGAACATGATCTAACAATGCACACGGAAATGTAGCGAACCAGAATCAAATATAGAGTTTATAGGAAATAAAACTAACGATGATAAAAGAACGATAAAGAAACCGACTTTATTTTATATATTAGACTAGCGGGGCTACCCGGCGTTGCTCGGGGTCATAAAAACATATATTTGAAGAAAGATCGTGTGTGTAACATCTTTATATTCAAACTTCTATGTCCGCCCCCTCTCTCTATAGCCGTCTCTTTATCTGCTACCTTTCTCTTCCCTGGTCGCCCCATTTCGCCGCTACTTTCTAATTTTGCCTTTTGCAAAAGCTGTTTCTTCCCCACCATTTCTCCTATTGCCCAGGGTAATAGTATGACATATTTCTATAAAAAGTAACACCTCTATCTGCGCCTTCTATATAGGTACTTATCTCCACCCCGGTGTTCATACTATATACGTATCTATCATCACCCCGGTGCGCATACTATATACGTACCTATCGCCGCCCCAGTGCACATACTATATACGTACCTATCGCCGCCCCGGTGCAGATACTATTTAAGTACCTATCGCCGCCCCGTTGCGAATGCGAAATAGTATCTATCGTTGCCCCGGTGTGAATGCTAAATACATACCTATTGCGCCCCGGTGTGCATGCTACAAAAGTACCTATCGCTGCCCTAGTGCGAATACTAAAGGCATACCAATTGCGCCCCGGTGTGCATGCTACATAAGTACCTATCGCTGCCCTAGTGCGAATAATTAATATGTACATATTGCCGCTTTGGTGTGAATGCTAAATACGTACCTATCGCCGGCCCAGTGCGAATGCTAAATACGTACCTATAGCCGCCCTGGAGCGAATGCTAAATACGTACCTATAGCCGCCCCGGTGCGAATGCTAAATACGTACCTATCACCACCACGGTGCGAATGCGAAATACATACCTGTGCGTGCTATATATGTACTGATCGCTGCTGCAGAGCGCATGCTATGTACGTACTTATTGCTGCCCATGTGTACATGCTATATACGTAGCTATCGCCACCCCTGAATTCTGAATACGTACCTATCGCCGCCCTGGTGTGGAAGCTAAATACGTACATATCGCCGCCCCGGTGCGAATCCTAAATACATACCTATCGCCGCCCCTGTGTGAATTCTAAATACGTACCTATCGCCGCCCCAATGTGAATTCTAAATACGTACCTATCGCCGCCCCGGTGCGGAAGCTAAATACGTACATATCGCCACCCCGGTGCGAATGCTAAATACATACCTATCGCTGCCCCGGTGTGAATGCTAAATACATACCTATCGTCGCCCCGGTGTGAATGCTAAATACATACCTCTCGCCGCCCCGGTGTGAATTTTAAATATGTCCCTTTCGCCGCCCCTGTGTGGTGCTATATACGTACCTATCGCCGCCCCGGTGCGCGTGCTATATATGAACCGATCGCTGCCTCAGTGCGCATGCTAAATACATACCTATCACTGCCCCGGTGTGCATACTATATACGTACTTATTACTGCCCATGTGCACATGCTATATAAGTACCTATCACCACAGCTGAATGCTAAATAAGTACATATCGCCGCCCCGGTGTGAAGCTAAATACGTACATATCGCCGCCCCTAAATTTGGGCAGACCCTAAAAAATTTGGCCTGACCCCTAAAATTTTCCCCGTCCCCTAAATCTCTCCAGCCCCCTAATTTTTCACTCTCCCCAACCATGAGAAATATTTTGACTTCAAAACAAAAAAAAACAAAAAAATTTGGCCTGACCCCTAAAAAGTTCCGCCTGACCCCTAAAATTTTCCCGACCCTAAATGTCTCCAGCCCCCTAATTTTTCACTCTCCCCCAACGATGAGAAATATTTTGAGTTCAAAACCAAAAAAAAGAAAAAAATTTGGCCTGACCCCTAAAAAGTTCGTCCTGACCCCTAAAATTTTCCCCGACCCCTGGATCTCTCCAGCCCCCTAATTTTTAACTCTCCCCCAACCATGAGAAATATTTTGACTTCAAAACAAAAAAAAAACAACAAAATTTGGCCTGACCCCTAAAAAGTTCGGCCTGACCCCTAAAATTTTCCCCGACCCCTCATTCTCTCCAGCCCCAAATCCCAACTAATTTTTAACTGTCCCCCAACCATGAAAAATATTTTGAGTTCAAAACAACAAAAAACAAAAAAATTGGGCCTGACCCCTAAAAAGTTCGGCCTGACCCCTAAAATTTTCCCCGACCCCTCAATCACTTCAGCTCCCTAATTTTTAACTCCCCCAACCCTGAGAAATATTTTCAGTTCAAAACCAAAAATAAGAACAAAATTTGGCCTGACCCCTAAAAAGTCCGGCCTGACCCCTAAGATTTTCCCCGACCCCTTATTCTCTCCAGCCCCCCTATCCCAACTTATTTTTCACTCTTCTTCAACCCTGAGAAATATTTTGAGTTCAAAACAAAAAATGTATATAGAGTGGTTCTGACTCAACGGGTCACTGTAAACGTGTACTTGTTAAACTCTTCTTCTTTTCTTTTTTTGTACATATATAGAGTGGTTATGACCCAACGGGTCACTGTAAACGTGTACTTGTTAAATTCTTCTTGTTTTCTTTTGTTATACATATATAGAGTGGTTATGACCCAACGGGTCACTGTAAACGTGTACTTGTTAAAGTCTTCTTTTTTTTTTGTATACATATATAGAGTGGTTATGACCCAACGGGTCACTGTAAACGTGTACTTGTTAAATTCTTCTTTTTTTCTTTTTTTATACATATATAGAGTGGTTATGACCCAACGGGTCACTGAAAACGTGTACTTGGTAAATTCTTTTTTTCTTTTTTTTTACATATATAGAGTGGTTATGACTCAACGGGTCACTGTAAACGTGTACTTGTTAAATTCTTCATTTTTTCTTTTTTTATACATATATAGAGTGGTTATGACTCAACAGGTAACTGTAAACGTGTACTTGTTAAATTCTTCTTTTTTTCTTTTTTTATACATATATAGAGTGGTTATGACTCAACGGGTCACTGTAAACGTGTACTTGTTAAATTCTTCTTTTTTCTTTTTTATACATAAATAAGGTGGTTATGACTCAACGGTTCACTGTAAACGTTTACTTGTTAAATTCTTCTTTTTTCTTTTTTATACATATATAGAGTGGTTATGACTCAACGGGTCACTGTAAGCTTGTACTTGTTAAATTCTTCTTTCTTTTTTATAAATATATAGAGTGGTTATTACTCAACGGGTCACTGTAAACGTTTACTTGTAAAATTCTTCTTTTTTCTTTTTTTATACATATATAGAGTGATTATGACTCAACGGGTCACTGTGAACGTTTACTTGTTAAATTCTTCTTTATTTCTTTTTTTATACATATATAGAGTGGTTATGACTCAACGGGGCATTGTAAACGTGTACTTGTTAAATTCTTCTTTTTTCTTTTTTTATACATATATAGAGTGGTTATGACTCAACGTGTCACTGTAAACGTGTACTTGCTAAATTCTTCTTTTTTCTTTTTTTATACATATATAGAGTGGTTATGACTCAACGGGTCACTGTAAACGTGTTTTTGTTAAATTCCTCTTTTTTTCTTTTTTCTATACATATATAGAGTGGTTATGACCCAACGGGTCACTGTAAACGTGTACTTGTTAAATTCTTCTTTTTTCTTTTTTTATACATATATAGAGTGGTTATGACTCAACGGGTCATTGTAAACGTGTACTTGTTAAATTCTTCTTTTTTCTTTTTTTATACATATATAGAGTGGTTATGACTCAACGGGTCACTGTAAACGTGTACTTGTTAAATTCTTCTTTTTTCTTTTTTTATACATATATAGAGTGGTTATGACTCAACGGGTCACTGTAAACGTGTTCGTGTTAAATTCTTCTTTTTTTCTTTTTTTATACATATATAGAGTGGTTATGACTCAACGGGTCACTGTAAACGTGTACTTGTTAAATTCTTCTTCTTTCTTTTTTATACATATATAGAGTGGTTATGACTCAACGGGTCACTGTAAACGTGTACTTGCTAAATTCTTCTTTTTTCTTTTTTTATACATATATAGAGTGGTTATGACTCAACGGGTCACTGTAAACGTGTTCTTGTTAAATTCCTCTTTTTTTTTTTTTTCTATACATATATAGAGTGGTTATGACTCAACGGGTCACTGTAAACGTTTACTTGTTAAATTCTTCTTTTTTCTTTTTTTATACATATATAGAGTGGTTATGACTCAACGGGTCACTGTAAGCGTGTACTTGTTAAATTCTTCTTTTTTTCTTTTTTTATACATATATAGAGTGGTTATGACTCAACGGGTCATTGTAAACGTGTACTTGTAAAATTTTTCTTTTTTTGTACATATATAGAGTGGTTATGACTCAACGGGTCACTGTAAACGTGTTCGTGTTAAATTCCTCTTTTTTTCTTTTTTCTATACATATGTAGAGTGGTTATGACTCAACGGGTCACTGTAAACGTTTACTTGTTAAATTCTTCTTTTTTTCTTTTTTTATACATATATAGAGTGGTTATGACTCAACGGGTCACTGTAAACGTGTACTTGTTAAATTCTTCTTTTTTCTTTTTTTTTATACATATATAGAGTGGTTATGACTCAACGGGTCACTGTAAACGTGTTCGTGTTAAATTCTTCTTTTTTTCTTTTTTTATACATATATATAGTGTGCTTATGACTCAACGGGTCACTGTAAACGTGTACTTGTTAAATTCTTCTTCTTTCTTTTTTATACATATATAGAGTGGTTATGACTCAACGGGTCACTGTAAACGTTTACTTGCTAAATTCTTCTTTTTTCTTTTTTATACATATATAGAGTGGTTATGACTCAACGGGTCACTGTAAACACGTTCTTGTTAAATTCCTCTTTTTTTCTTTTTCTATACATATATAGAGTGGTTATGACTCAACGGGTCACTGTAAACGTTTACTTGTTAAATTCTTCTTTTTTCTTTTTTATACATATATAGAGTGGTTATGACTCAACGGGTCACTGTGAGCGTGTACTTGTTAAATTCTTCTTTTTTTCTTTTTTTATACATATATAGAGTGGTTATGACTCAACGGGTCATTGTAAACGTGTACTTGTAAAATTCTTCTTTTTTCTTTTTTTATACATATATAGAGTGGTTATCACTCAACTGGTCACTGTAAACGTGTACTTGTTAAATTCTTCTTTTTTTCTTTTTTTATACATATATAGAGTGGTTATGACTCAACGGGTCACTGTAAACGTGTACTTGTTAAATTCTTCTTTTTTCTTTTTTTATACATATATAGAGTGGTTATGACTCAACGGGTCACTGTAAACGTGTTCGTGTTAAATTCTTCTTTTTTTCTTTTTTTATACATATATAGAGTGGTTATGACTCAACGGGTCACTGTAAACGTGTACTTGTTAAATTCTTCTTCTTTCTTTTTTATACATATATAGAGTGGTTATAACTCAACGGGTCACTGTAAACGTGTACTTGCTAAATTCTTCTTTTTTCTTTTTTTATACATATATAGAGTGGTTATGACTCAACGGGTCACTGTAAACGTGTTCTTGTTAAATTCCTCTTTTTTTTTTTTCTATACATATATAGAGTGGTTATGACTCAACGGGTCACTGTAAACGTTTACTTGTTAAATTCTTCTTTTTTCTTTTTTTATACATATATAGAGTGGTTATGACTCAACGGGTCACTGTAAGCGTGTACTTGTTAAATTCTTCTTTTTTTCTTTTTTTATACATATATAGAGTGGTTATGACTCAACGGGTCATTGTAAACGTGTACTTGTAAAATTTTTCTTTTTTTGTACATATATAGAGTGGTTATGACTCAACGGGTCACTGTAAACGTGTTCGTGTTAAATTCCTCTTTTTTTCTTTTTTCTATACATATGTAGAGTGGTTATGACTCAACGGGTCACTGTAAACGTTTACTTGTTAAATTCTTCTTTTATTCTTTTTTTATACATATATAGAGTGGTTATGACTCAACGGGTCACTGTAAACGTGTACTTGTTAAATTCTTCTTTTTTCTTTTTTTATACATATATAGAGTGGTTATGACTCAACGGGTCACTGTAAACGTGTTCGTGTTAAATTCTTCTTTTTTTCTTTTTTTATACATATATATAGTGTGCTTATGACTCAACGGGTCACTGTAAACGTGTACTTGTTAAATTCTTCTTCTTTCTTTTTTATACATATATAGAGTGGTTATGACTCAACGGGTCACTGTAAACGTTTACTTGCCAAATTCTTCTTTTTTCTTTTTTATACATATATAGAGTGGTTATGACTCAACGGGTCACTGTAAACACGTTCTTGTTAAATTCCTCTTTTTTTCTTTTTCTATACATATATAGAGTGGTTATGACTCAACGGGTCACTGTAAACGTTTACTTGTTAAATTCTTCTTTTTTCTTTTTTATACATATATAGAGTGGTTATGACTCAACGGGTCACTGTGAGCGTGTACTTGTTAAATTCTTCTTTTTTTCTTTTTTTATACATATATAGAGTGGTTATGACTCAACGGGTCATTGTAAACGTGTACTTGTAAAATTCTTCTTTTTTCTTTTTTTATACATATATAGAGTGGTTATCACTCAACTGGTCACTGTAAACGTGTACTTGTTAAATTCTTCTTTTTTTCTTTTTTTATACATATATAGAGTGGTTATGACTCAACGGGTCACTGTAAACGTGTACTTGTTAAATTCTTCTTTTTTCTTTTTTTATACATATATAGAGTGGTTATGACTCAACGGGTCACTGTAAACGTGTTCGTGTTAAATTCTTCTTTTTTTCTTTTTTTATACATATATAGAGTGGTTATGACTCAACGGGTCACTGTAAACGTGTACTTGTTAAATTCTTCTTCTTTCTTTTTTATACATATATAGAGTGGTTATGACTCAACGGGTCACTGTAAACGTGTACTTGCTAAATTCTCCTTTTTTCTTTTTTTATACATATATAGAGTGGTTATGACTCAACGGGTCACTGTAAACGTGTTCTTGTTTAATTCCTCTTTTTTTCTTTTTTCTATACATATATAGAGTGGTTATGACTCAACGGGTCACTGTAAACGTTTACTTGTTAAATTCTTCTTTTTTCTTTTTTTATACATATATAGAGTGGTTATGACTCAACGGGTCACTGTAAGCGTGTACTTGTTAAATTCTTCTTTTTTTCTTTTTTTATACATATATAGAGTGGTTATGACTCAACGGGTCATTGTAAACGTGTACTTGTAAAATTTTTCTTTTTTTGTACATATATAGAGTGGTTATGACTCAACGGGTCACTGTAAACGTGTACTTGTTAAATTCTTCTTTTTTTATTTTTTATACATATATAGAGTGGTTATGACTCAACGGGTCACTGTAAACGTGTACTTGTTAAATTCTTCTTTTTTCTTTTTTTATACATATATAGAGTGGTTATGACTCAACGGGTCACTGTAAACGTGTTCGTGTTAAATTCCTCTTTTTTTCTTTTTTCTATACATATGTAGAGTGGTTATGACTCAACGGGTCACTGTAAACGTGTACTTGTTAAATTCTTCTTTTTTCTTTTTTTTATACATATATAGAGTGGTTATGACTCAACGGGTCACTGTGAGCGTGTACTTGTTAAATTCTTCTTTTTTTCTTTTTTTATACATATATAGAGTGGTTATGACTCAACGGGTCATTGTAAACGTGTACTTGTAAAATTCTTCTTTTTTCTTTTTTTATACATATATAGAGTGGTTATCACTCAACTGGTCACTGTAAACGTGTACTTGTTAAATTCTTCTTTTTTTCTTTTTTTATACATATATAGAGTGGTTATGACTCAACGGGTCACTGTAAACGTGTACTTGTTAAATTCTTCTTTTTTCTTTTTTTATACATATATAGAGTGGTTATGACTCAACGGGTCACTGTAAACGTGTTCGTGTTAAATTCTTCTTTTTTTCTTTTTTTATACATATATAGAGTGGTTATCACTCAACTGGTCACTGTAAACGTGTACTTGTTAAATTCTTCTTTTTTTCTTTTTCTATACATATATAGAGTGGTTATGACTCAACGGGTCACTGTAAACGTGTACTTGTTAAATTCTTCTTTTTTCTTTTTTTATACATATATAGAGTGGTTATGACTCAACGGGTCACTGTAAACGTGTTCGTGTTAAATTCTTCTTTTTTTCTTTTTTTATACATATATAGAGTGGTTATGACTCAACGGGTCACTGTAAACGTGTACTTGTTAAATTCTTCTTCTTTCTTTTTTATACATATATAGAGTGGTTATGACTCAACGGGTCACTGTAAACGTGTACTTGCTAAATTCTCCTTTTTTCTTTTTTTATACATATATAGAGTGGTTATGACTCAACGGGTCACTGTAAACGTGTTCTTGTTTAATTCCTCTTTTTTTCTTTTTTCTATACATATATAGAGTGGTTATGACTCAACGGGTCACTGTAAACGTTTACTTGTTAAATTCTTCTTTTTTCTTTTTTTATACATATATAGAGTGGTTATGACTCAACGGGTCACTGTAAGCGTGTACTTGTTAAATTCTTCTTTTTTTCTTTTTTTATACATATATAGAGTGGTTATGACTCAACGGGTCATTGTAAACGTGTACTTGTAAAATTTTTCTTTTTTTGTACATATATAGAGTGGTTATGACTCAACGGGTCACTGTAAACGTGTACTTGTTAAATTCTTCTTTTTTTATTTTTTATACATATATAGAGTGGTTATGACTCAACGGGTCACTGTAAACGTGTACTTGTTAAATTCTTCTTTTTTCTTTTTTTATACATATATAGAGTGGTTATGACTCAACGGGTCACTGTAAACGTGTTCGTGTTTAATTCCTCTTTTTTTCTTTTTTCTATACATATGTAGAGTGGTTATGACTCAACGGGTCACTGTAAACGTGTACTTGTTAAATTCTTCTTTTTTCTTTTTTTTATACATATATAGAGTGGTTATGACTCAACGGGTCACTGTGAGCGTGTACTTGTTAAATTCTTCTTTTTTTCTTTTTTTATACATATATAGAGTGGTTATGACTCAACGGGTCATTGTAAACGTGTACTTGTAAAATTCTTCTTTTTTCTTTTTTTATACATATATAGAGTGGTTATCACTCAACTGGTCACTGTAAACGTGTACTTGTTAAATTCTTCTTTTTTTCTTTTTTTATACATATATAGAGTGGTTATGACTCAACGGGTCACTGTAAACGTGTACTTGTTAAATTCTTCTTTTTTCTTTTTTTATACATATATAGAGTGGTTATGACTCAACGGGTCACTGTAAACGTGTTCGTGTTAAATTCTTCTTTTTTTCTTTTTTTATACATATATAGAGTGGTTATGACTCAACGGGTCACTGTAAACGTGTACTTGTTAAATTCTTCTTCTTTCTTTTTTATACATATATAGAGTGGTTATGACTCAACGGGTCACTGTAAACGTGTACTTGCTAAATTCTTCTTTTTTCTTTTTTTATACATATGTAGAGTGGTTATGACTCAACGGGTCACTGTAAACGTTTACTTGTTAAATTCTTCTTTTTTTCTTTTTTTATACATATATAGAGTGGTTATGACTCAACGGGTCACTGTAAACGTGTACTTGTTAAATTCTTCTTTTTTCTTTTTTTATACATATATAGAGTGGTTATGACTCAACGGGTCACTGTAAGCGTGTACTTGTTAAATTCTTCTTTTTTTCTTTTTTTATACATATATAGAGTGGTTATGACTCAACGGGTCATTGTAAACGTGTACTTGTAAAATTTTTCTTTTTTTGTACATATATAGAGTGGTTATGACTCAACGGGTCACTGTAAACGTGTACTTGTTAAATTCTTCTTTTTTTATTTTTTATACATATATAGAGTGGTTATGACTCAACGGGTCACTGTAAACGTGTACTTGTTAAATTCTTCTTTTTTCTTTTTTATACATATATAGAGTGGTTATGACTCAACGGGTCACTGTAAACGTGTACTTGTTAAATTCTTCTTTTTTCTTTTTTTTATACATATATAGAGTGGTTATGACTCAACGGTTCACTGTAAACGTGTTCGTGTTAAATTCTTTTTTTCTTTTTTTATACATATATAGAGTGGTTATGACTCAACGGGTCACAGTAAACGTGTACTTGTTAAATTCTTCTTCTTTCTTTTTTATACATATATAGAGTGGTTATGACTCAACGGGTCACTGTAAACGTGTACTTGCTAAATTCTCCTTTTTTCTTTTTTTATACATATATAGAGTGGTTATGAATCAACGGGTCACTGTAAACGTGTTCTTGTTAAATTCCTCTTTTTTTCTTTTTTCTATGCATATATAGAGTGGTTATGACTCAACGGGTCACTGTAAACGTTTACTTGTTAAATTCTTCTTTTTTCTTTTTTTATACATATATAGAGTGGTTATGACTCAACGGGTCACTGTAAGCGTGTACTTGTTAAATTCTTCTTTTTTTTCTTTTTTTATACATATATAGAGTGGTTATGACTCAACGGGTCATTGTAAACGTGTACTTGTAAAATTTTTTTTTTTTTGTACATATATAGAGTGGTTATGACTCAACGGGTCACTGTAAACGTGTACTTGTTAAATTCTTCTTTTTTTATTTTTTATACATATATAGAGTGGTTATGACTCAACGGGTCACTGTAAACGTGTACTTGTTAAATTCTTCTTTTTTCTTTTTTTATACATATATAGAGTGGTTATGACTCAACCTGTCACTGTAAACGTGTACTTGTTAAATTCTTCTTTTTTCTTTTTTTATACATATATAGAGTTGTTATGACTCAACGGGTCACTGTAAACGTGTTCGTGTTAAATTCTTCTTTTTTTCTTTTTTTATACATATATAGTGTGGTTATGACTCAACGGGTCACTGTAAACGTGTACTTGTTAAATTCTTCTTTTTTCTTTTTTTATACATATATAGAGTGGTTATGACTCAACGGGTCACTGTAAACGTGTACTTGCTAAATTCTTCTTTTTTCTTTTTTTATACATATATAGAGTGGTTATGACTCAACGGGTCACTGTAAACGTGTTCGTGTTAAATTCCTCTTTTTTTCTTTTTTCTATACATATGTAGAGTGGTTATGACTCAACGGGTCACTGTAAACGTTTACTTGATAAATTCTTCTTTTTTTTCTTTTTTTATACATATATAGAGTGGTTATGACTCAACGGGTCACTGTAAACGTGTACTTGTTAAATTCTTCTTTTTTCTTTTTTATACATATATAGTAGGGTTATGACTCAACGGGTCACTGTAAACGTGTACTTGTTAAATTCTTCTTTTTTCTTTTTTTATACATATATAGAGTGGTTATGACTCAACGGGTCACTGTAAACGTGTACTTGTTAAATTCTACTTGTTTCTTTTTTTATACATATATAGAGTGGTTATGACTCAACGGGTCACTGTAAACGTGTACTTGTTAAATTCTTTTTTCTGTTTTTATACATATATAGAGTGGTTATGACTCAACGGGTCATTGTAAACGTGTACTTGTGCAATCCTTCTTTTTTCTTTTTTTATACATATATAGAGTGGTTATGACTCAACGGGTCATTGTAAACGTGTACTTTTTAAATTATTCTTTTTCCTTTTTTTGTACATATATAGAGTTGTTATGACTCAACGGGTCACTGTAAACGTGTATATACAAATATGTTGAAGTAAAATAAGTTTTGGAGCGAAAAAAATTTAAAAACCTATAACGATGACGTCATATACCTATTACTGTGACGTCACGTGCACAAGAATAAGTTGGTTAAAAACAAAATTATTATTACATAATTACATTGGCTGATTTCCCAATTACTACTGAATAACATTAGAAAAGTTTGAAAAAACCAGACCCGCTGCCGAAGACTGGCCCCGTTGACCCCCAGCAACATTTTTTTTTGTTGTAATTTTGAGATATTATGATCCCAGGTGTTGTACGGTGCTGAAGATATAAACTTTTTGACATGTCGTTGCGTAGTTTTTGAGGAGAAGCTTCACATACAGACATACATACATACATACATACATACATACATATAGACAAGTGCCCTTTATATAAGAGACTAGCGGGGCTACCCGGCGTTGCTCGGGGTCATAAAAACATATAATTGAAGAAAAATCGCGTGTGTAACATCTTTATATTCAAACTTCTATTTCTCCCCCTCCTCTATAGCCGTCTCTTTATCTTTTTACCTTTCTCTTCCCTAGTCGCCCCATTTCACTGCTACTTTCTAATTTTGCCTTTTGTGAAAGCTGCTTCTTCCCTACCATTTCTCCTACGTTGCCCAGGTCAATAGTATGACATATTTGTATAAAAAGTACTACATCTATATGCGCTTTCTATATAAGTACTTATCTCCGCCCCGCGTTCATACTATATACATATCTATCACCACCCCAGTGCACGTATACTATATGAGTACCTATTGCCGCCCCGGTATGCATACTACATAAGTACCTATCGCTGCCCCGGTGGAAATGCTACATATGTACGTATCGCCACCCCAGTGTGAATGCTGCATATGTACCTATCGCCGCCTCGTTGCTAATGCTACATATGTACCTATCGCCGCCCCGGTGTAAATGCTAAATACATACCTATCGCCACCCTGGTGTGCGTGCTATATACGTACCGATCGCCGGCCCAGAGCGCATGCTTAATAAATACCTATCACCGCCCTGGTGCGCATTCTATATACATACTTACTGCATCCTTGTGCACATGCTATATAGTACCTATCGGCATCTCTATGCACCACTATACACGTACCTATTGCCACCCCGGTGCACATACTATATATATATCTATCGCCGCCCCAGTGCGCATACTATATTCGTACCTATCGCCGCTCCGGTGTGCATACTATATACTTACCTACGAAATATTTTAAGTTCATAAAAACAAAAAAATTTCGCCCGACCCCCTAAAAAGTTTTCCCGATCCCTACAATTTTCCCAGACCCCTAATATCTAAAGCCGCACCACCCAATTTTGTTTTACTCTCCCCCAACCCTGAGAAATATTTTGAGTTCAAAGCAAAAAAATAACCAAAAAATTTGGCTTGACCCCTATAAAGTTCGGCCTGACCCGTAAAATTTTCCCCGACCCCTCAATCTCTCCAGCCCCCCATCCCAAATAAGTTTTCATTCTCCCCCAACCCTGAGAAATATTTTGAGTTCAGAAAAAAAAAAAAATTTAGCCTGACCCCTAAAAAGTTCGGCCTGACCCCTAAAATTTTCCCCGACCCCTCAATCTCTCCAGCCCCCTATCCCAACTAATTTTTCACTCTCCCCCAAGCCTGAGAATTATTTTGAGTTCAAAACAAAAAAAAACAAAAAAGTTTTGCCTGACCCCTAAAAAGTTCGGCCTGACCCCTAAAATTTTCCCCGACCCCTTAATCTCTCCAGCCCCTCATCTCAACTAATTTTTCACTCTCCCCACCCTGAGAAATATTTTTAGTTCAAAACAAAAAAAAACAAAAAAAATTTGGCCTGACCCCTAAGAAGTTCGGCCTGACCCCTAAAAAGTTCGGCCGAACCCTTAAATCTCTCCAGCCCTCGATCTCAACTACATTTTCACTCTCCCCCAACCTTGGGAAATATTTTGAGTTCAAAACAAAAAAAAACAAAAAAATTTGGCCTGACCCCTAAAAAGTTCGGCCTGACCCCTAAAATTTTCCACGACCCCTCAATCTCTCCAGCCCCTCATCCCAACTAATTTTTCACTCTCCCCACCCTGAGAAATATTTTGAGTTCAAAACAAAAAAAAAAGAAAAAAATTTGGCCTGACCCCTAAAAAGGTTGGGCTTGACCCTAAAAAGTTCGGCCTGACCCCTTAATCACTTTAAGCCCCCCCAACTTTTTTTTTAAACGTGAGTTATCGCTCTTCCTTAGCTATCCTTTAACAACATTCCGAGGGGGACCGTTATACTTTAGAAGCACCAATATTTGTAGGGACCATTATAATTTAGAAGCACCAACATTCCTGGGGTGAGACCGTTATACTTCAAAAGCACCAATATTTCTAGGGACCGTTATACTATAGAATCACCAACATTCCTGACGGGCCGTGATACTTTAGAAGCACCACCCCTAATCTCTATACTGGAGAAGCACCCATTGTCCTTATTCTGCAGTAGCTTCCGGGTCCTAAAATGTAGAAGCACCCCTGGTGCTGGGTTATATACTGTAGAAGCACCCCTGGTCCCTTTACTGAAGAAGCACCCATGGTCCTTTTTCTGCAGAGGCCTCTATGTTCTAATATTGTAGAATCACCTCCGGTACTGGGTCCTATACTGTAGAAGCACCTCTGGTCCCTATTCTGTAGAAGCACCTTTGTCCCTATTCTGTAGAAGCCTCTGGGTTCTATATGGTAGAAGCACCCCCAGTTCTGGGTCCTGTACTGTAGAAGAACCCATGGTCCCTATTCTGCAGAAGCCTCCGGGTCCTATATTGTTGAAGCACCCCCGGTTCTGGGCCTTTTTTATACATATATAGAGTGGTTATGACCCAACGGGTCACTGTAAACGTGTACTTGTTAAATTCTTCTTTTTTCTTTTTTATACATATATAGAGTGATTATGACCCAACGCGTCACTGTAAACGTGTACTTGTTAAATTCTTCTTTTTTTTCTTTTTTTATACATATATAGAGAGGTTATGACTCAACGGGTCAGTGTAAACGTGTAATTGTTAAATTATTCTTTTTTTATACATATATAGAGTGATTATGACCCAACGGGTCACTGTAAACGTGTACTTGTTAAATTCTTCTTTTTTTCTTTTTTTATACATATATAGAGTGGTTATGACTCAACGGGTCAGTGTAAACGTGTACTTGTTAAATTCTTCTTTTTTCTTTTTTATACATATATAGAATGGTTATGACTCAACGGGTCAGTGTAAACGTGTACTTGTTAAATTCTTCTTTTTTCTTTTTTATACATATATAGAGTGGTTATGACCCAACGGGTCACTGTAAACGTGTACTTGTTAAATTCTTCTTTTTTCTTTTTTATACATATATAGAGTGATTATGACCCAACGCGTCACTGTAAACGTGTACTTGTTAAATTCTTCTTTTTTTTCTTTTTTTATACATATATAGAGAGGTTATGACTCAACGGGTCAGTGTAAACGTGTAATTGTTAAATTATTCTTTTTTTATACATATATAGAGTGATTATTGCCCAACGGGTCACTGTAAACGTGTACTTGTTAAATTCTTCTTTTTTTCTTTTTTTATACATATATAGAGTGGTTATGACTCAACGGGTCAGTGTAAACGTGTACTTGTTAAATTCTTCTTTTTTCTTTTTTATACATATATAGAGTGGTTATGACTCAACGGGTCAGTGTAAACGTGTACTTGTTAAATTCTTCTTTTTTCTTTTGTATACATATATAGAGTGGTTATGACTCAACGGGTCAGTGTAAACGTGTACTTGTTAAATTCTTCTTTTTTCTTTTTTATACATATATAGAGTGGTTATGACTCAACGGGGCACTGTAAACGTGTTCTTGTTAAATTCTTCTTTTTTCTTTTTTATACATATATAGAGTGGTTATAACTCAACGGGGCACTGTAAACGTGTTCTTGTTAAATTCTTTTTTCTTTTTTATACATATATAGAGTGGTTATGACTCAACGGGTCAGTGTAAACGTGTACTTGTTAAATTCTTCTTTTTTTTCTTTTTTTATACATATATAGAGAGGTTATGACTCAACGGGTCAGTGTAAACGTGTAATTGTTAAATTATTCTTTTTTTATACATATATAGAATGATTATGACCCAACGGGTCACTGTAAACGTGTACTTGTTAAATTCTTCTTTTTTTCTTTTTTTATACATATATAGAGTGGTTATGACTCAACGGGTCAGTGTAAACGTGTACTTGTTAAATTCTTCTTTTTTCTTTTTTATACATATATAGAGTGGTTATGACTCAACGGGTCAGTGTAAACGTGTACTTGTTAAATTCTTCTTTTTTCTTTTGTATACATATATAGAGTGGTTATGACTCAACGGGTCAGTGTAAACGTGTACTTGTTAAATTCTTCTTTTTTCTTTTTTATACATATATAGAGTGGTTATGACTCAACGGGGCACTGTAAACGTGTTCTTGTTAAATTCTTCTTTTTTCTTTTTTATACATATATAGAGTGGTTATAACTCAACGGGGCACTGTAAACGTGTTCTTGTTAAATTCTTTTTTTTTTTATACATATATAGAGTGGTTATGACTCAACGGGGCACTGTAAACGTGTTCTTGTTAAATTCTTCTATTTCTTTTGTATACATATATAGAGTGGTTATGACTCAACGGGTCAGTGTAAACGTGTACTTGTTAAATTCTTCTTTTTTCTTTTTTATACATATATAGAGTGGTTATGACTCAACGGGTCAGTGTAAACGTGTACTTGTTAAATTCTTCTTTTTTCTTTTTTATACATATATAGAGTGGTTATGACTCAACGGGGCACTGTAAACGTGTTCTTGTTAAATTCTTCTTTTTTTCTGTTTTTATACATATATAGAGTGGTTATGACTCAACGGGGCACTGTAAACGTGTACTTGTTAAATTCTTCTTATTTCTTTTTTTATACATATATAGAGTGGTTATGACTCAACGGGTCAGTGTAAACGTGTACTTGTTAAATTCTTCTTTTTTCTTTTTTATACATATATAGAGTGATTTTGACTCAACGGGTCAGTGTAAACGTGTACTTGTTAAATTCTTCTTTTTTTCTTTTGTATACATATATAGAGTGGTTATGACTCAACGGGTCAGTGTAAACGTGTACTTGTTAAATTCTTCTTTTTTCTTTTTTATACATATATAGAGTGGTTATGACTCAACGGGGCACTGTAAACGTGTTCTTGTAAAATTCTTCTTTTTTCTTTTTTATACATATATAGAGTGGTTATAACTCAACGGGGCACTGTAAACGTGTTCTTGTTAAATTCTTTCTTCTTTTTTATACATATATAGAGTGGTTATGACTCAACAGGGCACTGTAAACGTGTTCTTGTTAAATTCTTCTTTTTTCTTTTGTATACATATATAGAGTGGTTATGACTCAACGGGTCAGTGTAAACGTGTACTTGTTAAATTCTTCTTTTTTCTTTTTTATACATATATAGAGTGGTTATGACTCAACGGGTCAGTGTAAACGTGTACTTGTTAAATTCTTCTTTTTTCTTTTTTATACATATATAGAGTGGTTATGACTCAACGGGGCACTGTAAACATGTTCTTGTTAAATTCTTCTTTTTTTCTGTTTTTATACATATATAGAGTGGTTATGACTCAACGGGTCAGTGTAAACGTGTACTTGTTAAATTCTTCTTTTTTCTTTTTTTATACATATATAGAGTGGTTATGACTCAACGGGTCAGTGTAAACGTGTACTTGTTAAATTCTTCTTTTTTCTTTTTTATACATATATAGAGTGGTTATGACTCAACGGGGCACTGTAAACGTGTTCTTGTTAAATTCTTCTTTTTTCTTTTTTATACATATATAGAGTTGTTATGACTCAACGGGGCACTGTAAACGTGTTCTTGTTAAATTCTTTTTACTTTTTTTATACATATATAGAGTGGTTATGACTCAACGGGTCAGTGTAAACGTGTACTTGTTAAATTCTTCTTTTTTCTTTTTTATACATATATAGAGTGGTTATGACTCAACGGGTCAGTGTAAACGTGTACTTGTTAAATTCTTCTTTTTTCTTTTTTATACATATATAGAGTGGTTATGACTCAACGGGGCACTGTAAACGTGTACTTGTTAAATTCTTTTTTTTTCTTTTTTATACATATATAGAGTGGTTATGACTCAACGGGGCACTGTAAACGTGTACTTGTTAAATTCTTCTTTTTTTATACATATATAGAGTGGTTATGACTCAACGGGGCACTGTAAACGTGTACTTGTTAAATTCTTTTTTTTCTTTTTTATACATATATAGAGTGCTTATGACTCAACGGGGCACTGTAAACGTGTACTTGTTAAATTCTTCTTTTTTCTTTTTTATACATATATAGAGTGGTTATGACTCAACGGGTCAGTGTAAACGTGTACTTGTTAAATTCTTCTTTTTTCTTTTTTATACATATATAGAGTGGTTATGACTCAACGGGGCACTGTAAACGTGTTCTTGTTAAATTCATCTTTTTTCTTTTTTATACATATATAGAGTGGTTATGACTCAACGGGTCAGTGTAAACGTGTACTTGTTAAATTCTTCTTTTTTCTTTTTTATACATATATAGAGTGGTTATGACTCAACGGGGCACTGTAAACGTGTACTTGTTAAATTCTTTTTTTTTCTTTTTTATACATATATAGAGTGGTTATGACTCAACGGGAACACTGTAAACGTGTACTTGTTAAATTCTTCTTTTTTCTTTTTTTATACATATATAGAGTGGTTATGACTCAACGGGGCACTGTAAACGTGTACTTGTTAAATTCTTTTTTTTCTTTTTTATACATATATAGAGTGGTTATGACTCAACGGGGCACTGTAAACGTGTACTTGTTAAATTCTTCTTTCTTTTTTATACATATATAGAGTGGTTATGACTCAACGGGGCACTGTAAACGTGTTCTTGTTAAATTCTTTTTACTTTTTTTATACATATATAGAGTGGTTATGACTCAACGGGTCAGTGTAAACGTGTACTTGTTAAATTCTTCTTTTTTCTTTTTTATACATATATAGAGTGGTTATGACTCAACGGGTCAGTGTAAACGTGTACTTGTTAAATTCTTCTTTTTTCTTTTTTATACATATATAGAGTGGTTATGACTCAACGGGGCACTGTAAACGTGTACTTGTTAAATTCTTTTTTTTTCTTTTTTATACATATATAGAGTGGTTATGACTCAACGGGAACACTGTAAACGTGTACTTGTTAAATTCTTCTTTTTTCTTTTTTTATACATATATAGAGTGGTTATGACTCAACGGGGCACTGTAAACGTGTACTTGTTAAATTCTTTTTTTTCTTTTTTATACATATATAGAGTGGTTATGACTCAACGGGGCACTGTAAACGTGTACTTGTTAAATTCTTCTATTTTCTTTTTTTATACATATATAGAGTGGTTATGACTCAACGGGTCAGTGTAAACGTGTACTTGTTAAATTCTTCTTTTTTCTTTTTTATACATATATAGAGTGGTTATGACTCAACGGGTCAGTGTAAACGTGTACTTGTTAAATTCTTCTTTTTTCTTTTTTATACATATATAGAGTGGTTATGACTCAACGGGGCACTGTAAACGTGTTCTTGTTAAATTCTTCTTTTTTCTTTTTTATACATATATAGAGTGGTTATGACTCAACGGGTCAGTGTAAACGTGTACTTGTTAAATTCTTCTTTTTTTCTTTTGTATACATATATAGAGTGGTTATGACTCAACGGGTCAGTGTAAACGTGTACTTGTTAAATTCTTCTTTTTTCTTTTTTATACATATATAGAGTGGTTATGACTCAACGGGGCACTGTAAACGTGTTCTTGTTAAATTCTTCTTTTTTCTTTTTTATACATATATAGAGTGGTTATGACTCAACGGGGCACTGTAAACGTGTTCTTGTTAAATTCTTCTTTTTTCTTTTTTATACATATATAGAGTGGTTATGACTCAACGGGTCAGTGTAAACGTGTACTTGTTAAATTCTTCTTTTTTTCTTTTGTATACATATATAGAGTGGTTATGACTCAACGGGTCAGTGTAAACGTGTACTTGTTAAATTCTTCTTTTTTCTTTTTTATACATATATAGAGTGGTTATGACTCAACGGGGCACTGTAAACGTGTTCTTGTTAAATTCTTCTTTTTTCTTTTTTATACATATATAGAGTGGTTATGACTCAACGGGGCACTGTAAACGTGTTCTTGTTAAATTCTTTTTTCTTTTTTTATACATATATAGAGTGGTTATGACTCAACGGGTCAGTGTAAACGTGTACTTGTTAAATTCTTCTTTTTTCTTTTTTATACATATATAGAGTGGTTATGACTCAACGGGGCACTGTAAACGTGTACTTGTTAAATTCTTCTTTTTTCTTTTTTATACATATATAGAGTGGTTATGACTCAACGGGGCACTGTAAACGTGTACTTGTTAAATTCTTTTTTTTTCTTTTTTATACATATATAGAGTGGTTATGACTCAACGGGTCAGTGTAAACGTGTACTTGTTAAATTCTTCTTTTTTCTTTTTTATACATATATAGAGTGGTTATGACTCAACGGGGCACTGTAAACGTGTACTTGTTAAATTCTTCTTTTTTCTTTTTTATACATATATAGAGTGGTTATGACTCAACGGGTCAGTGTAAACGTGTTCTTGTTAAATTCTTCTTTTTTTTTTTTATACATATATAGAGTGGTTATGACTCAACGGGGCACTGTAAACGTGTACTTGTTAAATTCTTTTTTCTTTTTTATACATATATAGAGTGGTTATGACTCAACGGGTCAGTGTAAACGTGTACTTGTTAAATTCTTAAATTCTTAAATTTCGTCAGGTCGCAGGGTACCCACACATACTTAGTGCGGGTGAAGGGTACCAACACATATTTCGTCTGGTCGCAGGGTACCCACACATACTTCGTCCGGTCGCAGGGTACCCACACATACTTCGTCCGGTTGCAGGGTACCCACACATACTTCGTGCGGTCGCAGGGTACCCACAAATACTTCGTGCGGTCGCAGGGTACCCACACATACTTCGTCCAGTCGCAGGGTACCCACACATACTTCGTGCGGGGTCAGGGTACTTATACATACTTCGTCCGGTCGCAGGGTACCCACACATACTTCGTCCGGACGCAGGGTACTCACACATACTTCGTGCGGTCGCAGGGTACCTGTACATACTTCGTGCGGTCGCAGGGTACCCACACATACTTCGTGCGGTCGCAGGGTACCCACACATACTTCGTGGGGTTGCAGGGTACCCACACATACTTCGTCAAGTCGCAGGGTACCCGCACATACCCTACCTCTACACTGCTCAAAAAAAGAGGAGGTAATGCATGGGAATAGTGCATCATGACAACGGAACCGATACGACCCTACCTCAACACTTCTCAAAAAAGGAGGAGATAATGCATGGGAATAGTGCATCATGACAACGGACCCGATACGACCCTACCTCAACACTTCTCAAAAAAGGAGGAGATAATGCATGGGAATAGTGCATCATGACAACGGAACCGATACGACCCTACCTCAACATTTCTCAAAAAAGGAAGAGATAATGCATGGGATGAGGGCATCATGACAACGGAACCGATACGACCCTACCTCAACATTTCTCAAAAAAGGAGGAGGTAATGCATGGGATCAGTGCATCATGACAACGGAACCGATACCACCCTACCTCAACATATCTCAAGAAAGGAGGAGGTAATGCTCACACCAGCGAATACCGTACCCCCCCCCCCCAATTTGGCCTGAAAGGAGGAGGTAATTCCTATCATGATAACAGAACGGCCACAGGGAGGGAGGGGGGAGGAAAATATTAGCGTCTATTAATAATTATGAAAGAAAGTGTGAGAGGGAAAAAAAACTGCCACTCTCTGACGTCATGATGACCTGATATAACCGGACACAATTTAGGTCAAGACCGGGTACATCCGGCAAGGGATTATGGGGCAGGTGCGGATGTGATTGAGCAACCCTTGTTTCACTACACACTCTTAACGTAGGATTCCTATGTTGTTATTGATGCATCCGGACAGAAGTTATTGGATGATCTGATAGAACCGGACACAATTTAGGGCAAGACCGGGTACATCCGGCAAGGGATTATGGGATGTTTACAATGACTCTGCATTTTTATCGGATTAGTACATAAATACATTAGATTATTTCGAATTTAGTACATATTAACGTGTAAAAAGTCGTGTAAAATACGAAAAAAATGCTACCTTTTGTCGGAAAGTGGTCCGGTTGACTGTCAGCGAGTGAATCGTTATTTGCGATTTTGAGATATTATGATCCCAGGATATGTACGGTGCTGAAGATATAAACTTTTTGACATGTCGTCGGGTAGTTTTTGAGGAGAAGCTTCACATACAGACATACATACATACATACATACATACATACATACATACATACATACATACATACATATAGACAAGTGCCCTTTATATAAGAGACTAGCGGGGCTACCCGGCGTTGCTCGGGGTCATAAAAACATAATTGAAGAAAAATCGCGTGTGTAACATCTTTATATTAAAACTTCTATTTCTCTCCCTCTCTCTCTATAGCTGTCTCTTTATCTTTCTACTTTTATCTACCCTGGTCGCTACTTTTAAATTTTGCCTTTTGCGAAAGCTGTTTCTTCCCCACCATTTCATCCTACGTTTCACAGGGCAATAGTATGACTTATTTCTATAAAAAGTACCACCACTGTCTGCGCCTTCTATATAGGTACTTATAACCGCACCGGTGTTCATACTATATATTTTGAATCCCCTCATGATATCCTTCATCATTTTAACTCCCCTCGTTGTATTCATCATTTTCGATCTCCTCATACTATTAATCATTTTCAATCCCCTCATAATATTCTTCATCATTTTCAATCTCCTCATACTATTAATCATTTTCAATCCCCTCATAATATTCTTCATCATTTTCAATCCTCTCGTAATATTCCTCATCATTTTCAATCCGCTCATGATATTCTTAATAATTTTCAATCCTCTCATGATATTCTTCATTTTTTCAATCCTCTCATGATATTCTTCATTATTTTCAATCCCCTCATGATATTCTTCATCATTTTCAATCCCCTCATGATATTCTTCATCATTTTCAATCCTCTCATGGTATATTTCATCATTTTCGATCCCCTCATGATATTCTTCTCATTTTCAATCCCCTCATGATATTATTCATCATTTTCAATCCTCTCATGGTATTCTTCATCATTTCCAATCCTGTCAGTCTATTCTTCATAATTTTCAATCCTCTCATGACATTCTTCATCATTTTCAATCCTCTCATGACATTCTTCATCATTTTCAATCCTCTCATGACATTCTTCATCATTTTCAATCCTCTAATGACATTCTTCATCATTTTCAATCCTCTCATGACATTCTTCATCATTTTCAATCCCCTCATGATAGTCTTCATCATTTTCAATTCCCTCATGATAGTCTTCATGATTTTCAATCCTCTCATGATAGTCTTCATCATTTTCAATCCTCTCATGATAGTCTTCATCATTTTCAATCCTCTCATGATAGTCTTCATCATTTTCAATCCTGTCAGTCTATTCTTCATCATTTTCAATCCTCTCATGATAGTCTTCATCATTTTCAAACTTCTCATGATAGTCTTCATCATTTTCAATCCTCTCATGATATTCTTCATCATTTTCAATCCCCTCATGATATTATTCATCATTTTAAATCCCCTCATGGTATTCTTCATCATTTCCAATCCTGTCAGTCTATCCTTCTTCATTTTCAATCCTCTCATGAAATTCTTCATCATTTTCAATCCTCTCATGACATTCTTCATCATTTTCAATCCTCTCATGACATTCTTCATCATTTTCAATCCTCTCATGATAGTCTTTATCATAGCTCTATCTAGGATATTGAGCACATTTCTCTCGGACAACACTGAGTACTTTAAAAATCAAGGAGGCCTCATGAGTACTACTGAAATCACTCAGGTATCCTCTCTCCTTCTGATCTGCGAAATAGTCCAAAGGGGAACAAAGATGGCGTTAAAATATTTTCCAAACCTATCACTACAGTAGCTCTATCTAGGACATTGAGCACTTTTCTCCCGGCCAACGCCGAGTACTTTGATAATCAAGGATGCCTCCTGAGGACTACTGAAATCACTTAGGTATCCTCTCTCCTTCTGATCTGCGAAATAGTCCAAAGGGGAACGAAGATGGCGTTGAAATATTTTCCAAACCTATCACTACTATAGCTCTATCTAGTACATTGAGCACTTTTCTCCCGGACAACGCCGAGTACTTTAATAATAAAGGAGGCCTCCTGAGGACTACTGAAATCACTTAGGTGTCCTCTCTCCTACTGATCTGCGAAATAGTCCAAAGGGGAACGAATATGGCGTTAAAATATTATCCAAACTATCACTACAGTAGCTCTATATAAGACAGTCATCACTTTTTTTCCCGGACAGCGCCGAGTACTTTGAAAATCAAAGAGGCCTCCTGGGGACAACTGAAATCAGTTAGGTATCCTCCCTCCTTTTCATCTGCAAAATTGTCCAAAGGGGAAAGAAGATGGCGTTAAAATATTTTCTAAACCTATCACTACGATAGCTCTATCTAGGATATTGAGCACTTTTCTCCCGGACAACGCCGAGTACTTTTAAAATCGAGGAGGCTTCATGAGCACTCCTGAAATCCCTTAGGTATCCTCTCTCCTTCGGATCTGCGAAATAGTCCAAAGGGGAACGAAGATGGCGTTAAAATATTTTCCAAACCTATCACTACAGTAGCTCTATCTAGGATATTGAGCACTTTTCTCCCGGACAACGCCGAGTACTTCAAAATCAAAGAGGCCTCATGGGGACTACTGAAATAATTCTTATCCATTCCCCCATCCTTTTCAGCGTAGATGCTGTTAAAATATTATCCAAACCTATCACTACAGTAGCTCTATCTAGGACATTGAGCACTTTTTTCCCGGACAACGCCGAGTACTTTGAAAATCAAAGAGGCCTCCTGGGGACAACTGAAATCAGTTAGGTATCCTCCCTCCTTTTCATCTGCAAAATTGTCCAAAGGGGAACGAAGATGTCATTAAAATATTTTCTAAACCTATCACTACAGTAGCTCTATCTAGGATATTGAGCACTTTTCTCCCGGACAACGCCGAGTACTTTTAAAATCGAGGAGGCTTCATGAGCACTCCTGAAATCCCTTAGGTATCCTCTCTCCTTCGGATCTGCGAAATAGTCCAAAGGGGAACGAAGATGGCGTTAAAATATTTTCCAAACCTATCACTACAGTAGCTCTATCTAGGATATTGAGCACTTTTCTCCCGGACAACGCCGAGTATTTCAAAATCAAAGAGGCCTCCTGGGGACTACTGAAATAATTCTTATCCATTCCCCCATCCTTTTCAGCGTAGATGCTGTTAAAATATTATCCAAACCTATCACTACAGTAGCTCTATCTAGGACATTGAGCACTTTTTTCCCGGACAACGCCGAGTACTTTGAAAATCAAAGAGGCCTCCTGGGGACAACTGCAATCAGTTAGGTATCCTCCCTCCTTTTCATCTGCAAAATTGTCCAAAGGGGAATGAAGATAGCGTTAAAATATGTTCTAAACCTATCACTACAGTAGCTCTATCTAGGATATTGAGCACTTTTCTCCCGGACAACGCCGAGTACTTTGAAAATCGAGGAGGCTTCATGAGCACTCCTGAAATCCCTTAGGTATCCTCTCTCCTTCGGATCTGCGAAATAGTCCAAAGGGGAACGAAGATGGCGTTAAAATATTTTCCAAACCTATCACTACAGTAGCTCTATCTAGGATATTGAGCACTTTTCTCCCGGACAACGCCGAGTATTTCAAAATCAAAGAGGCCTCCTGGGGACTACTGAAATAATTCTTATCCATTCCCCCATCCTTTTCAGCGTAGATGCTGTTAAAATATTATCCAAACGTATCACTACAGTAGCTCTATCTAGGACATTGAGCACTTTTCTCCCGGACAACGCCGAGTACTTTGATAATCAAGGAGGCCTCCTGGGGACTACTGAAATCACTTTGGTATCCTCTCTACTTCTTATCTGCGAAATAGTCCAAAGGGGAACGAAGATAGCGTTAAAATATTTTCCAAACCTATCACTACAGTAGCTCTATCTAGGATATTGAGCACTTTTCTCCCGGACAACGCCGAGTACTTTTAAAATCGAGGAGGCTTCATGAGCACTCCTGAAATCCCTTAGGTATCCTCTCTCCTTCGGATCTGCGAAATAGTCCAAAGGGGAACGAAGATGGCGTTAAAATATTTTCCAAACCTATCACTACAGTAGCTCTATCTAGGATATTGAGCACTTTTCTCCCGGACAACGCCGAGTATTTCAAAATCAAAGAGGCCTCCTGGGGACTACTGAAATAATTATTATCCATTCCCCCATCCTTTTCAGCGTATATGCTGTTAAAATATTATCCAAACCTATCACTACAGTAGCTCTATCTAGGACATTGAGCACTTTTTTCCCGGACAACGCCGAGTACTTTGAAAATCAAAGAGGCCTCCTGGGGACAACTGCAATCAGTTAGGTATCCTCCCTCCTTTTCATCTGCAAAATTGTCCAAAGGGGAATGAAGATGGCGTTAAAATATGTTCTAAACCTATCACTACAGTAGCTCTATCTAGGATATTGAGCACTTTTCTCCCGGACAACGCCGAGTACTTTGAAAATCGAGGAGACTTCATGAGCACTCCTGAAATCCCCTAGGTATCCTCTCTCCTTCGGATCTGCGAAATAGTCCAAAGGGGAACGAAGATGGCGTTAAAATATTTTCCAAACCTATCACTACAGTAGCTCTATCTAGGATATTGAGCACTTTTCTCCCGGACAACGCCGAGTACTTCAAAATCAAAGAGGCCTCATGGGGACTACTGAAATAATTCTTATCCATTCCCCCATCCTTTTCAGCGTAGATGCTGTTAAAATATTATCCAAACCTATCACTACAGTAGCTCTATCTAGGACATTGAGCACTTTTTTCCCGGACAACGCCGAGTACTTTGAAAATCAAAGAGGCCTCCTGGGGACAACTGAAATCAGTTAGGTATCCTCCCTCCTTTTCATCTGCAAAATTGTCCAAAGGGGAACGAAGATGTCATTAAAATATTTTCTAAACCTATCACTACAGTAGCTCTATCTAGGATATTGAGCACTTTTCTCCCGGACAACGCCGAGTACTTTTAAAATCGAGGAGGCTTCATGAGCACTCCTGAAATCCCTTAGGTATCCTCTCTCCTTCGGATCTGCGAAATAGTCCAAAGGGGAACGAAGATGGCGTTAAAATACTTTCCAAACCTATCACTACAGTAGCTCTATCTAGGATATTGAGCACTTTTCTCCCGGACAACGCCGAGTATTTCAAAATCAAAGAGGCCTCCTGGGGACTACTGAAATAATTCTTATCCATTCCCCCATCCTTTTCAGCGTAGATGCTGTTAAAATATTATCCAAACCTATCACTACAGTAGCTCTATCTAGGACATTGAGCACTTTTTTCCCGGACAACGCCGAGTACTTTGAAAATCAAAGAGGCCTCCTGGGGACAACTGCAATCAGTTAGGTATCCTCCCTCCTTTTCATCTGCAAAATTGTCCAAAGGGGAATGAAGATAGCGTTAAAATATGTTCTAAACCTATCACTACAGTAGCTCTATCTAGGATATTGAGCACTTTTCTCCCGGACAACGCCGAGTACTTTGAAAATCGAGGAGGCTTCATGAGCACTCCTGAAATCCCTTAGGTATCCTCTCTCCTTCGGATCTGCGAAATAGTCCAAAGGGGAACGAAGATGGCGTTAAAATATTTTCCAAACCTATCACTACAGTAGCTCTATCTAGGATATTGAGCACTTTTCTCCCGGACAACGCCGAGTACTTCAAAATCAAAGAGGCCTCATGGGGACTACTGAAATAATTCTTATCCATTCCCCCATCCTTTTCAGCGTAGATGCTGTTAAAATATTATCCAAACCTATCACTACAGTAGCTCTATCTAGGACATTGAGCACTTTTTTCCCGGACAACGCCGAGTACTTTGAAAATCAAAGAGGCCTCCTGGAGACAACTGAAATCAGTTAGGTATCCTCCCTCCTTTTCATCTGCAAAATTGTCCAAAGGGGAACGAAGATGGCATTAAAATATTTTCTAAACCTATCACTACAGTAGCTCTATCTAGGATATTGAGCACTTTTCTCCCGGACAACGCCGAGTACTTTTAAAATCGAGGAGGCTTCATGAGCACTCCTGAAATCCCTTAGGTATCCTCTCTCCTTCGGATCTGCGAAATAGTCCAAAGGGGAACGAAGATGGCGTTAAAATATTTTCCAAACCTATCACTACAGTAGCTCTATCTAGGATATTGAGCACTTTTCTCCCGGACAACGCCGAGTATTTCAAAATCAAAGAGGCCTCCTGGGGACTACTTAAATAATTCTTATCCATTCCCCCATCCTTTTCAGCGTAGATGCTGTTAAAATATTATCCAAACCTATCACTACAGTACCTCTATCTAGGACGTTGAGCAAAAAAGGAGGAGATAATGCATGGGAATAGTGCATCATGACAACGGAACCGATACAACCCTACCTCACACTTCTCAAAAAAGGAGGAGATAATGCATGGGATGAGTGCATCATGACAACGGACCCGATACGACCCTACCTCAACACTTCTCAAAAAGGTTAGCACTCTGGCCATTCAAAATTGCCTGGGCCGCCCCGTCGGGATTCCCCCGGTAGAGGCGCCTCAGTAAGCAATAAACTTACTCCTCCCCAAAGAGGGGAGGCAAAGCCTGGGAGTGTAGAATTCTTAGAACTGCACAGGACAGACCCATAGACCGGCGGAATGAAGCCCCGAAGGCCAAGACGATACCAGTCTATGGAGTGCAGTATCAATCGGAACAGATACTACACCTTGATCTTAGCCAAAAGAAGTGAATTAATATAATTTTCGGTTAAAAAAAAATGGCGTCTAAAAGCTATGTTGAATTAGAGAAAAACGGCCTGGGGAAGTCTAAAATTATTTGTTGATATTCAAAATTGATGTAATAAGTTGTTAAATAGTATTATACAATGTTTGTTGAAAGAAAATCATAGTTATTATTACTTGTTAATTTATTTATGTAATTTAAACAGTGTATAGTGGATAGACCGCTGTACTGTGGTAGATTCGTTATAAATACTGATAGAAATCGTGCCAAAAATTTTAATTTCTGATCCTTTCCCGGCCTTTTGGCTAAGATCAAAGTGTAGTATCTGTTCTCGGCATTTTTGCCTTGAGATAAAGTGTATTATCTATTCCTATCCAGTAGGTGTCGGTTTTACACCGTCGAATCAAAAATCAGATTATCATTTTTGTTTTTTTAATCCCTTTTCCTTTTGGCCATTTCTTCTCCCCTAAAGTACAGGCTGAGGTCGTTATCTCACCGACGGATACTCATACTCCCCCCCCCCTCCCCTGAATTTCACCTGGGGCGTTCACACCTGCGAATGCTGGCACTCCACCTCCCCAAGTATTGCCTGAGGCGCCCCAATGGCGAATACCGATTTCCCCCAGATTTCGCCTGAGGCGCTCATACCGGCGAATGCCGACACTCCCCCTCCCCAGATTTGGCCTGAGGCGCTCATACCGGCGAATGCCGACATTCCCCCTCCCCCGATTTAGCCTGGCACCCCACCGGCAAATACCGATACTCTCCTCTCCCCCAAATTTGGCCTGAGGCGCTCACACCGGCGAATGTCGACACTCCCCCTCCTTAAATTTGGCCTGAGGCGCTCATACCGGCGAATGCCGAAACCCCCCCCCCTCCCCCAAATTTGGCATGAGGAGCCCCGCGACCGAATACCGAGACTCTCCCTCCCCCCAAATTTGGCCCGAACGCCGACACTCCCCCATCCCCAGATTTGGCCTGAGGCGCTCATACCGGCGAATGCCAACATTCCCCCTCCCCAGATTTGGCCTGAGGCGCCCCACCGCCGAATGCCGAAATTCCCCCCCCCCCTATTTGGCCTGAAAGGAGGAGGTAATGCCTGGAAGTATTATATCAGGATAACAGAACGGCCATAGTGAGGAAGGGAGGGGGGAAGGAATATTAGCGTCTATTAATAATTAAGAAAGAAAGGTAGAAAGTGTGGGAGTGAGAGGGGAAGAAGAAAGAAAGAAAAAAAATGGTTGTAGTGTGAGTGAATTTCTACCCGCCACTCCCTTACTCTGACGTCATATCTAGTTTATCGTGACTTTGCATTATTTTTCTTCTCAAATTAGTATAAATAACGTTGAAAAATGGAGTTAAAAGCCACCCCCCATTGGAAAAAAGTGCTCAGTCGACCCCGGAAGAGTCAATTTTTTTTTTCCGGTTCCGAGATATTACACGCGTCTGGGCTGGCCGGTGGGAATGATGTCACCCGTGTGACCGTGTGTTGGGTACTTTCGGAGGAGAAGCTTTACATACATACATACATACATACATACATACATACATACATACATACATCCATACATACATACATCCATACAGACAGGTGACGTTTATATAATAGACTAGCGGGGCTACCCGGCGTTGCTCGGGGTCATAAAAACATAATTGAAGAAAAATCGCGTGTGTAACATCTTTATATTAAAACTTCTATTTCTCTCCCTCTCTCTCTATAGCTGTCTCTTTATCTTTCTACTTTTATCTACCCTGGTCGCTACTTTTAAATTTTGCCTTTTGCGAAAGCTGTTTCTTCCCCACCATTTCATCCCACGTTTCACAGGGCAATAGTATGACTTATTTCTATAAAAAGTACCACCACTGTCTGCGCCTTCTATATAGGTACTTATAACCGCCCCGGTGTTCATACTATATATTTTGAATCCCCTCATGATATCCTTCATCATTTTAACTCCCCTCGTTGTATTCATCATTTTCGATCTCCTCATACTATTAATCATTTTCAATCCCCTCATAATATTCTTCATTATTTTCAATCTCCTCATACTATTAATCATTTTCAATCCCCTCATAATATTCTTCATCATTTTCAATCCTCTCGTAATATTCCTCATCATTTTCAATCCGCTCATGATATTCTTAATAAGTTTCAATCCTCTCATGGTATATTTCATCATTTTCGATCCCCTCATGATATTCTTCTCATTTTCAATCCCCTCATGATATTATTCATCATTTTCAATCCTCTCATGGTATTCTTCATCATTTCCAATCCTGTCAGTCTATTCTTCATAATTTTCAATCCTCTCATGACATTCTTCATAATTTTCAATCCTCTCATGATAGTCTTCATCATTTTCAATCCCCTCATGATAGTCATCATCATTTTCAATCCTCTCATGATAGTCATCATCATTTTCAATCCTCTCATGATAGTCATCATCATTTTCAATCCTCTCATGATAGTCATCATCATTTTCAATCCTCTCATGATAGTCATCATCATTTTCAATCCTCTCATGATAGTCTTCATCATTTTCAAACCTCTCATGATAGTCTTCATCATTTTCAAACCTCTCATAATAGTCTTCATCATTTTCAAACCTCTCATGATAGTCTTCATCATTTTCAATCCTCTCATGATATTCTTCATCATTTTCAATCCCCTCATGATATTATTAATCATTTTCAATCCCCTCATGATATTATTAATCATTTTAAATCCCCTCATGGTATTCTTCATCATTTCCAATCCTGTCAGTCTATTCTTCCTCATTTTCAATCCTCTCATGAAATTCTTCATCATTTTCAATCCCCTCATGATAGTCTTCATCATTTTCAATCCCCTCATGATAGTCTTCATCATTTTCAATCCCCTCATGATAGTCTTCATCATTTTCAATCCCCTCATGATAGTCTTCATCATTTTCAATCCCCTCATGATAGTCTTTATCATTTTCAATCCCCTCATGATAGTCTTCATCATTTTCAATCCCCTCATTATAGTCTTCATCATTTTCAATCCCCTCATTATAGTCTTCATCATTTTCAATCCTCTCATGATAGTCTTCATCATTTTCAATCCTCTCATGATAGTCTTCATCATTTTCAATCCTCTCATGATAGTCATCATCATTTTCAATCCTCTCATGATAGTCATCATCATTTTCAATCCTCTCATGATAGTCTTCATCATTTTCAATCCCCTCATGATAGTGTACATCATTTTCAATCCCCTCATTATAGTCTTCATCATTTTCAATCCCCTCATTATAGTCTTCATCATTTTCAATCACCTAATGATAGTCTTCATCATTTTCAATCCTCTCATGATAGTCTTCATCATTTTCAATCCTCTCATGATAGTCTTCATCATTTTCAATCCTCTCATGATAGTCTTCATCATTTTCAATCCTCTCATGATAGTCTTCATCATTTTCAATCCTCTCATGATAGTCCTCATCATTTTCAATCCTCTCATGATAGTCTTCATCATTTTCAATCCTCTCATGATAGTCTTTATCATAGCTCTATCTAGGATATTGAGCACTTTTCTCTCGGACAACGCCGAGTACTTTGAAAATCAAGGAGGCCTCATGAGCACTACTGAAATCACTTAGGTATCCTCTCTCCTTCTGATCTGCGAAATAGTCAAAAGGGGAACAAAGATGGCGTTAAAATATTTTCCAAACCTATCACTACAGTAGCTCTATCTAGGACATTGAGCACTTTTCTCCCGGCCAACGCCGAGTACTTTGAAAATCAAGGAGGCCTCCTGAGCACTAATGAAATCACTTAGGTATCCTCCCTCCTTTTCATCTGCAAAATAGTCCAAAGGGGATCGAAGATGGCGTTAAAATATTTTCCAAACCTATCACTACAGAAGCTCTATCTAGGATATTGAGCACTTTTCTCCCGGACAACGCCGAGTACTTTGAAAATCAAGGAGGCCTCATGAGCACTACTGAAATTACTTAGGTATCCTCCCTCCTTTTCATCTGCAAAATAGTCCAAAGGGGAACGAAGATGGCGTTAAAATATTTTCCAAACCTATCACTACAGTAGCTCTATCTAGGATATTGAGCACTTTTCTCCCGGACAACGCCGAGTACTTTGCAAATTAAAGAGGCCTCATGAGCACTACTGAATTTCTTAGGTATCCTCCCTCCTTTTCATCTGCAAAATAGTCCAAAGGGGATCGAAGATGGCGTTAAAATATTTTCCAAACCTATCACTACAGTAGCTCTATCTAGGATATTGAGCACTTTTCTCCCGGACAACGCCGAGTACTTTGAAAATCAAGGAGGCCTCCTGAGCACTACTGAAATTACTTAGGTATCCTCCCTCTTTTTCATCTGCAAAATGGTCCAAAGGGGATAGAAGATTGCGTTAAAATATTTTCCAAACCTATCACTACAGTAGCTCTATCTAGGATATTGAGCACTTTTATCCCGGACAACGCCGAGTACTTTGAAAATCAAGGAGGCCTCCTGAGCACTACTGAAATTACTTAGGTATCCTTCCTCTTTTTCATCTGCAAAATAGTCCAAAGGGGAACGAAGATGGCGTTAAAATATTTTCCAAACCTATCACTACAGTAGCTCTATCTAGGATATTGAGCACTTTTCTCCCGGACAACGCCGAATACTTTGAAAATCAAGGAGGCCTCCTGAGCACTACGTAAATTACTTAGGTATCCTCCCTCCTTTTCATCTGCAAAATAGTCCAAAGGGGATCGAAGATGGCGTTAAAATATTTTCCAAACCTATCACTACAGTAGCTCTATCTAGGATATTGAGCACCTTTCTCCCGGACAACGCCGAATACTTTGAAAATCAAGGAGGCCTCCTGAGCACTACGTAAATTACTTAGGTATCCTCCCTCCTTTTCATCTGCAAAATAGTCCAAAGGGGATCGAAGATGGCGTTAAAATATTTTCCAAACCTATCACTACAGTAGCTCTATCTAGGATATTGAGCACTTTTCTCCCGGACAACGCCGAGTACTTTGAAAATCAAGGAGGCCTCCTGAGCACTACTGAAATTACTTAGGTATCCTCCCTCTTTTTCATCTGCAAAATGGTCCAAAGGGGATAGAAGATTGCGTTAAAATATTTTCCAAACCTATCACTACAGTAGCTCTATCTAGGATATTGAGCACTTTTATCCCGGACAACGCCGAGTACTTTGAAAATCAAGGAGGCCTCCTGAGCACTACTGAAATTACTTAGGTATCCTTCCTCTTTTTCATCTGCAAAATAGTCCAAAGGGGATAGAAGATTGCGTTAAAATATTTTCCAAACCTATCACTACAGTAGCTCTATCTAGGATATTGAGCACTTTTCTCCCGGACAACGCCGAATACTTTGAAAATCAAGGAGGCCTCCTGAGCACTACGTAAATTACTTAGGTATCCTCCCTCCTTTTCATCTGCAAAATAGTCCAAAGGGGATCGAAGATGGCGTTAAAATATTTTCCAAACCTATCACTACAGTAGCTCTATCTAGGATATTGAGCACCTTTCTCCCGGACAACGCCGAATACTTTGAAAATCAAGGAGGCCTCCTGAGCACTACGTAAATTACTTAGGTATCCTCCCTCCTTTTCATCTGCAAAATAGTCCAAAGGGGATCGAAGATGGCGTTAAAATATTTTCCAAACCTATCACTACAGTAGCTCTATCTAGGATATTGAGCACCTTTCTCCCGGACAACGCCGAATACTTTGAAAATCAAGGAGGCCTCCTGAGCACTACGTAAATTACTTAGGTATCCTCCCTCCTTTTCATCTGCAAAATAGTCCAAAGGGGATCGAAGATGGCGTTAAAATATTTTCAAAACCTATCACTACAGTAGCTCTATCTAGGATATTGAGCACTTTTCTCCCGGACAACGCCGAATACTTTGAAAATCAAGGAGGCCTCCTGAGCACTACGTATATTACTTAGGTATCCTCCCTCCTTTTCATCTGCAAAATAGTCCAAAGGGGATCGAAGATGGCGTTAAAATATTTTCAAAACCTATCACTACAGTAGCTCTATCTAGGACATTGAGCACTTTTCTCCCGGCCAACGCCGAGTACTTTGAAAATCAAGGAGGCCTCCTGAGCACTAATGAAATCACTTAGGTATCCTCCCTCCTTTTCATCTGCAAAATAGTCCAAAGGGGATCGAAGATGGCGTTAAAATATTTTCCAAACCTATCACTACAGAAGCTCTATCTAGGATATTGAGCACTTTTCTCCCGGACAACGCCGAGTACTTTGAAAATCAAGGAGGCCTCATGAGCACTACTGAAATTACTTAGGTATCCTCCCTCCTTTTCATCTGCAAAATAGTCCAAAGGGGAACGAAGATGGCGTTAAAATATTTTCCAAACCTATCACTACAGTAGCTCTATCTAGGATATTGAGCACTTTTCTCCCGGACAACGCCGAGTACTTTGCAAATTAAAGAGGCCTCATGAGCACTACTGAATTTCTTAGGTATCCTCCCTCCTTTTCATCTGCAAAATAGTCCAAAGGGGATCGAAGATGGCGTTAAAATATTTTCCAAACCTATCACTACAGTAGCTCTATCTAGGATATTGAGCACTTTTCTCCCGGACAACGCCGAGTACTTTGAAAATCAAGGAGGCCTCCTGAGCACTACTGAAATTACTTAGGTATCCTCCCTCTTTTTCATCTGCAAAATGGTCCAAAGGGGATAGAAGATTGCGTTAAAATATTTTCCAAACCTATCACTACAGTAGCTCTATCTAGGATATTGAGCACTTTTATCCCGGACAACGCCGAGTACTTTGAAAATCAAGGAGGCCTCCTGAGCACTACTGAAATTACTTAGGTATCCTTCCTCTTTTTCATCTGCAAAATAGTCCAAAGGGGAACGAAGATGGCGTTAAAATATTTTCCAAACCTATCACTACAGTAGCTCTATCTAGGATATTGAGCACTTTTCTCCCGGACAACGCCGAATACTTTGAAAATCAAGGAGGCCTCCTGAGCACTACGTAAATTACTTAGGTATCCTCCCTCCTTTTCATCTGCAAAATAGTCCAAAGGGGATCGAAGATGGCGTTAAAATATTTTCCAAACCTATCACTACAGTAGCTCTATCTAGGATATTGAGCACTTTTCTCCCGGACAACGCCGAGTACTTTGAAAATCAAGGAGGCCTCCTGAGCACTACTGAAATTACTTAGGTATCCTCCCTCTTTTTCATCTGCAAAATGGTCCAAAGGGGATAGAAGATTGCGTTAAAATATTTTCCAAACCTATCACTACAGTAGCTCTATCTAGGATATTGAGCACTTTTATCCCGGACAACGCCGAGTACTTTGAAAATCAAGGAGGCCTCCTGAGCACTACTGAAATTACTTAGGTATCTTTCCTCTTTTTCATCTGCAAAATAGTCCAAAGGGGAACGAAGATGGCGTTAAAATATTTTCCAAACCTATCACTACAGTAGCTCTATCTAGGATATTGAGCACTTTTCTCCCGGACAACGCCGAATACTTTGAAAATCAAGGAGGCCTCCTGAGCACTACGTAAATTACTTAGGTATCCTCCCTCCTTTTCATCTGCAAAATAGTCCAAAGGGGATCGAAGATGGCGTTAAAATATTTTCCAAACCTATCACTACAGTAGCTCTATCTAGGATATTGAGCACCTTTCTCCCGGACAACGCCGAATACTTTGAAAATCAAGGAGGCCTCCTGAGCACTACGTAAATTACTTAGGTATCCTCCCTCCTTTTCATCTGCAAAATAGTCCAAAGGGGATCGAAGATGGCGTTAAAATATTTTCCAAACCTATCACTACAGTAGCTCTATCTAGGATATTGAGCACTTTTCTCCCGGACAACGCCGAGTACTTTGAAAATCAAGGAGGCCTCCTGAGCACTACTGAAATTACTTAGGTATCCTCCCTCTTTTTCATCTGCAAAATGGTCCAAAGGGGATAGAAGATTGCGTTAAAATATTTTCCAAACCTATCACTACAGTAGCTCTATCTAGGATATTGAGCACTTTTATCCCGGACAACGCCGAGTACTTTGAAAATCAAGGAGGCCTCCTGAGCACTACTGAAATTACTTAGGTATCCTTCCTCTTTTTCATCTGCAAAATAGTCCAAAGGGGATAGAAGATTGCGTTAAAATATTTTCCAAACCTATCACTACAGTAGCTCTATCTAGGATATTGAGCACTTTTCTCCCGGACAACGCCGAATACTTTGAAAATCAAGGAGGCCTCCTGAGCACTACGTAAATTACTTAGGTATCCTCCCTCCTTTTCATCTGCAAAATAGTCCAAAGGGGATCGAAGATGGCGTTAAAATATTTTCCAAACCTATCACTACAGTAGCTCTATCTAGGATATTGAGCACCTTTCTCCCGGACAACGCCGAATACTTTGAAAATCAAGGAGGCCTCCTGAGCACTACGTAAATTACTTAGGTATCCTCCCTCCTTTTCATCTGCAAAATAGTCCAAAGGGGATCGAAGATGGCGTTAAAATATTTTCCAAACCTATCACTACAGTAGCTCTATCTAGGATATTGAGCACTTTTCTCCCGGACAACGCCGAATACTTTGAAAATCAAGGAGGCCTCCTGAGCACTACGTATATTACTTAGGTATCCTCCCTCCTTTTCATCTGCAAAATAGTCCAAAGGGGATCGAAGATGGCGTTAAAATATTTTCAAAACCTATCACTACAGTAGCTCTATCTAGGATATTGAGCACTTTTCTCCCGGACAACGCCGAATACTTTGAAAATCAAGGAGGCCTCCTGAGCACTACTGAAATCACTTAGGTATCCTCTCTCCTTCTGATCTGCGAAATAGTCAAAAGGGGAACAAAGATGGCGTTAAAATATTTTCCAAACCTATCACTACAGTAGCTCTATCTAGGACATTGAGCACTTTTCTCCCGGCCAACGCCGAGTACTTTGAAAATCAAGGAGGCCTCCTGAGCACTAATGAAATCACTTAGGTATCCTCCCTCCTTTTCATCTGCAAAATAGTCCAAAGGGGATCGAAGATGGCGTTAAAATATTTTCCAAACCTATCACTACAGAAGCTCTATCTAGGATATTGAGCACTTTTCTCCCGGACAACGCCGAGTACTTTGAAAATCAAGGAGGCCTCATGAGCACTACTGAAATTACTTAGGTATCCTCCCTCCTTTTCATCTGCAAAATAGTCCAAAGGGGAACGAAGATGGCGTTAAAATATTTTCCAAACCTATCACTACAGTAGCTCTATCTAGGATATTGAGCACTTTTCTCCCGGACAACGCCGAGTACTTTGCAAATTAAAGAGGCCTCATGAGCACTACTGAATTTCTTAGGTATCCTCCCTCCTTTTCATCTGCAAAATAGTCCAAAGGGGATCGAAGATGGCGTTAAAATATTTTCCAAACCTATCACTACATGGCTCTATCTAGGATATTGAGCACTTTTATCCCGGACAACGCCGAGTACTTTGAAAATCAAGGAGGCCTCCTGAGCACTACTGAAATTACTTAGGTATCCTCCCTCTTTTTCATCTGCAAAATGGTCCAAAGGGGATAGAAGATTGCGTTAAAATATTTTCCAAACCTATCACTACAGTAGCTCTATCTAGGATATTGAGCACTTTTATCCCGGACAACGCCGAGTACTTTGAAAATCAAGGAGGCCTCCTGAGCACTACTGAAATTACTTAGGTATCCTTCCTCTTTTTCATCTGCAAAATAGTCCAAAGGGGAACGAAGATGGCGTTAAAATATTTTCCAAACCTATCACTACAGTAGCTCTATCTAGGATATTGAGCACTTTTCTCCCGGACAACGCCGAATACTTTGAAAATCAAGGAGGCCTCCTGAGCACTACGTAAATTACTTAGGTATCCTCCCTCCTTTTCATCTGCAAAATAGTCCAAAGGGGATCGAAGATGGCGTTAAAATATTTTCCAAACCTATCACTACAGTAGCTCTATCTAGGATATTGAGCACCTTTCTCCCGGACAACGCCGAATACTTTGAAAATCAAGGAGGCCTCCTGAGCACTACGTAAATTACTTAGGTATCCTCCCTCCTTTTCATCTGCAAAATAGTCCAAAGGGGATCGAAGATGGCGTTAAAATATTTTCCAAACCTATCACTACAGTAGCTCTATCTAGGATATTGAGCACTTTTCTCCCGGACAACGCCGAGTACTTTGAAAATCAAGGAGGCCTCCTGAGCACTACTGAAATTACTTAGGTATCCTCCCTCTTTTTCATCTGCAAAATGGTCCAAAGGGGATAGAAGATTGCGTTAAAATATTTTCCAAACCTATCACTACAGTAGCTCTATCTAGGATATTGAGCACTTTTATCCCGGACAACGCCGAGTACTTTGAAAATCAAGGAGGCCTCCTGAGCACTACTGAAATTACTTAGGTATCCTTCCTCTTTTTCATCTGCAAAATAGTCCAAAGGGGATAGAAGATGGCGTTAAAATATTTTCCAAACCTATCACTACAGTAGCTCTATCTAGGATATTGAGCACTTTTTTCCCGGACAACGCCGAATACTTTGAAAATCAAGGAGGCCTCCTGAGCACTACGTAAATTACTTAGGTATCCTCCCTCCTTTTCATCTGCAAAATAGTCCAAAGGGGATCGAAGATGGCGTTAAAATATTTTCCAAACCTATCACTACAGTAGCTCTATCTAGGATATTGAGCACCTTTCTCCCGGACAACGCCGAATACTTTGAAAATCAAGGAGGCCTCCTGAGCACTACGTAAATTACTTAGGTATCCTCCCTCCTTTTCATCTGCAAAATAGTCCAAAGGGGATCGAAGATGGCGTTAAAATATTTTCCAAACCTATCACTACAGTAGCTCTATCTAGGATATTGAGCACTTTTCTCCCGGACAACGCCGAATACTTTGAAAATCAAGGAGGCCTCCTGAGCACTACGTATATTACTTAGGTATCCTCCCTCCTTTTCATCTGCAAAATAGTCCAAAGGGGATCGAAGATGGCGTTAAAATATTTTCAAAACCTATCACTACAGTAGCTCTATCTAGGATATTGAGCACTTTTCTCCCGGACAACGCCGAATACTTTGAAAATCAAGGAGGCCTCCTGAGCACTACGTAAATTACTTAGGTATCCTCCCTCCTTTTCATCTGCAAAATAGTCCAAAGGGGATAGAAGATTGCGTTAAAATATTTTCCAAACCTATCACTACAGTAGCTCTATCTAAGATATTGAGCACTTTTCTCCCGGACAACGCCGAATACTTTGAAAATCGAGGAGGCCTCCTGAGCACTACGTAAATTACTTAGGTATCCTCCCTCCTTTTCATCTGCAAAATAGTCCAAAGGGGATCGAAGATGGCGTTAAAATATTTTCCAAACCTATCACTACAGTAGCTCTATCTAGGATATTGAGCACTTTTCTCCCGGACAACGCCGAGTACTTTGAAAATCAAGGAGGCCTCCTGAGCACTACTGAAATTACTTAAGTATCCTCCCTCTTTTTCATCTGCAAAATAGTCCAAAGGGGATAGAAGATTGCGTTAAAATATTTTCCAAACCTATCACTACAGTAGCTCTATCTAGGATATTGAGCACTTTTCTCCCGGACAACGCCGAGTACTTTGAAAATCAAGGAGGCCTCCTGAGCACTACTGAAATTACTTAGGTATCCTCCCTCTTTTTCATCTGCAAAATAGTCTAAAGGGGATAGAAATTTGCGTTAAAATATTTTCCAAACCTATCACTACAGTAGCTCTATCTAGGATATTGAGCACTTTTCTCCCGGACAACGCCGAGTACTTTGAAAATCAAGGAGGCCTCCTGAGCACTACTGAAATTACTTAGGTATCGTCCCTCCTTTTTATCTGCAAAATAGTCCAAAGAGTAACGAAGATGGCGTTAAAATATTTTCCAAACCTATCACTGCAGTAGCTCTATCTAGGATATTGAGCACTTTTCTCCCGGACAACGCCGAGTACTTTGAAAATCAAGGAGGCCTCCTGAGCACTACTGAAATTACTTAGGTATCGTCCCTCCTTTTTATCTGCAAAATAGTCCAAAGGGTAACGAAGATGGCGTTAAAATATTTTCCAAACCTATCACTACAGTAGCTCTATCTAGGATATTGAGCACTTTTCTCCCGGACAACGCCGAGTACTTTGAAAATCAAGGAGGCCTCCTGAGCACTAATGAAATTACTTAGGTATCCTCCCTCCTTTTCATCTGCAAAATAGTCCAAAGGGGATCGAAGATGGCGTTAAAATATTTTCCAAACCTATCACTACAGAAGCTCTATCTAGGATATTGAGCACTTTTCTCCCGGACAACGCCGAGTACTTTGAAAATCAAGGAGGCCTCATGAGCACTACTGAAATTACTTAGGTATCCTCCCTCCTTTTCATCTGCAAAATAGTCCAAAGGGGAACGAAGATGGCGTTAAAATATTTTCCAAACCTAACACTACAGTAGCTCTATCTAGGATATTGAGCACTTTTCTCCCGGACAACGCCGAGTACTTTGCAAATCAAAGAGGCCTCATGAGCACTACTGAAATTACTTAGGTATCCTCCCTCCTTTTCATCTACAAAATAGTCCAAAGGGGAACGAAGATGGCGTTAAAATATTTTCCAAACCTATCACTACAGTAGCTCTATCTAGGGTATTGAGCAGTTTTCTCCCAGACAACGCCGAGTATTTAAAAAAATCAAGGAGGCTTCTGGAGCAGTAATGAAATCACTCTTACCGATCCCCCCCCCCCCCCCCCGCTTTTCATCTGCAAAATAGTCCCAAGAGAAACGTAGAAGCTGTTATTCGGCATTCCCCGGTAGGGGCGCCTCAGGCAGTAAGCAATAAACTTACTCCTCCCCAAAGAGGGGAGGCAAAGCCTGGGAGTGTGGACCTCCTAGAACTGCACATGACAAACTCATAGACCGGCGGAATGAAGCCCCGATGGCCAAGACGATTCCAGTTTATGGGGTGCAGTATCCATCGGAAGATACTACACCTTGATATTAGCCAAAAGAAGTGAATTAATGTAATTTTCGGTAAAAAAAAAAATGGCGTCTAAAAGCTATGTTGAATTAGAGAAAAACGGTCTGGGGGAGTTTAAAATTATTTGTTGATATTCAAAACTAATGTAATAAGTTGTTAAATAGTATTATACAATGTTTGTTGAAAGAAAATCATAGTTATTATTACTTGTTAATTTAATAATGTAATTTAAACAGTGTCTAGTGGATAGACCGCTGTTCAGGTGTAGATTGGTTATAGTAAATAACCTCAAAATTTTGAATTTCGGATCCTTTGTTGGCCTTTTGGCTAAGATCAAAGTGTAGTATCTGTTCTCGGCATTTTTGCCTTGAGATCAAGTGTATTATCTAGTCCTATCAGATAGGTGTCGATCTTACACTCTCGAATCAAAAATCAGATTATCATTATATTTTTTAATCCCTTTTCCTTTTGGGCATTTCTGCTCCCCTAAAGTACAGGTCGGGCTATTTCGCCTGAGGCGCCCCACCGTCGAATACCGATACCCCCCCCGCCCGAAATGTTTCCTAAGGCGCCCCACCGGCGAATACCGATACTCCCCCAGATTTGGCCTGAGACGCTCATACCGGCGAATGCCGACATTCCCACATCCCCAGATTTGGCCTGAGGCGCTCATACCGGCGAATGCCGACGCTCCCCCCCCCCAATTTGGCCTGAGGCGCTCACACCGGCGAATGTCGACACTCCCCCTCCCCAGATTTGGCCTGATGCGCCCCAACGGCGAATGTCGACACTCCTCTTCCCCTAAATTTCGCCTGAGGCGCTCATACGTGCAAATGCCGACACCCCCCTCCCCAGATTTGGCCTGAGGCGCTCATACCGGAGAATGCTGACATTCCCCCCCCCCCAGATTTGGCCTGATGCCGACACTCCCCCTTCCCAGATTTGGCCTGAAGAACCCCATCGCCGACATTTCCCCTCCCCAGATTTGGCCTGAGGGGCCCCACCACCGAATGCCGACACTCCCCCATCCCCAAATTTCGCTTTAGGCGCTCATACTGCCGAATGCCGACATTCCCCCTCCTCAGATTTGGCCTGTAGCGCTCACATCGGTGAATGCCGACATTCCCCCCCCCCCCTATTTGGCCTGAAAGGAGGAGGTAATGCCTGGAAGTATAACAGAACGGCCATAGTGAGGAAGGGAGGGGGAAGGAATATTAGCGTCTATTAATAATTAAGAAAGAAAGTGTGGGAGTGAGAGGGAAAGAAGAAAGAAAGAAAAAAAATGGTTGTAGTGTGAGTGAATTTCTACCCGCCACTCCCTTACTCTGACGTCATATCTGGTTTATCGTGACTTTGCATTATTTTTCTTCTCAAATTAGTATAAATAACGTTGAAAAATGGAGTTAAAAGCCACCCCCCATTGGAGAAAAGTGCTCAGTCGACCCCGGAAGAGTCAATTTTTTTTTTCCGGTTCCGAGATATTACACGCGTCTGGGCTGGCCGGTGGGAATGATGTCACCCGTGTGACCGTGTGTTGGGTACTTTCGGAGGAGAAGCTTTACATACATACATACATACATACATACATACATACATACATACATACATACATACATACATACATACATCCATACAGACAGGTGACGTTTATATAATAGATAATCATAAACATATAAAGCTGAATTACTGCACAGCTATGGACGCATTTCAACGTTTAGAGTTTCTCAGGACACAAAGTAAAACTTACTTTCGTAAAGATCTTTGCTAAATGTTTCCCTCAACCCATATCCATTTATCCGTCAATCATCATCCATTTTTCCTTCGATTTATATACACTATCCTTAGAGATCGTTTTATTTAAAATTAAATTCCGTAGCAATTTTAGGAAACATCTGTAATAGGGGAAAGTAAACGATAAGTAATCGCCTGTGCCGTATATAAAATCCCCGAACGGTAAGTGGTGCAATCTGCTGTAGTTTAATATATCAACACGTGTGATGTTGTGAAACTGATTTGAACTGCCGAAGTTAAGGTTACAAATAATACGTCATTTCGAGCTCATATAAAGTGAATCATTCGTTTGTTCGTAACGTCGACTTTGTACCAACATTTTTCTTGGGACTTTATACTAGTCGAGGACACGTCCTCGACGATCAGTTCGACGGAGGGTAGACCGCTGTGGCATCAGCTTGCCGTGCTCTGTTAGGTTGAAGTATTGTTCTAAATAGTCGTAGGAGGTTCATCTACCTTCTATTTTTGAGAAAGGGTTCATTCATCGCTACGCGCCGTAGGCTCTCATGCCGGGAAATGCCGACAGAAAAGCTCGGACATTTTTATGCGGGGACAGAATGTACCACCTCTTACGCGTCCACCTTTAGTCTCCACCTTCCAAACTTGTGTCACATATTTCCGCAGTGGGAGGGAGGTAAGTACCGTGAATCCGGAAATGTATCTAGCGTCAACGTCATTTGCTGCGAGAGAGTTATTAGTGATAATATTTGTTGGTCTAGGCGGTGTCACTTGAAGACGTGCATATTTTGGTCATTATATATCAAGACATTTGAATTATTGAGAAAATCAGAATACCATCAGTATCTTCTTCAAACTTTAACACCACAAATTCCATTTCAGAAGCATAGTTTCTTTATTAATTTTAAATATTTTTGCTGCTATACAGACGTACAGCACCGCAATATTTCGTTGCATTTAAGATTTGACTCTTAAAACATTGGATAGCTTCGTAACTATAGTATATAGATTGTTGCCTTGATTTCGTAATATATATTCGAGTGTTAACTCTCCGTGAAAATGGGGGAATGATTATGCTTCGCTAGTGTTCACACTAATATGCATGAAAATAACGTTTCATTGAAGTTTTTAAAAAAGCTAGAAAAAGTCTCAAACTGTATAGTACAAAACAAACGATAAAATTATCAATCGGTAAAGAAAGAAATAAGGATAAAAACGTCTCATTATGGAAATAGAGTGAACGATTTTTTACCGAAGGCATTTCAGACAGTGGCGGTTGTCTAAAATACTATTTGCTTTCTCCCTTCCCATAACACCTGAAATGATATCGTCCGGCAGGTGTTTTTACTTGCGTGACGGGAGCGAAGTATATATATATATATATATATATATATATATATATATATATATATATATATATACAAATCAATAGATATCGATCTTTATTATAGAGCGTGAGATGTTAAGATAAACCACGTTTATTATCATTTATTATATATGAATATATGAAAATATGAAAATTTAATAGATGTAAAATTAGTTTAAGGAAATATGGATAAGCAAGTGAACATGCTAGTAGAATTAAGGACATAAACACATCGTTAAAGGCGGACCAAGATATTTCGGTCGATGGGTACGACCATATCCGTTTGGTGATGTGGCTTAATTAAACAAAACTCAACATTTGCATACGCCAAAACACTAAACGAATATGGTCGAACCCATCGACCGAAACATCTTTTCTCAGCTTTAATGATGTGTGTCCTTATTTATACTAGCAGGTTACTGGCTCATCCACATTTCCATGAACTAATTTAAAACACATGTACATACACACACACATATGTATATATATATATACACACACACACACACACACACACACATATATATATATATATATATATATATATATATTCATAACTTACTACCTAGCTCTACTCACGTATTGAGCACTATTGAAGTAAATACTGAAAATTGATACATAAAAGATTATATTTCCTTATAACATTTTATGTGGATACATGAAATAATAATAATAATAATAATAATAATAATAATAATAATAATAATAATCATAATCATAACAATAATATATATATATATATATATATATATATATATATATATATATATATATATGAAAGAAGAGGGATGAACGTGTACGAATGACAAATTTATTTCAACTTCGATTGTTCAATGCAAGATATACTCGGTAAAAGATATGTTTATTATTCGACCTACTACTGAACTAAACATCTCTTTATTGAATTTACTTCATTCTTGAACTTTTTTCTATGCTGCCTTCACAAAAACCCTTCTTTTCCATCTGTAAATCTTCTTTCACTGGACACCTCATCAACGAACATTTACCAACTGGACAGAACCGATATCTTCTTACACGCACTTTCTAACTCTCCATTACTTAATTTCTTTTTAAAGTTTGAATTTTGGCTTTTCCACTGCCAAGTTATCTATCTATGTAATTCCTCTGATGATAAGATTTTAATCTTTGAAAAACCTTGGCTTAAGGGAAGAATAATAAACATATTTTTTTACCGAGTATACCTTGCATTGAACAATCGAAGTTGAAATAAATTTGTCATTCGTACATGTTTATCCCTCTCCTTTCATCTATCTTTATAATTGCTCTATCTCGTATATTGAGCTTAAACCATTTTACTATAGGTTCTATCTACTAAAAGTATACTTTTAGTTTCATATTTTATATATATATATAAATACATAAACGACATACACATCGTCGTTTATATTCTGTTTTAACACTGTTCACTTCTTGACAATTGTCCATTGTACGATGTAATATACATAATATTTTTATAAGTTGTAGTGCACACGGGTACTATAAACAATGGTTTAATTCTAATATTAAAATGAACCTTTTTAAAAACTTGATGTTCAATATTTAGAGGGCAGATATGTTTACTATTTAAATTTAGAATAACCATTTTGATTGAAATTCCGATAAGTGATTTGTGAAACACTGACATAATTTTTTTAAATTAATGTTTTTTATTAATTTTTTCTTAAATTGAAATTTACTCAATTTTTATTTAACTACTTTATACTTTTAAAAATCTTTTCATCTCTCCCCACAAAATGTAGATGATTTTCTTTCATTTCTAAAAACAAATCAACAAATTCGTAAAAAGTCGAATTGGTGAAAACATAAATAACTACTTCCGGTTCTCTACATAAACAAATAAAACATTAAAAAAGTGAAAATGTTGTGAATGAGGATCGAACTGGCGAATAATTTTGCAACAGAATAAATGTTAAAAGATACTCTTGTCTCGCCAAACGACTGGTTGATTTTTCTGGTATACTTTTTAATCATATAAAATCTTCGGATGTATCATGAGCTCTAGAACAAAATAAGCACGGATGAATCGAAATTAAAATTGATTTTGAAATACAGAGTAACTCCCAGCCCTAGAATCGTTGATAACATTGAAAAGCATTTCTACAACCCAATAATATTTGGTACAAATAAACTTCAATCTATGACTGACTTGCCCGCCTCGTTTGACTCAGCGATGTCGGACAGTCTTTGTTTTACTTTTATATTTTGCCTACAAAGCTATTATACATTTTATTAGAAATCATTATTTTAATTAATGTTTAAACTAAAATTATGGTTTAAAAATATTGATTTGTTTAGAAAAATTCAAAATCTTTTTAATCGTTGTTATAGGAGTAATACTTTAAAGCATAAAGAGAATTAGTTTTGTCACATAATCTTTAAGTTCTTTACAGTTATTTAATAAATTAAACACTATACCTTGGAATGCATGGCGATTCACTTTTGCCACTTCACTCCAGACCGAGGCGTATGTTGTTTAGTGCGCATCTAACAAAAGAAAAGATTTAATTTGTGGAGCTTAAACAAAAACCCTGGCGTATATTTTTACACGAACAATTAATTAAAGAAAACATTTTTAGAGAAAGAAGGATTTATTCGGGTAACTCCGGTAATTAAGTTACAATTAATTAATCAATCGTAGCCGCTTTCGTTCCAGAGTTGTGATCAGAACAAGGACAGGAACGGAAGAGAAACACACAGAGAGAGAGAGAGAGAGAGAGAGAGAGAGAGAGAGAGAGAGAGAGAGAGAGAGGAGAGATACACAGGAAGAAAGATCGATAGAGTAAAGTATGATAAGCGAATTCCTAACTATATTACAGTTTTCGTGAGACCACATGTAATACGAATGTCTATTGAACGGTTCAAGCGCGACTGATATATATATATATATATATATATATATATATATATATATATAGAGAGAGAGAGAGAGAGAGAGAGAGAGAGTATGTTAAGAAGGTTGAGGGCAATGCAGAGTGCCGGGTAGGTTGTAAGCTGGAAGGAACAAAAATGATAAATCTAAGTAGGACTTACTTATTTATTATATCTTAAAATCTTACATAACAGCAAGTGTGGTGTTGGCTGTTTGGGTTTTGTCAGGATGATTTTTAAAGATCATTTATTTAATATTTCGGGAAAATCTTTGTCAAAAATAATAAACACGAAAGAAAAATCCGAAAATAGAGAGAGAGAGAGAGAGAGAGAGAGATTCAGAGAGAGAGAGAGAGAGAGAGAGAGAAAGACCTGTCGTTCATCTTACGCCATACCCGTTACCTGTATCAGAGACTTCCGTTCTCTGTGTACTGAATTCTACAGGCAAGGTCATCCTATTAATCTCTTTTGATCCGTCCTTTTCTGCACTTCTTGCCTAACCGCTAATACGTACTAGATTATATTTCGACTAGCCAACTTACACACTCTAATATTTAACACTATTTGTGTTTAACATAAATATTGAAATTTCGATTTTTTAAGTACTTTCAGGATCATTTATATATTAAAATGACGCGTATAATAAACTTATTCAGTCAATATATAGATTGAGATGATTCAACAATTGATTTTAATGGAAAAAATCATAAGAAACGTATCCTAGATTATCGTAGGTAATTTAATTGCAATTATTCTGTTTTGGGATTGTCGAAAAACCTAGCATAAAGTCAACATTGCGGAATATTTTTCTCTTTATCTTTATGTATTTTCTTGCTGATGGATTATCACTTATCAAGGCAAAGCGTCACTCAGGGATAGCGTTAATGCAATTGAATGATTGTCAGCCGAAACATGAGGGACACTATGGGAGTACTGATATTAGTCTATGCTATGAACTGCGTTTCATAACTTATGGGTGGTTTGTAACAATCACTGGTTGACATTGTATTTAAGGATGATTAAGTTGTAATCAACAGGGAATCAGTCCCGCGATAACGTGGTTCACAGGTGTGAAGTCCTTGCGAAGAAGCTCCGTCTATAGATTTTTTGCTTGATGTTAGGCACATGGAGCGAATAAGGCAAGTCATGTTTTGTTATAATAGCAAGGCGAGTTCCTGCTGTGGATGTCTTTGGTGGAACCAAAGTTTGGAGCTAAGTCGAGCACCTTCCATAGAAATACGAGGAGTAGTGAGCGGCTAACTTCTTTGTAGTAAACTCTTTTTGCAACGGTCATGTAACGTCTGAAGCGTAACGTTCGGTAACATTATTTTCGCAATTGAGGATACGCATCTAACGTAAAAAATATAGAAGAGTAAAAAAAACACCGAAGTTCTCCTTTATTTTAATATTTCTTATTTGTTCGTTTCGCCGGTCGATTTTTTTTTTGCTTTATATTTAGTCTCTAATTTAATGAAGCGCTTTATTTTTACACCGAGGACGAAAGAGGAAATGCGGGCTCTTCTAGTTCTTTTATATTTCTTCCCGATCACACACTTTCCCGCATCTTCCATCCTCCATTCAGTATTTCTTACCCATTCAGATCTCGCGTCATTCATACGCATTCTCTTTCACCGTCTTTTCGAGTACGCCCTCCTGTCCTACCATTGGGCGGCAGTCGCACGTAAAGTTACAGGCCAAATAATCAGACCTGCACACTCTTGCCGCTCTACAGACCCCAGCAGACCTCAACACATACCACTTCCCTCTGCTTGCTTAATTCTGAAATCTTTTTGTAGCTATATATATATATATATATATATATGTGTGTGTGTGTGTGTGTGTGTGTGTGTATACGCCCTTCTATTGCCTTAACTGCTTTTTTCTCATCTTTTTTTTTATTTCGCTCCCCCAACCTGTGACCCCTCTGCCCACGCTAAGCAACGATAGCTGTGGAATTTTTGGCATAACTTCTGCCGAAAATTGATATTACTCGAGTAGCCCTCAGCCAAAACCACTTACGAAAAAAGGGCCGAATGTCTTCTTTTTTTTTTTCGCTACGCAAATCATTCTCTTTTTTTTCTTCAGTTTTTTTACTTACATTCTTGCCTTTTTACTCCATCTTTCTTTTCTTTGCTCAGTTCTTTCATTCTTTTATTCTTTCATTCTTTTATTCTTTCTTTCGTATATTCTTTCATTTTTCGTTTCTTATTTCTTTCCCTTTTTATCTATTTCCTGCATTCTTTTTTTCTCTTTTTACTTTCAATCTGTGTTTCACCTTTCTTTCTTTTTTTACTTTACTTTTTTTCTTATCTTCTTTATTTTTTCTTTCATTTTTATTTCTTTCTTCTTTTTATTATCTAATCCTTTATTTCTGTATTTTTTTCTGTTTTCTTTTCTTTCTTTCTTAATGCTTTCTTCCTTTTTTCTTTTCCCAATTTTTACTTACTTTAATACCTTCTTTCTTTTTCATCGAAATTGACTATCTATCTATCTATCTATCTATCTATCTATCTATCTATCTATATATACACACACACACACACACACACATATATATATATATATATATATATATATATATATATATGCATCTATCTAATTGTCTTTCTATCGACTTTCTTTCTTATCTTTTTGCATTCTTTCTTTCTCTCTATATTTCTTTATCTTTTACCTTTCACCTCCTTACTTACCCTTTCTTGTGTTTCATTCTTTCTTTCCTTTTTTCTTTATATTTTGACTTATTTTCATAACTTTTTTACTTAACCCCTTTCTTTCTTTATCTTTCGTACCTTCTTTCATTCTTTCGTTCCAATGTTCTGTTTCTTTCTTTTTTTAGTTCTTGCATTCTCTCGTTCTCACTTTCTTTCTTTCGTAATCATCTCATTTTCTTTCTTTCTTTCTCTCTCAATCTTTGTTTATCTTTCATTCATTCTTACCAATTTTATTCATTTTACTAATATTTATTTCCTACTTTCTTTTTTTCTTTTTTTCTTTCTTTTGTTTTCCTGACTTATTTCCTATCCCTCTATCTTCTCATAATCTCATTTTCTGCTTATCTATCTATCTATCTATCTATCTATCTATCTATCTATCTATCTATCTATCTATCTATCTATCTATCTATCTATCTATCTATCTATCTATCTATTTATCTATCTATCTATCTATCTATCTATCTATCTTTATTCATTTATTTTTCTATCAATTTATTTATATTATAATAGGTCATGATAATTCATACGTACGTTATCACCCTTCACCTCTTTTTTAAATATGGGATTGCCAGATCGCCGAAGATACAATGAAAAAAAGTAATTAAAAAAATCATCTGATGTTTCTGTTGTGTTGAAAATGAAACTCGAAATAAAATACACTTTCTTGGTCTTTGAGCTAATATCAAACTGTAGTATCTGTTTTGTTCAAATATGGTACAATAATATCGTGGGGTCCCCGCTCGCGCCGGACATGCATAAGATGGAGATATGTCACAATCTCCTACAAGGGGTTTGGAGATAGACCCACATAGCCAGATATATTCTGAAACTATATTAACTAGAATACCTAGATAAACATGTTTTCAGTTTGAACAAAGGTGGTACAATAATATATTGGGGTTTCAGTCTGTGCCGGACATCCATAGAATAGAACTATTTTAAAGCACGGCAGCAATATACAAAACATTAAGGATACGCTAGTGTATGTAATAATATGCTAAGGCAATTACATGTTCGTACGTACGTTATCACCCTCGAATGGTCGTCTGATCAGCATAGATGGTGGTTGATGATCAATCTGACGTCGGAAAGTTAAACAATTCCGGCATTACCCATTTTAAAATGAATTGTTCCAAAAGAAAATTATGTCGTTCTATCGACTAAAACAGTACAATTTTAAATAAATATATTTCAAAAAGTGACATTCGTTTTTTTGATTTTAAGAATATTTAGCTGACAATTACAACGCACCATTGCCGCAGGACTGCTTCCCCGCAGATTATAACTAGGTCGCCTTCAAAGCCAATGCCAACAGATTCTATCGAGAACCGGTTTCAGGAGTATTCGAACTTGCTGCTGACAATCCTTCCAGCTCATTAACCCTTATATTCGAATAGCATTTGGCTTTTAAGGCGACCAAGTTGTAATCTGCGAGGAAGCAGACCCGTGGAAACGTGTTCCAAAGAAGTGAAGCTCTTGCGAAAGAGGCTCTGTTCGTCAAAATTTCGCCTGGAGCTAGGAACACTGAGGAAGAGAGACGAGTAATTGCTGTGAATGTTTTAAAAGGAGCAACGAGAAATTTAAGCAAAGTCGAGCAACCGCCATAGAAATAACGATAGGGTAGAGAGAGACTAGTACCGTATCATCTGTGAAGAAAGGAGCTGTAAGGAACAGAAAAGATAACCCCCACTAGATTTCGAAGTCGATTCTGGATTTTGCCAAAGGCAACAACACGTGCTCTGAGCGGCACCTCCCCACAGTGGGCAGCAGTACTCCATCTCGAGGCGTATCTTTTATAGGTAGACTATTGCATAATTCTGGAGCGGTACAATGAGCCAATCATTTTCCCAGTGGTCCTAGCCACATATCTTCCTTCCTTTCATTTTATCTTTCTTTCTGTTAATACTACTTTACCGTACTCAAACTGAACATTCTAAATTTCGGTAAAGGTAAACACTGATCACCAAATAGTATATATATATATATATATATATATATATATATATATATATATATATGGGAAGAGAAGGATGAAAGTAATCCGACGTGATGGGAAAATGAAAAAGGAAAACCAAAAAATGGATGTTTTTTATGTGTACATCAACGTTTCGTCTTTATTTATAAGACTTCATCAGGATGATAAAATAGAGAAAAAATGTCATGCAAGTACAGATACATGTAGCGTAGACATATTGGGAAAAATAGAATGAAATAGTGGCCAACTGCTGGGAGGACGTCCGTATTTGTTGGAGAAATAGAAATGAATGTAGAAAAGAATGAGTGGGGAAAAATGGAAGGATGGGGTGAGCCAGGACTACTGTGGCTGGTGGTAAGAGAAAGAGGTGGGGGATGAGCAGGGGTAAAGTGGATGGCAGAGAGGGAGGTGAGGAAGAGAGCGTTTTGAGAAAATGAGTAAATGGGTAAATTATTGGCCTGCCTCTTTTTAGAATTCTTAGAATCCGGTCCTTTCAAATATAGACTACCCCCTAACATCGAATACTTTAGATACATAGATGACATTTTAATTTTCCTCCCCACAGACATACAAATCAATCATGTTAAAGATAAACTCAACACAGTAGAACCCTCCATAAAATTTACCCATGAGACTGAAATAAACGGCTCTATTCCCTTCCTTGATACTCCAACAACAAACTAGAATTCAAGGTACACCGCAAAAACACTCACAAAAATGACTACATACATTTCTACTCCCACCACCATAGCAAGATCAAAACAGGTATAATTATAGGCTTCTTCCTACGCGCCCTTAGAATATGTAGCCCCCTCACATAGATGAAGAAATAAAGTACATTTTTAACTCCCTAAAAACATTGCAATACCCCACACATTTTATATTAAACGCCAAGAAAAAAGCCTTTCAAATATTCTCCAGAAACACCACACAAAAAATCAAACTCCTAACACCTCTCTAATAGACAGACCCCTTCTCCTACCCACGCACTCCACTACCACATCCATATGCAACACGCTTAACAAACTAGGCATTCCAACAGTACAAACCACATCTCAATCCATAAAACAAACTTTAAACACATCCAGACATTTCCAAAAAACACCCACATCCCATGCCGGCTTATATACTGTCCCTTGCAATAACTGCCATCAATTTTACGTGGGAGAAACACAACGTGAATTAAAGAAACGATTAAATGAACACAAAAGGGACATAAAAAACAACAACCCTCTTAGTGCACTTTTCTCCCATGCACTAGAACATGGTCATGCGTTCAATTTTGAACAAGCCAAAATCACTAAATATATCCACAACAAATCTCGGCGAAGATTATTAGAAACTGCCCTCATCACCGCCTCCACCACCATCAAGCAACGTAATGGTTTCTTTAACCTATCACCCTACATAAGCAAGATCATCCTCACAGAACAAAGACTCTTGCCTGATCATGGTTAACTTTTTTCATCTCCAACCTCTATAACACTCTCCCATTTACTTTTCCCTTTCTTTTTTTCTCCTTGAATCTTCATTTTCTCCTTACTTTTTCCTCACACTTTTAATACTGCAGTCCAAATAAACTTTCTCATGTTCCAAATATTTCAAATATTCCATACCCACCCTTTCAATCACCGCCCTCCTCCACCCCCCAAATCCCTCACTCATTGCTATCATTTTCCAAATATTTCAAATATTTCACACCCTATCACAACAAAACCTCCCTCTCCGTCACTCAACTATTTTCTCCCATACCCCTTCTTAAATTCCCTCATTTTCTCAAAACGCTCTCTAAGACCATAACTTTCGCCCATCCACCAAAATCACAGCCCCCCTTCCTCTCTACCCATTCTCCTTTCCCTGCATACACCCCCCATACACAAACATTCCAACTTACTTTTTCCCCTTCAATCTTGAACCGCAGCCATCTGGTCAAACACCTCCCCCCTCTTCCTCACCTCCCTCTCTGCCATCCACTTTACCCCTGCTCATCCCCCACCTCTTTCTCTTACCACCAGCCACAGTAGTCCTGGCTCACCCCATCCTTCCATTTTTCCCCACTCATTCTTTTCTACATTCATTTCTATTTCTCCAACAAATACGGACGTCCTCCCAGCAGTTGGCCACTATTTCATTCTATTTTTCCCAATATGTCTACGCTACATGTATCTGTACTTGCATGACATTTTTTCTCTATTTTATCATCCTGATGAAGTCTTATAAATAAAGACGAAACGTTGATGTACACATAAAAAACATCCATTTTTTTGGTTTTCCTTTTTCATTTTCCCATATATATATATATATAATATTACAATTCTATTATTATCATATATATCATAATCATATTATCTAAATTAATAAATGGGAAAGTTTTTCCATCTATCATAACTGTATTAACAGCAAAACGGCAAAAGCTTATTTAATTCTATGATACAATAAAATGTTTTGAAATACAGTATATATCGTAACCTCCAAACACTTACAAACAGCTATGGATACTCTTCATGTTCATATTTAAGTTATAAATAGTTTCTACAAAATGAATATGCTGTAATGTACATTTTTAATTTCTATTGTTTAAAAAAAATGATATATGCATAATAGCTTTGTCGATAGTAATATTATTTTAAGTATTGATACAATTAATTAAAGTGATTTAATCAAACAAGGGTAGCGTTTAAAAAAAATTCCATTTAATTTTCAAGGGAGATAATTCCGATGAAAAATTCCGGTTTAAACTTACTACACTTTAAACTTAGCCAAAAGGCCAACCAACTATGAAACAATAATGTTATACCACTAGAGACTTTTAGATGAATGGAAAAATAAACACGATTTAATCGGAATATCTTTAATGGAGTGAGTAGTGTAGATCAGTTCTCTTGTCATAATACAGTTCTCTCAGGATTTACCTCCCCTTTTTAAGGGGTGACGTAATCTTCCCAGGTATTACATCCTCCTTTATTGTATTATTTTCTATTGGTGATGAGTAGTGTAGTATCTATTCTGTTGTCAAGAAGACCGTCCTCCCAGAAATTACCTTCTCCGTTTTTAAGAGTGCATAGGAGAGGGGGTAATGTATTATCTGTTCTCTTGTCATGAGACGTTATTTCCAGGGACTACCTTCTCTATTTGGGGGGTAAAGTGAGGCGGGGTAGTGTTGTATCTGTTCTGTTGTCATGATATAGTACTCGCAGGAATTAGATTCTCCTTTTATGATATACTCCCAAGTATTACCTCTTCTTTTTTTAGTGAGTAGTGTAGTAACTGTTCTGTTATGATAACATCCTACCAGGCATTACCCCCTCGTTTATGGGTCAGTGCAGCGTTATGATAACATTCTACCAGGCATTACAACCTCCTTTTAGGAGTAGTGCAGTATATTTTCATTTGTCATCAGAGATTTCTCCCAGGCATTACCTTATTTTTGTTGGGGGGGGGGAGCAGTATACTATATGTTCGTTTCTCATGATGCAACCTACTCTTTTTGTATAGAGGAGTAATGTAGTATCTGTTCTGATATTTTCCTCCCAGGCATTAGCTCCTACTTTTTAGGAGGGTGCGGGTAAAGTAGTATATATTCGTTCGTCATTATCCCATCCTCTCAGTCATTACCTCCTCCTTTGAGGGTCAGTGTAGTATATGTTTGTTCACCATTATACCATCCTCCCGGGTTAGCGAAAATATGTGACCAGAAAGAGCATATATTTTCTAGTAATATATTATAATTATCATAATTATATTATAATCATATAATGTATTATAATTATTATAATTATATCATAACAATATTATACTATATTTTTATTCTTATACTATATTATAATCATATTATATCTTATAATTTTTATAATTATATTAGAATGATCATAATTATTATAACATTATAATATTATTATCATATTATAATTATTATAATATATAATAATCATATTATAATCTTATAATTATATTATAATAATTATAATTATTTTATAATTATTCTAATTATATTATAATATATTTGTTTATGGTTAGGAAAAATTAACCTAAATATATATTTAAAAAGTTTTATTAATGTCTTTTTATACGTGTTTCTACGAGGACAAAGTTAAGCACACGGTCAGTATTCAATGTTGAAAATCCAGCTCCCCAAAAGGAGAACTGTGGATGGGGAACAATGACAACGTATATAGTTCTGTCAGCACTTCCCCGTTAATGAGGGCGCCTCAGGTGACATATAGCTTTAATACTGTTTAGGCTAACCTTGGTTTACACAACCGGTAATCTTTATTAATATTATTTTTTAATTTGTGTTTTGGTACACACTAACAATAGCCATTAATTGTTTAACGAACTTTAATCATTTAGGCAATGATTAAAGTTCGTTAAACAATTCTTACGCAATTTCGTATAATTTTATAACGTTTATCTTTTCCCGTTCATTTTATTGCTTGGAACATGATTCATTTTCACAAGTTTATGTCTTGATAATTGCACGTGCTCGTTGCTATAAAAAAGCTATTCACCGACAGTAATTCTTTTTTTTTTGTCTCTTTTAAACAAACTGAATATATATTGTATCATTTGTATTATTCAGACTACTATTCCCATCTGAGTTGTTATCATAATCTGAGTTGTTGTTTTCACAACGTTTCGACCGAAGTAATCTCCGATTTTTTTAAGATGCATCTTTTCGAACTCGGGAATATTTGTGCATCAAACTTTTTTGAGCTGACGATTGATAATTTGGATTATTTCAATTATTCGAACATGTACCAATACGGATAAAAGTTATAATAATAATAATCATAATAATCATAATCATAATAATAATAATAATAATAATAATAATAATAATAATAATAATAATAATAATAATAATAATACATTCAAAGTAACAATTATCGGAAAGTTGAAGGTTCAATGATCAATGCGGGCGATACTAAGATTACAATTATGGATTACTTAAGACTTCTACCCTGTTATGGCTGACGGAACGAGAGGAAGCTACCACCGTGGATTAAATAAAGCGTTTCATTCGAAATTCCGTACAGATTCCCGAGTTTGACAAAAAGATTCCCGAGTTCGACAAGACGCACTTGAAGAAGGTCGGAGGTTACATCGGCTGAAACGTTGTGATAATAATATCAAATATGAGAACAGTAGTTCGAATAATCCAAATAATACACATTCTTAACTTGGTTGTTAGTGACACAATGTTTCGGCCGATGTAACCTCCGACCGTCTTCAGATGCATCTTTTCAAACTCGGGAATCTGTATGTCGAACCCAATTTCGAACATAACCATTTATTTAATCCACGGAGGTAGATTATCCTTGCTTCTTAACCGATGATTCCTAGTTATTCTCACTTGTACTAACTTAAACCCCCAGAAGACTGTCACTTTGAACTTATTGCTAATCAACGCCTTAAACCGTTGTGTTACGAGTCCATGTGAAAGTTACATTATGTGAAGCTGTAGCGCAACAGTTATAGACATAAGCAACGTAACAGTTTTCTGGAAGTTGAAGGTTACATTCTTACTAAATGCGATATTAACTAAGAATAACATAATAATCAACACTTCTACTTGGTCATGGAAGATAGAACGGGAACAATCTACCCCAGTAGATTGAATAAAGAGTTTAGTTCTAAATTTCGTATAGCTTCTCAAGTTCGAAATATTTACCAAAGAAGGTTGGGGGTCACATCGGCCGAAACGTTGTGAAAATAATAACCAAGATGAGAATAGAAGTCCGGATAATCGAACTAATACATATTATCTATCCTCATCTAAAAAAAACTGAAACATACTGGATATAATTTTATATTGGTATTTCGAAAGTTACTAGCTCAGGAGTTTCAAAAGCACGTTCCACGGGACGCATGCGGCTCGCGAACTATCTTTATCTGACTCACTGGCAACCATTTTCGTGAAATATTGTCTTCAAATTTGAATATTTAATAAATTTGTCACTCCTCTTTTCCTTACTTTTAAATTAGATAAAATTCAATTTGTCTTACCTACTCAATGTAAATGGACAGTAAACGAGTGCTAAGGTCAGCAGAATTTCTTCTTCGGGTAAGGGAAGTAAGTCTATTCCCCCATCACGACGATAATCAAGTCATATACTGTGAATATGATTCCAGGTAATTTTCTGCGAAAAAATGTGTTACATCCAATCGCCCTCTCAGCTTTACGCTCCACGAATCCCATGGAATCTTCATTGGTAACACTCGTGTAGCATCACCTGCTTCTGTCTTGGTGTACTTTGCCCTCATCACATAATGTCACTTTTGAGTCCTTTAGATTCCTACCCTACGATAGACACTTTCAAGTTATGAACACGGAGACAGTCTATTTTTTACTAGCAGGAAAACCCGGCATTGCTCGGTATTGAATGGAAACTGTGTCCTTTTCTACAACATTATATTGCACTTTTTTATTCTTAATTTTCACATTTAATAATATTCACATTTTGGTCTGGGACGAAGGATGTACTCAGCATTTATTGGTTGCAGATGGAAGTAAAATGACATTAATTGAAATAAATGCCAGTAACTTTATAATATTTAAACAATTTGAGGCACACCCTGCGTTTCCAACAAATCCATGAGGACCCTTGAAATGAAGACCGGTCATAGCCTGGGATTGAATGAGAAAACTGTGTCCTCTCTAAATAAACCCATAACTTCATATTACGTCTTTATTTATATTTTAAAATTTTTAATTATACAATTGTTTGAATGGAGCTCAACGGTGTGCTCGGCATTCATCTGTAAGTAAAGTAACATTGATCGAAATAACATTCGGTTAATATAACCATCTCGTCATCAAGTCAAATCCAATCAAAATAGCAAAGTGCAACAAGCCATGTAAAAGGACAGTTAGATGTGTACGTGTTACACATCACTTAATAAGTACCGCTTCTGACTAAAAAAGAAACAACTTTTAGGCAAAATTCGACTTTATTCATCAACATCAGTGGTACACTGATTCCAACGCTTCTCTGACAATTCGATGCCTTTTTTATAAAACGATTTGTTTTCAGCCTCAAAATACGTCTCAGTTTGCGATACCACTTTTTCATTTGAGAAAAATCTCTTTCCTTAGATCATTCTTTTTATGTGCGGGAGCAATTAGTAGTTTTGACATCGTTACAATCGACTAGTGACATGGTGCATTGTCTAGGTGAAGAACACATTTTTCTTCTTGCTCTAAACACACAAACAATGTAATATTCGCTATTGATGGCTCGTCCTTTCTCAACGTAATCGATGAATAAAATACCTTTTTTTAAAAAACATAGTTCACCCCAAACAAGGCAGGATGCCACTGTAGACGTAAGAGGCTACTGAGATAACAAAGGGTGAAGGTTTTTTTGGGGGGGTAACCTAATTTGGGAGGTGCGCAGCGAAATATCTGTTTACATTAGTTTTAAATTTCTGCATGTCAGTAACGTCAGGAAAGCAGGGAGCAGGGAGTGAGTTCCAGAGTCCAGCAGCACGAGGAAAGAAGCTTTTGGAGTAGAAAGCTCTTCGGCATCTGGGGACCTCCACAGTGTATGGATGGGATTTGGCAGATTGTCGGGTTGGTCTAGTGAATCCACGTCGTGATTGCACCAGAGCAGCAAGCTAATCGGAGCACAATCCATTGAATTACTTGTAAAACAGGCACAAGGAAGTAACATTGCGGCGATGGGACAGGGCTGGAGCTTGGTGGACAGTGAAGGACCTATCAAGTTAGCAACTCTTTTTTGGACCTTGTCTAAGAGGGAGAGACTAGCGGATGATGCACCAGCCCAGATGTGGCAACAATACTCCATGCATGGGCGGATGGGTGCTTTGTAGATATATAGGATAATGTCAGGTGTGAGAAGTTTACTGGCACGGTAGAGGGAGCCCACCTTCTTTGCAGAAGCCCTGGCAATGTTTTCAATGTATTTATCCCAATTCACGTTATCTGTGAAGGTTAGGCCGAGGAGTTTGAATTATGAATTCTCAGGCAGGGTGCTATTTGCCATGCCAATCGGTGGTTGAAGAGGGTTCTTGTAGTTATTGAAGTAAAGTAGCTTTGTTGTTGCGGCATTGAAAGTTACCATCCATTTTTGACCCCATTCCACTACGGACTGAAGGTCATTTTCTAAGGATTTAGCCATTGCCTCAGATATGTGCGCGTCGGTTTTGCCCACATGACCAGAGTAGAGTGTGGTGTCGTCAGCAAAAATTCCTATCTCAGTCGCAATGGCATCAGGGAGGTCATTTATGAAAATCAGGAACAATAGTTGTCCAAGAATAGATACCTGGGGTACACCAGCATTTATGCTATATTGCCTAGAAGAACAACTATCGAGTACAACCTGGATCTTTCGTTTTGTTGAAAAGGATTTAATTATATTAAATATTTGTCCAGTAATACTATATGAGTGCAGTTTTATGAGAAGCCCTAAATGCCAGACCTTGTCAAAGGCCTTGGATATATCAAGCGCTACCGCCCTAGCTTCACCTGCATTGTCCAGTGTATGGTATATGCGTTCAGAGATGACCGTTAGGATTTCTGCAGTAGATTGTGCTTGTCTGAATCCGTATTGATGATCAGAAAGCAGTTTAGCCTTAACTAGGTGCCTGACTATCGCTAAATTGATTAATGATTCAAAGATTTTAGCAAAGATTGGGAGTAGACTGACTGGGCGGTAGTTTAGAGGTTCAGTTCTATCTCCAGAATTCTTGAAGACTGGTACCACAGAAACAATTTTCCAACTATCAGGGAAACAAGATTCGGTAAGGCATTTGTTGTATAGTTTTGAGAGGACAGGGGCCAGCTCAGCAGAGCATTTCTTTATTACTATTACTGGTATAAGATCAGGCCCACATGCTTTGGAGGTGTCAAGGTTTTTTATGATGTCTCTCACTTGAGACGGGGTGATGACCAGGTTCTCAAGTGTGGCTTCAGTCCGCAATGGGAATTTAAGGAGGGGGTTGTTTGCCGAGTCCAGAGTAGAGTTTAAGGAGAAACGCTGGGCAAGTAGGTTAGCCTTATCAGTTGCCGTGCAAACAACATCATTGTGATTTGATAGCGAGGGAATTGTCGATTGTCCATTGTTCATCACACTATTGTAAATTTTCCAGAAATCACGAGTGCCTAGTTTCTGTGACTGAATGCGTTTTTTGGTTATCTCTGTATACCTCCTCTTTGCTTCATCTATCACTACTTTGCAATAATTTCTTACCTCTACAAATTTTTGTCTGTTCGTAGTTAACTTATGGCGGCCGAATTTTCGGAATGCCTTCTGCCTCTCAGCAATAGCAGCTGCACATTCTGAGGTGAACCATTGAGGAGAGTGGGGTTTGCTGAAGAATTTTCGCGTGGGAACATGAGAATCAATGTCTGCTATGCCCCATTCGGTTAGCTCATTTGCACACTGATCAGCAGGGACTGAGAAGGTTACACCTCATGGGGCGTCACTGATGTGATCCCTGAGAGATTCAAAATCAGCCTGCTCATAGTTTCTCCTCGTTTTAAGCAACGGCTATTCGACTTTTGGACGAGTTTTTAAGGTGATAAGTATCATTATCACAACGTTATCAAAGTTTCCGAGCGCATTCACCGCACAAACCTCGGGCAGTGCGGTCAAAAACAGGTCGAGAAATGAAGCTTGCTGGTCCGCGCGATTCGGAATGCGTGTCGGAAAAGTGACAGCCTGTGAGAGGTCATGAGCTGAGGAGAAATTAAAGGTAGAGTTCCCAGCTGCATCAGTAACGCTTGAGAATCCCAACCAGTCACGGTGGTTTGCATTAAAATCCCCAAATACATGTATTTGGGCATTTGAGTCAAGTGAGCGTGCTCTATCTATGCTTTCAGAGACAGAGTCAAGTGAACAGTCCTGGGTCGAAAGAGAACGATATAAGAAATATAAGTAACTAACTCTGTGATGTAAGGTCAATCTAAAGCACATGTAGGCTTGGTCATCTGATTCTAACCTATGTTCTCTAGTCAATGAGAGGGTGTTCCGAACATAAACTCCTAGTCCATGCATATGTTTGTCAGAGTCCTTACGGTAGAATGGAAGGTAATCAGTCATGTCAAAGTGGTGAGAGGGAATTGAGGATTGAAGGTTCGTTTCACTTAGAGCTAAGATATCCGGAGAGTTTGTCAAGAGAAAAGTTTCTACGTCGTTAATGTTGGTTCTAAGTCCCTGAATATTTGTGAATGCTAGCCTCAAGGGCGGAGGCGAAGATGTGTTTTGCTGAGTGTCTGGTTTAGGTTTGTTTGTTTTATTTTGTAAAGTCATGTTTGTTTTGAGTTAGAGTGGGGAGGGCAAAATGTGTGATTGTTAGGTGAAGATAAGCTCACACAACCAGTCCATAAGTCGTAACTTGGTCCATAGGGGTTGTGGCCTCGGGAAAGCCCACCGGGGATAACTATAGGGTCCCTTTCCATGCGCGACATGGCACATACAGTTACCCACGATATTATGCAACTGTTGACGAAGCAGCCGTTCTTAGTGCTACCTAAGAGTTTGGGCTCCTAACTACCAGTCGGAAACAGCAGCCAGACAAACTGTCTAACCTGTACCCTCAACCTGTCAGAACAAGAGCGACCCAGACTAGCCATGTAAGACTTAGTGACAAAGAACTTTCCCCAAGTTGCCCGGATAGAGAGAAAGAGAGACGGAGTTCATTGCCCTAGTCAGGAAACAAGGCCAAGTACCAGGCTTCTTTAGAGGATTTCCAGTACTTGTACCTCTACGCCTGGCCAATAGACAAAGCAAGAGTGCGAAGGCCGGGCGATAGGCAGACCCCATCTACTCCTTAAGCAATTATAGGTTTGCAAACCGGATACTTTGGTCGAGATCCCAGCTCTAGGAAGGTTGTCGATCAAGACTAAAGAGACCTCCCTCCCCAACAGTTTGCTGCCAAGACGTAAATGGTTAGTAGCAAAGTTTTATTGTCAGAGTTTTTCTTCTCTTAGATGGATGACCTGACAAGGTCTTACGGGTCCAACACACCTAGAAGGGATGGCATGCGCCCGTCTCCTAGTCGGGTATTTCCGAGACCACGCAGGTAAAAAAAAATAAAATAAAAAATAAAAAAAATAAATTCCTCCACATATATATATATATATATATATATATATATATATATATATATATATATATATATATATATATATATATACTTTTGTACATTGAATAAGTTCACTGCACACTTATTGGAGGGAAGACAAATTGAAGATATGTTTCCCTCTCACAGATAAGATATAGACTGCCAGTAGGGTAACAGCTGAGGAAAAAAACTGGTTTACTCTTTATACATCCTTTATACATCTTTGCACATCCCAAAGAAACCAAAACCTTTCCCGTTGATGTTGACATCTTTAGTCGCTTTTTGTGGATTTCACCTGCTGTTGTCCAATCAGTTGACTGCCGCCTTGACTGCGGAGTTAACTGGTGGATATTTGCTTCATCCATTGTCACATATTGACGCAAAATCTCTGTTTTGTTGCGTTAAAACAGTTGCAAACAATGCTCTTAATCGTCGGCAGGTTATTGTTTTTGATTAGCTGTGAGACAAACGCGGCACCTATTTTGAACACAGCTTTCTCATTGACAAATGTTCATGCAAAATGGTGAATACTCTTTTGCCTTCTGATATCTTCAACTCTTCTTCTCCTTCACGCAACTTCAATTTACAATCGGACAAAATTAGTTGATGGACTTTAAAAAATATTTTCCGAGGTACTGGCCGAATCCGGACGATCTAGTCTTCAGCATCGTTTGTGTCAGCATGCTATCTCTAAACTGTTGTTTCCGACTGAGCAAAGCCCGAATATAATTGATCAAATCATTACTTTACATGAACAGTATATTCCCAATCAGCAAGCAATCATTTATCAACACACGAAATTCAGATTTTTCCATTGTTTTAAAAATTTGCAACATTCAAAAACACTTTAAAAAACTGCAATTTGTAAACTAATAATCTGATTGGAATGACATTTTTAACACATGTCATTCGAAGGTCAGTACTTTATAGCAATCATATACATTTTTATTTTCTACAAAATGTATTCTTATTCAATTTATGTCAAATAAAATTATATCCCACTCGGAATTATTTTGCAATAGTGACATATTTCAATAATTACCGACAAAACAATAGAAACAACACAACATAATACATTTATTAAAGCTTAGCTTTATAACCTAGTCAACCGACTGTGAACCGCTCGTATGGTAGAGAACCACAATGGACATTTTATGATCCCGTGTTCGATATCGGCTCTGGCCAACCACCTTTGCATTTTAGAAAAAAAAAACACCTATATAATAATAAGTTAATTTTAGAGGTGAAAGATGAGAATACAGAATTTCTTTATACTCACCTTTCACCTCTAAAATTAATTGCTCTATTCAATATATTGAGCTTTACACTATCACGATAGATTATTATTATTATTAAACGATAATTCAATTATCGTTATTTAATTCAACATTTAAATATTAATAATAAGTTAAGGCATTTTGTGTTTGTAGCACGTTATCACCTTCTACATCCATTTGTTAAATGAGATCACCCGATTGCCAAAGATGAAATGCAACGTAAAAAGTAATTGATGATGTACTGGTGTTGATAAGGTGACTGTTCAGACTTTATCTATTTTAAAATTAATTGTTCCAAAATCGAATTCTGTCGTCCCGTTTTGACTTGAAAAACCTACAATTTGCTTTTTTTTTTTTACTTTAATGCTATTTTAAGACACATTTAAGAGTCATAATTTGAAATAAATAAATAAATAAATAAATAAAAAAAGATATTCGTTTTATTTATTTAAATTTTAGCTAAAAATAATGACCATTATTTTTACGAGATAAAAGACACAATATTTTTCTGTATAATATTAGAACTTAAATACATGTAATATTTCAAGAGATATATGATGATCAACAGTAAATTATACTGATTAGCTGAAAAAGGGTGGTGGTGAAATTAGAAAAGAGGCGAACTGTCGATCTGTCTGTGTCAAGTTCGAATCAAGTCGGTTCCGTAGCATCAGCCTAATTTATAAATGTTGGTAATCTTCGCCAGCTCCTCCTGTACGAACTCCATTCTAAAATAAAAGAATCTGGGAAAACCAATGGAAACAACAAAATCAAGCCGGTCAAAAAAATGGCATTATGTTGATCCATACGGATTTATTTTGATGCAGGCAGATGAAGAAAGCAACCGCGGAATTTTTTTCTGCTAGTTACATAATATTAAGGTGTTTAATCCAGGGCAACACCGGGTAGTGACAGCTACTACTATATAATAGAATATAGCTAATGAAAGGTATATAGCATGTGGGAATGTATAAAATAACAAAGTTATTGATTGATATCATGTCCAGATTGGAGATATCAAAGGCGTTTTGTATACATCATCGTACAATAGAGACGTTGAATATATTAGGGTTAGGGTTAGACGTTGAGGATATAAAAAAGTTGAGCATAACACACACAGGTGTTAAGAACGTCACTCCTGTAGATGAACGTAAACCGAACCGAGTAATAGCGAAACAACTCTTTTAACTAATGCTAAAATTTTTGAAAATTTGAAATGAGATGATGTAGAGAGGGGAGTGGCACATATGACGCTGGCCAGTCGTCTAGTGGATCACGACCCGCACCAACAAGGAAAAGAAAAAAATAAAGTCGTGTGAGTAAACATTGCAATCACAAAAAGAAGACGAACTATAATAAAGATAACAGTGTTGTTATTTCAGATAAATAAAACACGTCGCTTGGATAATTATGCTGAGGTAGATGATGATATAGCTGGGGTAGGATCGAAAACTGCTGCTACTGCTAGTTGTAAGTAGGAACAAACAGACGACGCTGCTGCTGATACCATACATAGAATCAGAGCTACTCCTGCTGATGGCTACTGCACCTGGGCATCGTCGTCGTTGACCGCCGTATCACCATTTCGGCGACGCTGCAGCCAAGCTCCAAAGTATACCGTTGAGTCGGAAAACACACACCATTTTTACAGCTTGATCAACCGCCGCTTATATCAACAATTTCATGACACCTCATTAGTCGGCGCAAAGGAATACATGAACAGAGAGCGGAAAACGTGTTTTTATTTCTGTCACACGCGCCGATGCTGTCGAAAGATCAACATCCGGTATTGTTACAAAGAGTGTCGAGCAATAAACGGGGTACGACAATGAGACCAGAAAGGTTAGAATACGTCGCAAATTATAATAGGGCGATACATATTCTACTGAAACTCCTCACACAAAATAAAATATTTTGAAGCGTTAGAATTCGGCCCCAAACAATTAATACTTAGCTTTTTACACTAACAAATCTAAAGTAATACTAAATGGAATTTACGAATCGGCTTTGGGATGGATTTTATTTCACGCAGATATGCATATGGCTAAAAGAAGACGTCAGAGATACGAAAGTGTTACGGGCCGAAATTCTCGAGCCAACTATTATTGGTCCGTTCAAATTGATGAAGGAATTACATAGTGCTGACTATTGTTAAATATTTATGGGATACGTTTAGTAGTAGATATGATATATTGCTAATATATATATATATATATATATATATATATATATATATATATATATATACAGAGAGAGACAGACACGCACGCAGAGAAAAGAGGAAACTTTTTAGACAAAGGGTCAATAGATCGACCCTGCTGAATTGTGAGAACTGGAAGCATGTGAAGTGGCCGGAGATGACGTGAGACAAGACCGACAGAAAACATAAAGCGCGCAGCTCGACAGTTCGAGGAAATTGGTCCGTGAGAAGATTCGTGTAATATTACCTAAGAAACGTAAAATGATTCACCGATTCGTTAAACTGTAGATAACTCCCTCTTTCTGTTTTCCCCACTTTAACATGTCCGCTACAAGACAATCTGCGGTCGAATAAATCCATTATTCTACTAAGGACGTTTTGCTGAATTAATTAAAAAATTATATTTTGACTGCGGCTAACAAAATTGATCTCAGTACTTGGAGGAAGATACAACACACACACTCAGGATGCTGGCTAGCAACATGATATGCTTTGAAGTGGTTAAAATATTAATGGGGTAATTAATTAAATAATCTAATAATTACATAGGTCACTTTGATAACCTGCGCCCAAGCAATTCAATTACGACTTCATGGATACTTATTTCTTTGAATGATTCAAGTCTTAGACTTGCTGTTTCAAATTGAATAGTCTATTCATGCACCAAACTGCTCATAGTCATGTAGTTTAGCTTACAATGGATTTTCTTTAATGTAAAGGGAAATAAGATAATGGAATGCTTACTATAAAATTCCAATATGAATTTGATAAAAAAATATATGTCATTATTTAAAGTTAACAAAGCAGACATATTATATTATTGCTGCATTTAGGGCTGGCGTTCTATCCTTCGCGCTTCGATGCGAAAAAAAGAGTTTCTAACCCAATACGTCCCACACCGTCTGACAAGCCTCAGCCCCTGTTCCATCACCGCAATGTTGCATCTGTTAGCTTGTTTTACGAGTACTGCGACTCAAAGCGCCCCGACGAACTTACTATACTTGTATAGCTTCAACGTAAATATCTCTGACTCACTCCTTTAATAGCGCGATTCACTTTCTACTGTAATAGTTTATCTTCTAGGACCGCTTGCCTTCGGAATTCCCTGCATGCTTTTTGTTTCTCCGAATGTATAAAGGTGCAGAAATTTAAATCTAATGTGAACAAACATCTTGTTGCACAAATCTTACTTAAGATGTCCCCATTAAATCTGCTCCCGAATCACAGTATCTCCTTACGCCTCATTGTATGCCTTGTTTGAGGTGAATAATAGTTTTTTAAATATGATAATCCATTAAAACTACAATGTCAGAAATGAATGATTCAGCAATATTTCAAACACATTTAATATCGCCGTTCTCCTCCCTCTGTTTCTCATCGCTTTCTGTACTGTACTGTCTCATCTACAAGACTTTTTGGAACCCGTTGATTATGTTTTTTTTCTAGAATTTAGAATGTTATGTAAAGACTATTTTTCTTCATCACCTCTCTTCTTCTTCTTCTTCTTCTTCTTCTTCTTCTTCTTCTTTGACTTTTTCTTTCTTTTTCTTTTTCTAACACCATTCTTCTTCTTTCCAGCTACTCGCCCAAGATAATAATCCCTAACTAAATCAAATCAATCGATTTATTCACTCGATCCACACAATTCACTCGTTGTTGGAGATTTGAGAAGACAACGCAAGACTATTAAGTGTCAACATTGATTCGCCATGTTTTAGAAACTCAATCAACGGATGATAAATTGTTTACTATTATTAAGAAGAATCATCTCTATATTAAGATCAGTTGATTGGTTGTTAGGTTATACGGCATATCAACTGTCGTTGGGTCATACACATGTTTTGTATACGATTCGTCTGAAGGTTAATTTGTTTTGTAGGCGTACATTTCGAAAACAGATACTCCCACTCCGGATTCATAGAGGACGTTGGAGTAATAGTAACTAAGGGATGACTCCCCCTCCAAACTCTCGAATTGGGGCTTCGTCACTGGATGTAGTGTTGCGTTATACCTATGACGGTATGGGATAGCCTCAGTAGTTAACAACTTTAGGTAAAAATACAAAAAGTAGAAAAGGATGAGAACGATTGCTTTCTGAAAAAAGGGAGTGACGTTTCCTTTTAACTGCAACAGTTATTAAATAGTTATGACGTTGTTTGAAGAAAATTGTGAGAATGCGTGTTTTTCATTTGATGTATTTATAACCACGAGTTCGTGGTAGAAGTGTGAGTGATGTCAGTAAAGTATATGGTGCTCCGGTCAGCGTGATGTTGGTATGGCATATCAGTTTACCATGACGCCGAAGACGAAAACCCACCAGTTGTATTGGTTGTCTTTAAGGTTTAGATTTTATAATCATAAATCATCTTCTACGAAATGTCCACTACTTTTCTAAATGGCTGTTACCTGCTTGGTAATCCAGGTTTTCTACAGATTGTCTGGTTGGTCCCCCAATTACATATTTAAATTTGGAGCTTCGTTTTTTATCAGAAACATACTTATATATTTGTTCTTCGTTATATTATAGGCGTTAAAGTTTTTATACTCAACCGGATTTTTTTTTGGAGTTTCTGTTTTTGCGCCAATAGAAACGTGATTCGTTGCCAAAAAGGAATAAGCAGAGTACACATTACAAAGGAAGTAGTTGTTACACATGCCATACTCGAGTTCGAATCTCACGTAAGTCTAAATTATTTAAAAAACTAGATACGTGTTTTATACATTTAAAGTAATTAACATGCGGTAATAACTTAAATAAAACATTACATAGATATTTTTCTTAAACTAACTGAACACATAACTGCTATTCGGCATTAGCTCAACGCGTGTTTTTAAAAAAAATATAATTATTAATATTTTTGGCAATAAAAATATACGTCAATATATTCATCATAGTTAATTACTTTCTCATGCAAATACTAAGTAGCGTATCTTTTCCACGAAATTTCAGAAATATTTTTCTTCGTACTAACTATAAAGTGGTAGAAGTTAGGTAAACACACACATTGACATACTTAGGTACTACACCAACAAGCGACGGGTATAAACTTGTAGCAGTTACCTCCTCCTTTCAAAACATAACTACACCGCTGGACCGTTAGGTGTCGCTTTTTCACCGCCAGATGGCGCTGAAAAGCGACACCAGAGTTATCTGCCCTTCTGACTATAAAAACCAGGTGCAAACGGAAAATCACCCTCTTCTTTACTCAACCGGCCTCGGCAGAACGACGCTAACACAGCGCTCCGTCTCACTCTTTTCTCTTCAACTGGCCTCGGCATAACAACTACCAACACACGTTTCTTCTGTCAACACGTGGTCAAACAACGGTAAGAGTTCTCAACTCATTTTCTTTGTGTACGGCTTTCAAAGACTTTCCCCACGCCGGATTCATTTCTTCTTATACCTTTTCAAGAACTGTTTTTCCATCGACACACATGCATACATCACACACTTCATCATTCCACGTACACACACGTTCAATAAACGGTATTTGAACTACCTCATCTTGTTTGTTAATTATTACTCTGTCTTTTGCCTGCAACATTGCTTGATTTAATGTACACGCTCTTAATCGGGGGACACGACCCTCGCGATTCCAACAAACTGGTATATGATTAAACATTTGACTTAACATTCAAACTTGTAGTTATTTTCCACGGGTAGATATGGGATTGTCTCCCTTTGGTTTGAAAAAAAAACAAAATAATGTATCAATTTCGAAAGATAGAATTTGTTTGGGATATTTACATACAACAAAACCCAGGATGAATGGATTTCATTTGATGTACGTTTATGTTATGCCGATTTCAAAATAAAATCCTACTTAAAGAAGTCTAGTCCGATTTGTAAAAAATTCCGATACAATTGTGCTCATATGAATCACACAAACACCTGTGTGGCGATGGACTTGACCTAGAAGACATTTACTGCCTGTGCGATCCAAGAAATATACCCCTTTTCTCTCTATATCTCTCACTCTAGCTGTTTCCCCATCCCTATGTTTCTCTAGCTATTTTATGGCCTTTGCTATCTTTTATATGTGTACGTGTCTGTGTGTTTTTTCAGAGTATAGATATGTGCTCAATTGAAGAGGTTAGTTCGTCTTTTCCTTCTTCTCTTTCCTTTTTCATACCAGTTATTGAAGGACAATATAATTATTTACCTCCATCGTTTTGTTACTAGAGTCGAATTGAAACGCTCGTCGCCGTCGCCGTCGCCGTCGCCGTCGTAGCAACGAGACGTTGTCAATACAAACGAATCGTTGTACGTTTATGAGATTCTTGCCTTTTTATAAAAAAAAAGGTTTTTATTGTATTTTTGTATTCTTTTTATCGATCAATGTCTATTTATTGGCATGCACAAGTCTGTCTGGGCAAAAGCACATTGACATTTTTATTTCAGTAGAAGAAAATTTACTAAAAACATCCAACAAAAATGAATATATTAATTACCTATACATAGACGCAATTTTTATCTATATACACACTCGCACACACATACAGACGCACACATGTATATATATATATATATATATATATATATATATATATATATATATATATATATATATATATATATATATATAATAGTCTAGGCTTATTCCGGAACTGGGTTCGTGCCATCTGACCGTCTGAAATTATCACTTCCTACACTGAGGATAGCAAAAGCTTGAAACACCGGCGAGTGTAGGTAAAAATAAATATTATATATATATATATATATATATATATATATATATATATATATATATATATATATGCATTTAAAAAGGATGCGCGGAAATCTCTCAAAGGCCCTTTCGACTATCATCTCGTCAGGAGAAAATCGATAGTTTTTAATCAATAATATCGTCGAATAAAAGAGCAAACAGTGAATTGAATGTGCCAACATTAACGATGGTGCAATAAAGTGAATTTAATGATTTCGTTTAATGATTTCGTTAAAAAAACTATTAAAAGGCACTACGTTGGGGGGGAGAAGAAAGGAGGGGTTCAAAGTTCCCCAAAGAGATTTAGCGATGTGAAAAATTCCTTCTGCCGGCACAAGGAAGGTTTGCGAATAGCGATAGACAGATTCCAATATTTTAAAATCAGTCTTGGAATCTGCTCTATGCAAGACCTCAAAACCGTCTATTTTATAGCTACTGGCACAACTGTGTAAATAGGGTCGTTTGCTCTTTCTTTCGACGATATTATTGATTAAAAACTATCGATTTTCTCCTGACGAGATGATAGTCGAAAGGGCCTTTGAGAGATTGCATTCATAAGTTTTATACCTCAAAAATTTATATATATATATATATATATATATATATATATATATATATATATATATATATATATTAAAATATAATTTAATATTATAAGAAGCCCCTTTAAGGAAAAATAAAGTTTAGCACTTTAGAGAAATAAAAATATAGCCTCGCTGCTCTCAGCGTGAATATAATTTAATTTCTCTCTTATCACGTTACAAGGGGATTAAGCGACCACTTACAAATTCAAGGTGTCTCTGTGAATTGGGTTCGCGCCCCATGACCGTCTGAGATTATCATTTCCCTACACTGAGGAGAGTCGAAAGCTCAATAAGACGTCGTCTCAGGTAAAATATTAAAATATAATTTAATATATATATATATATATATATATATATATATATATATATATATAAGACTTAAAGAAATAGGCAAAATACCTTCAAAAGCCATGTGTTAGATGCAGATATTTTTATTAAAATCAAAATACTATTTTTTTTTCGATTTTGAGTTTTTTTCTAATAATTTTGCTCGTTATCACAAGTTTCATCAGAGATTTAAACAAAAAAAGGTATTAACCATATTTTTTTTTCGTGACAATCCTTCCTGTTTTTTTAGAAGTGACATCTGATGTTGTGTGGACGTAACGGAGTAAACGTCTATTTAAAATTTGAACTCAAATCGCGCATGGTCGCTGATAGGTATACATTTGGGACAGTTCATTCTTTAATTTAAAACTTAAAGAAAGAGGCAGAATGCCTTAAAAAACATGTGTTAGATGCAGATATTTTTTATTAAAATCAAAATACTATTTTTTTTCATCTTGACTTTTTTTCTAATAATTTGATACCGAGCGAAATAATATATATATATATATATATATATATATATATATATATATATATATATATAGTTTTTTAACCATCAAAACCGGAAAAAAAATAAGCAAAATTTTTCGTTGAAAGATTTATGTCTAGTAAGTCAAGCAATCTACTGCAATCACTATATTAGTTAACTTCCAAGAATTTACTCTAATATAAATATATTTTTATATATGTTTTTTTATATAAGGGATCGTCAGTTGTTTACAATGAAAACTGTTTCGGGATTTTAAAAACAAAACAGTATTTGCTTTATCATGGCATCCCAGCAGTGTTGATCAGACACCACCTCCCTATTTAATAATTATTTTTAATTAAAAAGTTTACGAATATTTGATTTAGTTTTGCCTCCAGATTTTTTTTTCTAAAGTTATTAAATATAGTTTCTCTTTACCTGTGTTGTTCCTTTCAAAGTAAGTTTACTATTTTACAGAACATCTATTTTATAGAGTTAGATGATTCCATTATAATAACCCCCCTTTTGTTTTCTTTTTTTTCCTCTTGTTTTAAAATTAAAAATATATATTTATAAAAATATTTCATATATACATATATATACATTTATCTATTTATTTATTTCATCATGGACTAGTTACATATGGTATACATTTTTATAGTAGAGTTTTGGATTTCTTTTATCAATTTCTTTTGATTTATTTCATATAATTTAAAAGCGTCAGGATAGCGTATTATTGCCTTATTTAATTGTCTAAATATTTTATTTTGATCTCCACCTTGTTTAAGCATTCTTATTACTAATGAAGTGACTGGAGGTATAAAATCCATTAATCTTAAAGTAATGCGGGCTATTCTTAGAAATCCGGACATTATACTCCAATAAAATATATACATAGGACAGGTACTACCTTTATGCGGCATACGAACGATATGAAAGGGAAAAGAATTTATTTTATCAAACATTTTATAAATAAATCTACCATCCTCAATTTTTATATCTAAATCTAGAAAGGTAGCATGTATTCCTGTATGTTCACAATTTAATTTTAATTCCCTAGGATATATTAAATGTTTTGTATTTTCAAACTCCTCTCTATCATTTATACAGACAAGGTTATCAATAAACCTCCTGCAGCCGTGGTAATTATACGTTATAGATATATCATTTTTTATTAATGATGACATATATATGTATTCATATCTATGTAAATAGAGATTTGCCCAAAAGGGGGCAGGGTCCAAACCCATAGGAATACCTATTGTTTGTATTAGTGTTTTATTTCCTATTTTAAAATAACTTTCTTTAATCAGGTGACTTATAAGTATTTTAAGGCCATTTTTTGAAGTACTAGTTTTACTGTTTTTAGTCTTACAACAAAAGGCTTTAGATTTTGAAAAATCTATATATTTACCTTTACCTCCGGCAAAAGCTAAATCTATAATGTTACCTAATTTTTTAATTAGTTCATTATGTGGTATTTTAGTATATAAGGTACTAAAATCATATGTAGAAATTGATTTTGCCTTTTTACGGGAATTTATTTGATCTAGTTTTTCTTTTATTGGATATGAATTATTTACTACCCAAAATAGGTTTATATTACTATAAAACTTTCTTTTATTATGAAAATTATTTATCTGATTAATTATTAATTTAAACACATTTGATATAGCCTTACTCAAGGGTTTAGTAATACACATTTTGGAGGCAACAATAAAACGGGCCCCAACTGTTTTTTTATGCATTTTAGGTATCCAATACATACATGGAAGTTTATTATTTTTTAAATCTAATTTTAGTCCTAATTTTTCACAAATAATGGTGTTATTTAGAATAATACTTTCTTTTTTACAATTACTTACTTTATAAGTATCTGATTCTATACCTATAATTCCTACTTCTGACAATAAGCGTTGTATGTAATATTTTTTACAGATAAAAGCAATATTATTTGCTGCCTTATCATATATATATATATATATATCAAAAAATATATATATATATATATATATATATATATGAAAGTTAAATTTCACATATTTTTATCTTAACCTGTACCCATCGGGTACAAGACTAACGTCTCTCATATAGCAATAAAATCTGACAAATGAAATTTAAATGTAATGTGAACAAACATCTTACTGCTCAGTCCCCTACTCCAGTTGCCTATTATAAATTCGACTTTCACCACACTAACCCATTACGCTTCAGTAACAATATCCTTTTTTGGGCGAATAAACGAAAAAGAAAAGACCAAACAAAAGTAAATACAGGTTAGAGGAAATAATTGATGTTTGTGGACAGAGTATCGATATCAAATTGCTTTGATTAAAAGAAACTTTGAAATTTTCCAGACTGAATGCAATTTATTTTATCGAGAATAATGATTAAGACGGATCAATTTCAGCCAAGTTTTATAATTAATATGATCGATTTGTATAGAATTCTTGTCCAGCAGACAGATTCCACTGAGCTAACATGGCCGCCGCTACCAAAATCTCCATTTGTTAATCATGATTCCGTCGGCAAAACGTTATTAAACAAAATGGCAGGATTATTTTCTCTTTCAGCAGATTGGTTCTGCATTCAAGAAATTGCAACAGACATTTTTAATTTGATTCTAGAATCTAGTTTATACCGTTCCTTGGACAGTGTTAATACAGGACTTGATTATGTAAATTTTGATCATTGCGTAGCTTTTACCTATTTAGTTAGTACGAAATAAATATTTGTGAAATTTCATGAAAAAAATACGCTGCTTATTATTTTCATCAGAGAATAAGTAACTACGATGAATATATTTACGCATTGTTTTCATTGGCAAAAAACATTAGAAATTATGTTTTGAAGCAAAAATAATTTGTTTTCAACATAATGTCGAATTCCCTTCATGTCTACATTTTTTCGGACTCTCAAAAACATAATTTTGTTACGCAGTATAATTTTTTTCAGGTCACAACCTATTCAATGCAACAACGAGTTTGCCACTATATTTTTATAACGTAGTAGTCTTTTCTCCAACATACTGATCTCTATCGTTCAATGATCTTAGCCCTTCTAGTCCTCACACGTTTATGACGATTTCTATTAGACACACGTGGTCTATACGCATACATACCCTCGTCCCGGTGTGCACTTGTTTTTTCTCACATCCAGATTCTATACACCAAGCAGAAATGTTCTCATAATGGCGGCGAAAATGTAGGTCAATACTATTTCACCACTTGATCAAGATTCGTGCACATCACGTCCGCCACAAATGTAACACTTAAAATTCACAGAACTAGTAGGCACCCCCAAATCGGAATTAGGTTTTGTCCACTGTTGTTTCCATGTACCTGGCTTTGTCTAGTGTTGCCATCTTTATATACAAGCGAGTCACCGCTTATCAAGGCCCAAAGGTCACTCGAGGATTAAGGTTAATGAGTTTGTTAAGTGGACGGTGAGAAACACCGTGAGGATTAGTAACGATTGTTGAAACTGGGAAGAAATAAATTATTTAAGAGGACGACTCAACAATAATTTGTTGATTGGAAAACGACAATGTTTTAGTCAGCTGTGAAGCAGCCTCGTGGTATTATGTTCAGATATGAGTTATTCTTGTAAGGAACTGTTCTCATAGACATTCTGTTTAGTTTTATGTAAATAAAATGTATAAAAGAAAATATTTTAAGCGGTTGTAACTAGACTGTCGCATACAGTGGATATAGTCGCATCCAGTGTAGCTAATTGAAGAGAGCCCAGCAATCTATCTATCTATCTATCTATCTATCTATCTATCTATCTATCTATCTATCTATCTATCACTCATAAGAAGTCAATCTGTTTCCTGTTTCTGTTTTAAATAAACAATTCCTAAAAAAACTGATATTAGCGTCCACGTGGTTTATGACAACAGGTGAACAGCCATCTGAGTTTTACAGGGTCGACGACAAGAAGATCAGCCTGTGTCCGTTTTGTCAAGAATTTGGGTTCACACCGAAACGTGGATGTATAAATGACTATACACCCACGGTAAGGCGTAATGAAACACAGGAATATGTTTGTTATTCTCCAAAACTCGTCGGAACTAAGCCTCTGTTCAGCAATTCTAGATTTAACGGATTGTTTGTAAGGCTCTCCCGTGTTTTCTGTAACAACTCTGCAGTGGTTGAGGGCAATCCTAAAGGCGGCTTCGGTTTTAGTCATCTATTTCGTTGAAATAATGATTTCTACGAGCAATGGCGGCGACACATTCAGGGGTGTACCACAGTTAAATGTTTGGTTTCTGTTGGAATTTTTTTAGAGTATGGAGCTCTCAATACCAACGATTAACCAATCAGTTGCATACGATTTGATACAAGACACATTTTTTAAAGAACGAAATGCAGAAGAATATTTGATATGAAAAATCTGAGTCAGCCACAGAGTATAGATACACTCTGCGATGGAAAGGGACATCGGAGATCTTATGACACTTTGTTTTGATCTTAATTGAGATAGCTGAGTGATCAGAAATTGTCAGTGGAGACATAATAGTAGATGAGCACTGTTCAGGACAAGTTGTCAGGAAAAAGTCAAGAAGACTTGTAAAATGTTCGTCAGCATCGGGTACGCGAATACATAAGTCAACAATTTGTGTTAGATCATAATCAAAGGAAATATCGTGACAAAACTTCTCTTCATCATCAGTCTTATTAAGGTGGACTAGCCATTCTCATTGTAAACATTTAAGTCACCACATACATAAATTCTGGCAGAAGAATAAACGGATATGATATGGTTAATTTTAGCAAAAATATTTTCAAAGATAGTAACTAGGTCATTCTGAATAGAGAGCAAGGATAAATGTAGTATTGTAACTGCTACACCAAAACATTTAGGGTCTTTCTTCGAGATGTCTCTACCACATAGAATGCCGCCCCTACTGTAGACAAAAACTCAATGTCCATGCCGATCTTGAAGGATGGGATTTGACGTCATGTTCGAGAAACCTTTAATGATTAAATCATCGGTGGAAGCTTACAGGCTAATGCCAATTTCACACAGAAAAAATAGGTCTGGTTTTGTCTCCTGTAAATGGATTTAAACCTCTGGAAGGTTGGAATACAGACGCGTTATGTTGGAAAAGGATATATGATAGTAGGGATCCACGTTATAAGTTAACGAACTGAGTTTAAGCGTATAATGCCTCCATGTTTTTCAACTATTGCCTCCATATATATCTTTTGTAAACCTTTTCCGAAATACATATATTCTTGTAATTTTGCTTAAATACCGATGCTTCTGTCAGCTGTTGCCTCGATGCAGATGATATTTTTGTATGTTTTCCCTATGCATATGTTTTTCATCAACTGTTACCTTAATGCAGATAGTGCCTCTTTATTGTTCTTACCAGGCAAACTATTTTTGCCAACTATTTCCACCATGCATATGGTGTTTCCCCACTTTGAAATCGTATTAAGCAAGACGCGGGGTTTGAACCCGAGTCGTCTGCAGACGGATTTGAGGTAAAAATACGAAAAACAGAGAATTATTTTAAAAGTAACTCTTATTTAAAATATAAAGGTTGATGCCTACTGTAACAATGGAGAAGAATGATCTCCAGTTTCGAAGCGTGTGGACTGTTTCTCGTGTTAGTCACTCGTTGTTCGGTGTAGTAATTAGATTTGTATACGTGTCATTCTTTGCATATGAGGAAAACACCAGTTTAAGAAGGGCAACTTTGGGAAGACAGGTAGTTGAACTTTTGAAAACTGAGAGAGAACATGAAGTGGAGATTTCTTGTTGTTTGTTGCGGTGTTGTTGAAAGGGGGCTTCATTTTTTAATTACATAATTACAAGCTATTACGACGGGAAGACGAAAAATATGTAATCCGGAATTGTAAGATTAAGTAAAGATGTGATATCGCCTTGTAGTGGAGAAGGTGATGTAGTCAGCTGGATGGAGAAAGTGAAATTGCTGGCTAAGCTACAAAAAGTGTAAGACCTTGAAAGTTTCTTTTCACTTTTGGAAATGTGCTTTCCCTCTACCTTGAGATGAGCAATGGTGATCTTTAATAAGACTAGAGACAGCGTTCACTGAATAACCTTTTGAAGCATATGAAAGACTAACATGATTCAGGTGGACTTGAGAATCAGTAGATGTTTGCGCCAGAACAATCAAAAAATTATCTGGACTAGCAGAATACATAAGGAGAGGCCGTGATCAGACCGCAAAACTTGCTTTTATTACGGGATACCAGACAACGTATTTGTGGCACTATAACAGTTACCTCATATAGAGAGAATGGACGTCAGAAAACTGATACCAACTGTACGGCTCTTATTCAGCAAACTAATTAGAGAGAATAAGACAAAGTACTGCACTGAGAAATAAGGCTCCAACAGAATCATTAAGCATTTGGTGCTTTAGATGTCGAGTACCTCACCTCGTTAAAGATTGTACGGAGCCATCTAGAATCAGAGTAATAAGCTAAGATTGTGGCAAATTTGAGAACTTTACAAGGTATTTTCCTCAGGCTCAGGGAAATGAACACGGAGGAGCTTCTGCTTTAGTAGCTACCTCGGCAACAGAATTAAAGGGCAGTAGTGGCCTCTTCCAATGATAAAAGTAGATGTGTATTATACAGTAATAATGACACTTGTCGATACCGGATGCACCACCACCTTTCACAATTCTAAACTTGGGAGTAGTTATTGTAGGAGTGACACTGTGAAAGCAGTTGATGGAAGGGACGTAAAATGAAAGGTAGCCCGGCAAATAGAAATAAAAGTATGTGGGTGATGAATAAAAGTGGAAACGATTAGAATGGATCACATCATATACGGGATAGACGTCATAATTGGAAGTGATGTAATCAATGAGATGGGAGGTGTGACTATAAAATAAGCTGAGGTGAAGTTTGGAGACGCACACTGTGCTGTAGTTGCTCATGAGTCCGAACGCTTGCAAGAATCGAGGACAAAGCCTTTGAAGCAAATTTTGATGAGAAGAAATCGACAGTCAGATAGAAATAGATAGAAGTGTTACAGAACAATGTAAAGTATTACAAAAATTCCATGGAGAAGGGGATGGAAAGATGGATAGCAGACAGTGGTATCTTACCATAGAAGGGTGAAGAAAATGTGTGTTATCGTTGATGGCTGTGTTCCAAGCAACAAACGGTAAAGTTGGGCCAGTGTTAGAATTTAGGGAGTTGAAACATTTTATAGCGTGCCATACGGTGACCGACATAACAGATGTGTGTGACGAAAAGATGAGAAAGTGGGGACGATTGTCAGGGTGACCTGCGATTGTAGACCTTATGTGTGCCTACTTGCAGCTACATGTGGCAAAAAAACGATTACAGTACCAGCTAGGTCTGCTATGAAGCGAATATCTTCCTGCCTGACACGGTTAGGAATTGGACATTATGTTACACCAAAGATCAGCTGTTCTAAAAATTATGTTGATGAAACAAAATAAGACGAAAAAAGCCACTGATTCGTACATTTATGACACAATGATAGATGTGTGGAAGTTGTAGAACATTTTAAGAGATTTGAGCTGACAGAATCTCTGGACAAAGGAGCGGCACTGAACTTTAAGCTGATGTAAGGAACAATTGGTGAGCTGATGTTTAGAAGGAGCAACAATATCCTGGAAGTGACCAGAGAAATTAGTGGACGATCAGTTGTTCTATCTGCGGTAAATTGTTGGAGAACTATCCAGTTGCTGCATGGCTGCGACTGGCGTGCATTTTTGCAAAAGGAAGAGAGAGTGGAGTAAACTAGAAGGGAAGAGTTGATGGCAAAACTGTTATAATAATACATGAGGCTCTAGCTGATGTAGAAAAATAGGACCCTGTTACTCGAGCTTGGAACATACCTGAAACAAATAAGAATGGTGCAATGCAAACACTATTGCAACAGGCGTGACCGTGGAGATTGGTGGTTTCATGGTGGAAGATGCAGCATGGCTGAGCAAAAATAATGACTATAATCGCATTAACGTGACTGAATTATATGCTGTTATGAAAGTCATCAGTTTAGCTATAAAATGTGGGTTGGGTGAGATCGAAATAAAGACTGATTCAGCCACGGTACGAAGTTAGGTGCACTTTAAAGTGATAAGAAGAGAAGAACACGGACAAAGAGTACGGGAGAAATAATTGTGAAGCGGAGATTAGGAATACCGGGAGAGTTGATACTCTGATTTTGACTGCGAATAAACGAAGTGTTTTAGCTTTCGGAGAGAAACAAAGCAGATGCACTAACACGAATAAACAAACAGTTGTTAGTTGAGAAAGAACAGGTGTCGGTGTTCTATCTAGAAATCGGAAAACTGGAAGTGTTGCATAGCATGCACCACATGGAAGTGGATAGAACATTACATTTGGAACGAAAAGTTGATCCATTTATAAAACAGAAGGAAGTTCAGAATGTGGCCAAGAATTGCGTTTGATGTCAATCAATCGATCCTGCCCCGAATATACATAATCCTGGTGAAATTCGGACTGAACACAATTGGACTAGATTAGCTACTGATATAACACACTATCGTGGGGGCGCATACTTGTCAATGATTGACTGTGGACATCGGAGACTAGCGATATGGAGGGAGTTACATGCGGAGTCAGAATTGGAAAAGGTTATGTTTGAACGAGGTCCAGTAATACACGTGATAATTGACAATGGTATTGTTTTTCGCTCAGAACTCCAAAAGATATAAAAAATAGAAGATAAAAAGATATTACAAAGCAGCCTATAGTTCCGAAAAGAAAATGGAATAGTGGAGGTACATCATCAGACAGTGAAAACAATAGCCGAGAGAGGAGGCATATCACTTGAAAACGCTACATTCTGGTACAACATTGTACCCAAGGTCGGACAGAGAAAGGAAATAGTGCCGCTTAGATCATTTTTTAAATATGAATTTAGGCACCCGAGAGATACATCCCCAGAAATCGATGAGTTAGGATCAGCCAGAATCCGAATAGGAAAAAAAGTTTTTTGGGGTGAAGCCACCGAATGCACAATGTACGACTCAATAGGGAAGAAGAGAAATTACTGGAGTGAAATCCCTAACAACGTGAGCGTCGATGGCATGCCGTGGCATATTACAAGTTTAATAAGCGTGTTTCAAAATTGGAGATGTAAGCGGCAAACATGAGGATAATGAAGTTGAGGCGGTGGTAATGCAAACATCAGAGAAAGACTGTAATGTGCTGATCTTGGCATCGGACTATGTGAGGTGAAATGATCTTTGATGATTATGAGAGCGCGTGGTTTCAAATATAAATGGGGATTAAATGTTGTCTTCTGTAACAATGGAAAATTAAATGAAGGTTAACAGCTTCAAAGCGCGTGGAATGTTTCGCATTCTTAGCACTCGTTTCTGAATGGAAATAAAAAGAACTTTTGTTCATAGTTAGATTTTTATTGTTTGGCACTCGCTTTTGAGTAAAAAAACTTGTGTTCGTAGTTAGATTTTTTTATATGTGTCATTCATTTGCATATTAGGTGAACAACTACTTTAAGAAGAACGAATTAGGAAACACATAAAATAGACTTTGTTGACAGCTCAAAGAGAACACAGGAGTTGAGATTTGTCGTTGTTTGTTGCGGTCTTGTTTACGAGGAGGTCCTTTTTTTTACAAAATGACAGTAACAAAGCGAACACGTTCCTTATCCATGATGTCAGTAGGTCGAAAAGCACGATTAACAAAATAACTGTATTGTCTGAGAAAGCTGTGATCGGGAATCAAGTCGGAGCAATTTACCTTATAGCTGACGTCGGACGACGTGAACACAGTTTATTTTAACATGTTCACTGTTGATGCTGAGGCAAACCGACCCGTGGATAAAGACGGGCAGGTCCGAGATCCGTTCGTTATTTTATGAATGAATTTAAGAAATAAAAGCATGATTTTTATAACAAAACAAACTCTTGGGAATCGGTTCACAGCCGTTTACGTCCCTGTTCATTGTTGATGCCATAGAGTAGAAAGCATGACATCGAGACCAACTTGTACAGAAGAAGTTAAAGTCGGTGCTCCACCACCGCTCAGAGACCCGTTTGTTAATTTCTGAATGAATATAAGTAAGAAATAAAAAGCAATCTTTTATAAGCAACTGTGAAAGTGAAAGTGATTATTTCCCTTTCATCCGACACTTAGACAAAAAAATTGGTTTGATCTTATTCTATTTTTGCCTCTATGCAGATGGTTGTTGATCACTGTTTCTTCTATGTGGAAGATAATTGTAATTAATATGTAAGATCTTGTTCATATTAGGCTATCGATTCTTCCAAGAAAAGGCCAATCGCTTAAAGGCACAGGACGTATGTTGCATCTCACAGAACATGCAGTCGATTTCTATCTACATAGCTGAGCTCAAATCAATGATGCAATTCTTTATTCGCTGAAGGTCACCCTCCCGAGCATTACTTTCTTCAGGGCGGTAAATAGTTTAACCCCTTTCTCACATCCTTTAGTAGAGGAGATTGGTTTACGACCAATCGCGTGATACGATATCATCAGTGAATGATCACGTGTCTAATCATGGCTATTTTTGTCATGAGTTCACCCTTGATTACTCTGATGTCAATTACCTTTTTCGAGAGGGTGGCTAGGCTTTTATTAAGTGGATATTTTTATATATTAAATTATTTATATATATATATATATATATATATATATATATATATATATATATATATATATATATATATATATATATATACTTTCAATTAATTATGAAGGAAGTTATAAAGGAGATGGAAGCTAAATAAAAGGAAGTTGCTCTTAATAAGAAATTAGAGGATTGCTCCCCTTTGGTTTTTAAGTTTAATCGCATTTTAATTCAGAAGTAATAATATCGAAATTTGTCGTATTTTTAAAATTCTTCTTTTTTTAATCCGCCATCGTATCATATTAATGAGAAGTCATATACCAATTGATGTCTAGATAGTTGCGCTCAGTTTGGCCTTTGTGCTTGATTGAAAGTAATAGTTTGTCCGTTCAGTCTAAGGAGCCAATTTACAATGGCATCAACTCCATCCTACGTAGGCGACGGATGGGTTGCATGCTTTTTCCTCATATATTAGGAAGCGACATTGATTTATGTCTGATCGTCTTAACCGCACTAACCGGGAATTCGAATGGATGATTTTGTGCCCGGTTTAGGGTCACCTCGTGTCCTATTCAGATTTTAGAACGCCAGATTTATATCTAAACACAAATTTTAGACAAATACGTATCTTTCCATAGACAACTTACTAAGCACATCATAATAAAATAGTGTCGTCGATATGATCCTAAACTACACATGACGAACTGGGTAGAATAGAAAAATGATTAGATGTTTAGACGTGTTGGAGATGGTTAACCAATTAGAAGGCAACCATCTATCGAAGGGGATGTGGTAATAGCGACGAGCACGTACTAGATAAGGAGCGCCCTAAGATGTCTTGCTTTTTAGGCGGCCATTTGCAAAAGGATAAAAGCGCATGCTTACAGTTATGTTTTTTGTAAATGATAGTTGTTTGCATTTTAAACAGTTAGGCAGAAAGTAAAACAAAGTAAACGTAAACAGAACAGAAAAAGTTTGGATAGTGTTTTTGTAATTTTAATTATTGTTATTTCCGGTGTTGTCCAAGGAAGAGTTCATTCTGAGTTTTTGACGGTGGTTGACACCGTATTGTGTCACAGATTATTTTCTTCAGTCTGTTATAGGAAGACCGATATAACATCAGTAATCCGAGCTATGGCAATCTATTAAGCTGTGAAACGACATACATAAGTAGACAAGAGAAGACCTGCAAACTTCTGCAAGTTTTGTTGGATACATAAATGCATGATACAAATGTCAAGTCTGCAAGAGGCCAACTATTTTAGCAAAGAGAAGTGATCACCCAAGAAATGGACTAGTCTCTTTGAAAAAAATAGCTTCTTGAAAGCGGATACCGCTAGGAAATAACCCCATTTAAAATCCTACATAATCTATCTCCACTCAAGATACTAGATACCCTGGTCACTAAGTTTTATGTCCAGTGATAAAACAGCCCATCATTTCCAAGTAGACAGGCCGGGTTTCCTACATCAGATAACAGTGATATATATATATATATATATATATATATATATATATATATATATATATATATATATATAATTGTGTATATATATACATTAATAGATATATGATCAATAATGAAACTATAAATACTGCTCTTTGTAACGATAAGACACAACCTCCTGAAGACGGTCGAGAGACCGAAAGCGCTAGAGGAATGACCCACGACACAATGCTAAGTGCCATACTCTACCGGTTAACACCCGAGATCCGAAGAATTGCTCGCCGCGTCGAAAGATTGACACGAAAGATCGTGAAAAGAGAGAGCACCGAGGTCTTCAATGAAGCTTGCATAAAAATGACTTGCTGCCGAACTATATATATATATATATATATATATTAGCAAAAGCAGAAGAAGGAATTCGTTTGGTCTCTGGAAGTAGGGCGAAAACAGAAGTGGGGCGTTTTAGTCCTTCAGCAGAGATACTCTCTTCTGTGTTCAGTTGTAAGATATGTTTGACCTGATTGCAAGTCTGTCGTTCGGTAGAGAAACTAAGTATCATTGTAACCTCTCCAAATAAAACAGCGTTACTTGTTTTAAACTTGAATTATGATTTTGTTTGGAAAGAAATATACTTTTATTACGTCAGTTACGACAACAACACGATTGGCACCACGATTAATGGCGAAATCAAGAACCACAGTAAGAGGTCGATCAAAACCTACTCAGTGAACGCAAGTTCACATTAGAATAATTAACTTACGATGAGATAGTTAAAATAATTAAGACAAATATATTACCAAGAGAAAAGAAAGTTGTTCCTGAGATACAATACGTGCACGGAGTAGAGGATGAATTGGAATACTAGAGATTCGAAAAAGAAACGTGTGAAAAAAAGACATGACGACATAAATGACGCAAACATAAAATACTTGAAAGATTACAGATAAGGAACACGAATTAAGAAATGCGCCGAGATGTTTGCTAACAGTTAAAATCGAGGATAAGGATTAATGAGATAGCTTAACATAGTTGAATGATGATTAACATATTCTTTGATTTATTCCCCGCTTTCTTTGTTACACCTCGCTTGTTTGATTGACTTAGTGGTCTTCCCCAGTTGACTGTTTTGATACTTCGTTAGAATACAGCTTCCTATTCGAGTAGCTTATTTACAAGAACTACACGATTGTTGAACTCTATTCCTGCTGACTGCTGGTCTCTTACCTATAGCTTTGGTCTTTACAAGACTAAGATCAATAGTTATCTTCTGTTTTTGCGATAATCATCTTTCGTTCTTTTTAACTCAATACATCAAGTGGTTTCATGCCTTGTCTGGAGCAACTTTTATAACTTTTATAACATTATACTATGAGAAGATTGAAAATCTCCACATGTAACAAACGACACCGTAAACAGTAATGTTTTCTCTTATTGTCAGAAAGATCACTCAGGGAATGTGAGAACTAAGGACGAAATAGGGGAAGCAAAACTTACGACTTTGCCGAAAGTAAACCCGCGATCCACTTTTACTCTCGATCAGTGCGAATGGCCGTTGGCCTCATACATCTCATCTTAAAGTATGTGAACGGTTAATGGTAAAACATCTGAAATCGAAATGAATTTTACATCTTTTAACATAAGTTTCTATAGAGCTATTTGAAAGAAATCGTTAATTTTCAGTTGTTCTTCAGAGCAGTTAACAATTTCTGAGTTCTGATCTCATCTTTTCTTGTCGTTTTCGGAAATGGGTCGATAACCAAGCTTGGGTTTGACCTTTTTCGTTGTCTGTTCGCAATTGTCTTAGACTAAAATAAAAGAAGAAACAGAGAGAAATGCGCAAAACGATTAGCATGAGCCACACTTCATCTCCCATCACCTTTAGATTTAAGACAACAAAACAGCCCCCCCTCCCTCAAAAGACGTCCACAAGTATTTGCTTTTGACAGGTATTTGCTTTTGCTGTGTTTCAACACAACCACATCATCGGACAAACGAAGGCTTACCAAATGAGGGTTCCAGTTAAGTCGCCGACATCTCGACCATAGAACAGATAGTACTGGTTTACATTGTACTAGGTGACAGTAAGAAAGCAGACCAGACCTGATGTATGTAGACCTGGCCTGACCGATTACAGTTTTATCGGCAAAAAATAACAAATTGTTAAGATATTACAAGGTTAATATTAGTTTAAAGACAACTGTCATCGAAGCTTTTTTTTACTAATGGGTCACCGCTTATGTTTCCCCAGGGCCACCTGAAGATAAGGGTTGAATAGATTGTCAATTAGACGATGATCGTCGCCACACGGGGATTGAAAACAATAAGTGAAATGGGAAGAAGATTACATAAGAGATATAGATTATCCAAGATGACGGCTCAACAAGTATTTGTCTGTATTAGACAAATACGTTATAGTTCGTTAGAAATCAGCCTCGAGGTATTTTTTTTAGCACAGATGGGGTGTTCAAGGAAATAAACTTTGTCCAGGGAAGTTCTTTTTTTGATATAGAAGTAGAGAGAAAAGGATATTCTTTATTGTAGTAGTAGATCGGCGAGTTCTTGCTGCGAATGTTTCACAGGTTTTTTAGGGATCGGGGCTTAGTCTAGCAATTACTATGAACATAACGATACAATAGAGAAATGGGAAATATGCTGCAGGGAAGCGAAGTTATAACTCCCACGTGATTGCGGAGTCAGGTTTGTAGTCTATCAAGACAAGAAAGAGTGCTCCAAGCGGCACCTCCCCAGATATGAAGCTGTTTGGAATATAAAAGATCACTGACTCATATCCAACAATGGTAGTGACAAATTAAACATTTATAGAGCAAGATATACTATAATGATTTATTCAAATTAATAGCAATTAGAAAGCCCAAATGGAAACATACTTTTATGTGGAGATTACAAGATAGAATTGAATCGCAAAATTTCCTCAGACTCTTTTTCATTGGCCGTGAGTAGGTAATACGGACTTCTTTCATATCAACGAACCAACGTTTATTTCATTTATTTAAATTGGTGGTTTGAATTGAAATTTTAAATGCAGAAGTATTTATCTTCAAATTAAACCCTTAGTTTTGGCAGTCACTTCCTGTCCGGTCGTAATCCCGAAAGAAATAACATGCCCGACGGGTGATAATTTCTCAAGACCAATATTAACGTTAACTTCACGTGCTTATATTTTCTATTAGATATAACATTGTTTAAACGCAAATACATTACACATAAGTAGGTAAACCCAAATAAATCGTTATTAACTAATTTCCCAACTGTATTGTCTGTTTACCATTTTTATTTCGCCAATACGTTTACGAAGTGCGGTTTCTCATTCAACATCGGGTAACTCGGGCAACTCCGGGCAACCCCGGACAACCCCGGGCAACCGTAGGAAGTAGGAAACGCCGGATCTTCTTGCTAGTACATATAATAAGAATTGTCTCTGAAATTGCGAATCCTTTAATTAAGTTGTTTTAATCAGAAGATGATGTCTAAATATAAACATGTCAAATGGACATTTACATGAAATTATTCAAGAAAAAATTTTTCTCTGAATAATTACTCTATTTACAAAAAAATTATAAACACTAATAAACAATTTTGTTTTTTAGTCAAGCAAGAATTTGATATTTTTTTGATAATACAATTAAAAATCTAATTAAATACCAAAATATGAAATTATTGATCTCGTTCTTCGCTTGCCTTGTTTTTGTATGTAGATGTGTTTCCCTGATGATTTCCCCCTTCTTCTCTTTGTGTGTATGCGCAAATATATTTGTGCGCGTGCATATGTGCGTACAGCGAGAGGAAAGCACGATTATGCGTATATGTGGAGAGATGTTTGTGCGTATGTCTCTCTATATATACGTATGAGTGTGTACGCCATACGCTTAGCATATATGAGCACACCTTTGAATGTTCTTCTCCTTCCGTCTGCAGGCATAATAACACACATTTAAAATACCTGATGAAAATAACAATTCGTAATCGAACGTTATGTTTTAAAATTATATAGAATATTCTTAGCCGTCAAAATATAAAATAAAAACATATAAACGTATTCAGGGAATCTTGCTTAATTGGTGTCTAACGACTATGGATCAAATCTCATGCAAATCTATAGTATTGGAATTTAAAATGGAAGGTTGTGCCAATATTATGCCCCTAGAAACCCTTTAAAATACTCCAAAGAAACGTACATTTAGGGTAATATTTGTTAATGAATGTCTAATACCTATTGTTAGCATTTCACAAAAATCAGAGACACCTGAATTTTCACAAAAGAGCTTTACCCGATTTGACCCATTTTTGCATGAAACGAAATAAGACTCAATATAGACCACATTACAACCCCATTACGCCAGCAGCTCTGATTAAAAATTCATAATAATCGGTTAATTAGTTGAAGAGTGAAACCTGTACATACAAATATATAAACACATACTTAACTTTATGTAAAGAGAGATTACGTAAAATCGATATTCCATTGACTACCACTCCCCCCCAAAAAAAACTATGATGTTTTTTAGTCGAGCAAGAATTTGCAATTTTCTAAATAATATGATTAAAATCTAATTAATTACCAAAAATACACATACAAAACTATTGATTTCGCCCTTCGCTTGCGATGCGTTTGTATCAGATATATGTATCAGTTGATGTGTGTGTGTGTGCAAATCTATTTGTCTGTGTGCACATATGTGTGTACAGGTAAGGCCCGCACGTTAATGCGTATGTTTGAGGTGTTGTTGTGTGTATGTATGTTTGTGATGCGTGTGTGTGTATGATGTGTGCTTAGAACCTCTGCTATCTTTCATTGACTTTCCCATCATGTCTGCTGATATTATCCAATTTTCGACACCCTGATAAAAATAGCAAATCGTAATTGAACATTCCGTTTTAAAATTATATTGTGTATTCTTACACGTCATCAAATATTATAAAATATACATAAAAATAGTTTAACATTTATTCACAGACACACCACACACAAACACACATACATCCCCCCTACACACACACACATATATATATATATATATATATATATATATATATATATATATATATATATATATGTTAAAAATCATCAAAATACAAGAGATTTTACCGGTTTGTTCGGATCAACGAATATCTTTTAAAAAGTGAAGATTTTAAATTTATTCGATAACGGTAAACACATAGAAAAAAGAAGGCACAACAGGATGTTATTGGCGCGTATTAAACTACTTGAACAAAAGAAAAGTATAATTTCACCGTTATCGAATCAATTTTAAATCGGTAAAATCTCTCGTTTTTTATAATTTTTTCTTGTATTAAAATTTGTTTTTTTCCGTTGGTCTCAAAATCACACATCCTGACTTTCATGGCATATCATTTTATGACATATCGTGCATTTTATCCTCATAATGTCGACATGTAAAGTAATCACAGGACCGGTACACTCAGAGGAAAATATAAACGTTTTTCTTCAGCAGCTGCCTATCACTATAACAGGAGACTTTTCCTCAATCGTTGCATAGAAGAAACAGTTATCCCAAAAAGTTCGCACACACTACCCAGAACCTCCCAGCACATCTCTCCGTAAAAAGCCAACATCATCCTCAAAGCCATACAACAACGCAACGACTTCACAGCATCAACACTAAAAACTCACATTAAGAAGAAAGGGACCAAGTAAAAAACAATTGAAATAAGAAATTACACACATATGTGACAAAAGCGCATGGAAAAAGTATAGCAACGAAGATCCTATCCTCATCTCATCCAAATATACACTTACCAATACACTACAGGAAGCCTTTAATCTAGGCCTCAAATACGCCATCGGCTTTCGTTAAGGTGTCATAGTTGGTACTGTCACAAAAAATTACAGACATGGCGACCACGACTTTTACAAAGGCTTCATTCAAGGCCTTATTACAACCTCACTTGGTCTACCAAATGATACCACTTTACCTCGGAAATACTCAGAAGCTATCAGAGAGCTTGCCCATAACGACATCACATCACCCATGCTGATAAAGTAGGCGGTGTTGTCATCATGGACGCAGATAAATACCAACAAACAATCAAGCTCCCATTAAATGATGACAACATCCATAGAAAGACCACCCCACAACAAATAACCAAAGACACATAATACATAAAACGCGAAGATTTTGGCGAATTATGCTTCTTAGATTAAACTCCTGTCACATCACCCTAAAACTCCAAAACATTATGGCCTACCAAAAACACACATGGCTGACGTCCCAATGAGACCTATCATATGAAGCATAAGAAGCACCCACATGAATTAGCCAGAAAATTAGCAGAAATACTCACCCGCTTCTAGGTTCCATTGGTCCAGCCCATATTAAAAAATCCGGAGATCTTCTACAAAAACTCGAACACATCAATATGAATAACCACAGCATCGCCAGTTTATATATCAAATCTCTTTATACTAACGTATCTGTTAGGACAACTAACGAATTACCTCTTTTGGACCATTTCGGGAGTTAAGAGTTATCGCCCTTGGAAATGGTCTTCTGCCCAGAGAGAAGTAAACACAGATCACGGCTTCGGACTGTTAATATGTCAATCGCGTACAGCGGCAAATTAATTCATTAATTCATTCTGTGTTCAGTTTTAATAAATCTGTTAAACGTTTATCTAGATAGTTCATCCATTTTATTTACAAGTTATTATTTATTATAACCTAAATTACGAGGTTATAAAAGTATTTATAGCCAAATTCTTTAGATTCCTCAAAATTCATCTCATTAAGTACAAAATTAAGCTCCTCTTCCTACTATCAAAATTATTGAACTATACTATTTAATCACACAACAATGCCATTTTACTTTTAACAACAAATTATACAAACAAAAATGTGGTTTAACTATGGGCTCTCCTCTCAGCTGAGGCCTTGCCTATATTTTCCTGGAATTTTTAGAGAATGGACCCTTCAAATCTATTCTACCCCTAAACTCTCGTTATTTAAGATATATCGATGATAAAATCTATATTTACGCACATAATATTAATCTCTTTGACATAGTCGACAAACTTAATAAAATTGAACACACCATTTCCTTCACCTTCGAATCAGAAAATAATCACATCCTCAATTCCTTGATATTACTCTGCACAACACCCCAAACGGTCTGAACTTCCCAGTCTTTAGAAAACCAACGAATAAAAATGATCTTATACATTTTTATTGCGACGACGACAACAGAATAAAATCCGGAATGAGTATAGGCTCGTTCCTCAGAGCTCTCAGAATTTGCATCCACGCTTACCTCCGCAAGTAAGAAGCCGATATCGAGAACACTTACCAAGCCTAATTTTTTCATCTAAAACGCGAAACGCAAAGCCTTTAATATCTAAAACAAAACACAGGCTAACACCACAAAAATTTCTCCTCATAACATCACCAGCACAAATAACACCGACATGACTGAGAAAAATAAATCTTACATAGTTCTCCCCAATAATCCCACGTTTACAAAAACAATTCAAATCTGACATGAAAATAGTAAAATAAACCTCTAAAACAATTAACGATTTACTCAACACCAAACCCCTAGCCGGATTTTACAAAATAAAATGTGTCATATGTCCGATGTTTTATATTAGTGAAACAGCCAAAAATATAAAATCCCGCATTTACACAAACAGTCCCACTTATGCATTAGTCTTTTACCCACAATTTTGACTTCACAAACTGTACCCTCTTCAAAACCGAATATCCAACGTTGCAAGTGCATCGAAAGCGCTATACTACTTGTCTCATAACAATCTAAAGTAAACCCCAGACTTAGATCCTATTTTTTAAGCAAACATCTGGCAAAACCGCACTGAAACAATGTAATATATCACGCCACTGCTTAAATAACTGCAATCCCGGTTAAAATAACTTTTTATATTTACTAAAGTTCATCCATATTTCAATTTTTTTTCCTTTTTCTTCTCTTTTTTCTTTTTTCCCCCTATTATAATTTTAATGTTCTCTGTCGCACGCGTTACATTATTCTTTTCTTTTTTTTAAATAGTTTAACACGTACCAATAAGATCCTGTTGTGTGTGCTTCTCTTTTCTATGTTTTTACCGTTATCAAATAAAATTAAAATCTTGACTTCTGGAGAATGATAAAAAGGAAAATCGATATTATTTTATATATTCATCAACGTTTGTTTGTTTTAAGCAAAGGAAAAAAGTCATACAAATATTTTCAGACTCAATAAACAAAAAACATATACGTAAAAACTCTTTTATAGACAGATGCTTTTATTTACCTACCAATAATATAATAATTTACAAAACTCTAAATAAACTAGGAATTCTAGGTCAGCCGAGGTTAATTTGATAAACATGAGGTGAGGATTGATACACTATGGGAATTAATGGAAACGGATATGACTTCACGTGGCTCAGAGAGAGAATGTGTGACAGAAGAGGACAGTATAATGATAAGGGCGTACAAAATGTTATTAATTAGTGATTTGCATCGCTCTCTCTTTGTTCTGTGTTTGTCTGCCCACTTTTCCTACAAACTAGTTAGTAGTTTGGAACAAAGATCAAGTTCAATAAATGTCCGCCATCTTTCATTAGTCTTTGGAGTAAGTCTTTTTCGAGGTATGAAAATATATATTAGAAGGCGGCGTTTCCTCGGTCGGAAAGAAGCATAAGGCAGCGCGTACAAGAAAACATGTAGCGACTAAATTAGGGATACAATTTTTGGACTTTAATGGAGTGTTTTATAATTAAAGAAACTGAATGGTTGCGTGTGTGACACAAGCTTAAACACGCAGCACATACACAGATTACAAAAAAAAACTAAATTTACAAGACCAACTACAAACGCATTTTCGGATCGAAATTAATTTTGTTTGTCGCCACGTATGTCTGTATTCCTATTTACTTGCCTCCCTACGAGGGAAGAGTTAGACACCAGGTCGGTTTTAATGTGGGAACCTCCAGCAGACACTCCTGACAGTCAGACTGAATAGTCTCGCTGGGAACACTTTTATTTGTATATGTTATGTAGTATTGTTCTTTTGTTCATATAGTTTTAGACTCTTGTGTCCTTATTTCTGGCCGCTAACAAGGCCACAATAACCAGCTCCCCCAAAAAGGGCACTATAGATTGGGACAAAAAATGCCCTAGTCTAAAAAGATTTTCGTTTTACTGATTGAGGACAGGAAATATTAAGTCTAGTATCAGAACAAATACTACACTTTGCTTCTAGCCAAAAAAGTATATCTGCGTTGAGTCGTGATATTTACGCAATTTAAAGTCTAAGTTTAACACCCTATTAACTGGGGGGGGGGGGAGGCGAAGTGCCCCTGTATAGCCCCCCATCGGCTTTCATCTGTGACATGTTTGAAATAACATAATTTGAGACATGTGAGTCTTATGTGAGAAACCGAACAAATTGGAACAGTTACGCTGTAAATAAACAAACAAACAAACAATCCACGATTAAAGTCTCGAAAACTATTTTCATTTTTTTTCTTTCTTTCTGTTTCAGCGTTTTATTAAAAGGACGGAATTTATGAATGGGGCGACAAAAGCTAAGAGCTCATATGATTAAATCATCGTCGGAATTTATGAATGGAAATTTATATGAGGATTATAGTTGCCAACTTAATATTCTCAGGCGTCTAAGAGAATGTATGCACATTAGTGTGTAACTACAAGTGCTTGCAAGTGTTTCCTCTGTTTTTCTCCTTTATTTTTATGTTTTAAATTTATTTATTAATCTAGGAGCGTCTGCCAATGTGTATACATTTCAGTACTTCAGTAAGAAAATACCAAGAATTAAACTTGGGTTTCGAAACAGGTTTCTCGAAGTCGTATGACTTTACGCACTGGATTGAATCGTACACAGAATGCCGTGGGTCGAATAAGGACGTATTTACCCCAGAAGAAGAAAAGGAAACATGAAAAGTTTAAACAATTAAAAAGTAACTATATTATATTTGAGAATGTTGTGTATGTATTTATGTATGTCATTGTCTATTTGCTCATACCTAGGATTTAATACAGGACTTTTAATGTAGGAATAAGTTTCTAAAAGGTTTACTCTAGATGTTGAACAAAAATATGCGGCGTAATCATGTTGATATGCCGGTTCTCGCTAGATCACTGATCAAGCGACGTTAAGCCTGACCTGTACCAGATTAGTGTTCAATTTGGAATATCAGGTGCTGTATGTAAAAGGTCGGCGACTACTCTCAGCAAAACTGACATCGGCAAAATCATCCCCCTTAACCAGGATATACATGCGACTGGGGAATGCTTGTGAATTTAATACTATCTTAGAACTTCTTCCTTTTTAGTTTAATAAGGAATGTATTAATCTTTACACTCAATGTATCGAGCATGTGAAAACGCCCTTCTTGTTGTGGGCCGTATTAAAATGTAATAAAATTAATATGAATGATGTCTGAAAAGTGAGACATAACACTGTTGATCGTGATTTATTATGAAGGATTTACTCATTACTGACTAACTAACTGGTCATCAGCTTAGAGAAGAGGAAGAAAATAAAACAGATGTTCCTTACAGTTTCAGATTCTTGTCAAATAGTAAATAACTTATGGGACCAGCCAGTGATGTTTTGATGTACAGATCGTCGGAAAACACTGGTCGCCATCGAATTTCAGACACTTTCTAACGATAGTCTTACCGAAAGGGGTACACTTGCTAATGTTTATACCTGCTTAAATGATATTCATTTACCTATATCATTTTCTATAAAAAAATCAATTCTTATTTAAATGTATGTATAAAATTTCGTTTAAAATGTTCTCTTTTATCCTTTCTCTTTTTATTGGCACCTGCTGGTGATTTTTCCAATGCGAGATTCTCAATTTTCACTTTTTATTTTTATTTTTATTCAGTCTGTGAAAAGATGTAGCATCGAAACGTTAGTTGACTGGCGTAAGACTGCAATATTGTTTATGCAATTTTTAAAATGCTCTACTCGGTAGTGCGCACTTTTTAAAATATTGATTCCATGTTCATATTTGAACTTGATCAATATATATATAATTATCATTGTTTACCCGCTATTTAAAATTGGCCGAGCGGTTAGAGACGTCGAATTTGAGTTGAAAAATACTTGTAGTCCGGGGTTTCGAATCGCATGACCGGTAGTGAATAGTCATATCTCTATGCTGAAAAGTCCAGATTAAAAAGGACGAAACGTATACGTACATAGATAATAAACATTAACAAATATTTATATATATATATATATATATGTTCTGTTAAGCGTAGAATAAATCTCTTAGCATTTATCTCTCTTTGCCGCTACTTCATTCTTAAGGGATTCTCCCAGCCCTGACACCGACGCTTAGATGCCGTATTCACGAATCTGGTTGGAGAGATTTTTATCCCTTTAAATATTCCAACATTTAAGGCATATCTGGTAAGTGAAAATTACTTTTATTCTCCTTGTAGATAGAATTAAATAGCGCTTGTATTATTTTGTTTTTATATATTTTTTTATCTAAGCGAAATTTGTTTACGTTTTGAATCACGTGCGAATCTCCATTTTCCGCATGCATCATGCTTAATTTGCTAGCATAATTGTATCTCTCCTTTTCTTGTATTATCTTTTATGATCCTAATATTTTCTATACTGTACATTTATTAGCTCACGGGCCCCATTAGACATTAGGAAAACCTCCTCGTCTTCATTTGTGTATTTAGGTGTTTCTGCTAAACAAACGCATCCCGAAGACAGCATACACACACACACACACACACACGCACACACACACACACACACACACATATATATATATATATATATATATATATATATATATATATATATATATATATATATATATATATATATATATATGTCACTTAGAAGAATACAAAATTTATGACATAAATATAATAATATTTTGTAATGTATATGCTCCAAAACATCCAACGCCTACAATATCTGTCTTAGTGTGTATATTTTTTTAGAAATTTCAATTTTTCATCACATCCAATGCAGGGTATAGAATTGGCAATTATATCGACAGAGAGTTATTATGCCGATCAATACAGGCAGTATTTATGGTTTTGAATTATACAATTCTACAGTTATAATTATAATAAGAATATTTTTCCTTTATATATATATATTATATAATATATCATATAAACTTATATGGTATATAAACACACAGACACACACACACACACATATATATATATATATATATATATATATATATATATATATATATATATATATATATATATATATATATATCTCTATATATATATATATATATGTATTTACCAGTCTGGTAGGTGAATTTTATAAAAAATACTAATGAAGGTCTCCTTAAGAAAATTGATATTTTGTCAATTTTTTATTTTCTGTATATCATGAATATCTGTAATTAAGGGAGGACGAAATAATTGTATGCAAATAAAATTTTGATGAACTAATGAAAATATTTCCCTGCATTTGCTTAGGTCGATATGACATTAAATAAAATTAGAACCGTAGTTCAACACTATTGAGCTATTAGAAAAGCATTTGTGTTATACAAATTTAGATTTAAATATACACACACACATATATATATATATATATATATATATATATATATATATATATATATAATTGTGTGATAGTAATCTCTGCCATATTTCGTGACCATATGGACGTTTTCTAGGCATTATCTGTAGAGGAGCTTACGACGAAATCGAAACAATCTCGAAGTAGTATTTCTGTTACATACTATTGTGTACTTCTATACACATACACTCTTATTAATATACCCCGTGTTGTCTGCTTTATTATCGAGCCTTCATGGTCACAACACTGGCGACGAGAAACTCGGACTTATTCGGACATAATATAACCTGGACTTATGTCGCACATAGCACTGACAACGAGATTTGGACTTATGTCGGATACAACATAACCATTACTACAACTGGCGATGTTGGATTTTCGAAAATGACTTCAGTGTTGTGCTCGAAAAATTGTTAATTAAAAAAAGTAACAGCGAGAAGATCAAAAGCCATATTAGATTTCTAACACACAAGGTGTAAATGATTTGCAGAAAAAAGTCTCTTACGTCAGAATATAGGATTGACAAATAATGTGGTTGTTTAGGATGATGGAAATATTTCATGTCATTCTCGATCCGAGGTTTTAAAATTGAAATCATTCACTACGGGAGGAAAACAAGATGGCTGTCAATTTTTCTTCGTAATTTATTGTTTAATCAGGAACACGTAAATAAGTTTAAACAAGCTTACTTATCTTTTTCTCTCGCTAAGAAGTGAAACAGTTATCTTCCAGTGAGAAAAGTTACGACTGTGTAAAACAACACGAAACGGTCGTTAGCCTATTTTAAGTGGCAAAAGATGGGAGAATTTAAAAGTGCCATTTTGGGCATTATAAAACACCAACAAGAACAACAACTTTGATATGAATAGAAATTCAAAGTAAAATAAATAGAAAAAAATTAATATCAAAAGAAAATGGGGAAAAAACGCTTCGCCGAGAAGAGATATTTTAATAAAAAGAATAAAAAATTAAAGAAAAACTATTAGAGCAAATAAAAACATTTGAGAAAATGTTTTTTCATACGAAACAAAAAACGAAAGATTGTACGAATTATCGAAAAGGAATCAAATACTGGAGATGAAAGTGAATTTTCACAAAACGCTTTTTAGAGCGGTATTGATTATTTTACTTATGACCCTGAAAATGAAATTCGTTTGCTTCATATTTTAGACGATGCAAAGACATTTTAACATAAACTGCTCGAATTGAACCGATTTAAAAAGCTTAGTTGTTATTAAGAAAGTTTGATACGTTTAAACATACTAAATTCGTCAAATATATATTATTTACTAAATTGCCCAGCCGTAAAACGTCTCTTTTTCACAAAAGGTGGAAATGTATGAATCAGACAAGGAAATAAGGCAAAGACTACACTACTTACGCTAACGTAGCTAATAAAAACTGCGACGATCTCAAATTATCAGAGTTGAGCGCTAACAATTCAAAATGTCTAATCTTCGCACAAGGTTTAGTATCATTTACGGATGCAGAAATCAGATTAGGAGTTTTTAATAAAAAAACAAATGGTGTAATGCCATATTTCAGAAGACTGCCAACGTTTTATTAGTGTTCGCCAAAATTCAAGAGACATTGAGCAACGCGGAGTGTCACATATTAGGAAAATACGCAATAAAAATGAATTAATTCAGAAACTAAATTTGATCAACGAAAGAAAATAATTTGCTTCCTAAACCGTGTTTTTCTTGTGGCGGGCAATTGCATTGGTACAAACATTGCCCATATAAAATGAAACAGTGTATACATTGAGGTCACAAGGGACACAAAGGTACACATTGCAAAGTTGAAAAATAAAATAAAAAAAGCTTTATTAACAATTGTTAAAAGTAACAAAACTGAACATATCAGGAAATTTATGCAAGTAAAAATATTGAATAAAAATATAAAGCTACGACTTGATTTCGGCTCAATTCTAATAGTGGTTGATAATTTTTCAAAATAGCCGGAAATATTATAATGTGAAAAAACAACCATGAAAGTACGCATTAGTTTATTACATGAATTATTCGCCCGTATCAGTCAACGGAACAAATTCACGTTTAGTAAATTTAAACTATTCTGCCAAACATTTGTAGTGGAGCATATCACGATCGCGCTGTATTATGCGAGAAGCAATGGTGAAGGAGAACAGTTTGTGGATACGTTGAAAAGAGCGCCTAAGAAAGCGAGGACTACACTTACCGAAAAGGCCATGCACGACTTATGCAAGTATATAGGATGACCACAAATAATAATGTTCCATCTATGACGCCAGCAAAAACAATGTTTGCAAGAGATATTAAAATGTGTTTGATAGACCATTGCCCACCAATACGAAACAAGTACGTGAAAAAATGTCAAAAAAAGAAAGCTTTAAAGTTGGAGAAACAGTTTTCCCTAGGAAATTAACAAATTATAAATTCTACTAGGAAACAAGGATAGTGGACAAACGAATTGAAAACATGATTACTTAATAAAGGGACCCAAGTTTACTCACAAAAGACACATGACCCATATAAGGAAACGATATTTAGATTTTCGATAATACACTCTAGAAGACGAATAAGTGGATGTCGTGTTCGACACATTTGGGATACCAATCTCACAAACAGGTTCTAAACAGTGAATATCAAAACATAAGCTAACGGACTTTTATTACAATCAAGTCCCTTAAAGGAAAAAGCATTGACTCCATACGGAGCGAGGCTAACATGCTGTGACGGTGATCTACCCTATTTCGTGACTATATGGACTCTTCTGAACACCATGTATAGAGGAGCCTATGAATGTCGGAGCAGTCTCAGAGAAGCTTCTGTTGCTCAGAAACTCTTGACTAAAATATACCAGTCGAGGATCCGTCCTCGACAATCAGTCCGGCAGAGAATGGACTATTTCGGTGGCCATTTATCTGTCGGATTAAGATATTATTCTCGAGTAGTCAATCTTAACAGACCTTGTCTTCCCTCTTTGTGGAGGAGTTAGTTTATTGCTAACTGTCACAGGGGCCCTGGCCGGGAAATGCACAGACAATTTTTAATAGGCCATACTGCCTCCTTCTTTAGAGACACTGGCTTGATTCTCCCCACCTTCCGACCTCGTGTCAAATCTTCTGACATGGAAAAGAAGTAAATACCCAGTCTTGGAGCAGTCTTTCTGTAACATAGTGCATGTACTTCTGTGAATATGCATTCTTGTAAATATACTACAGTGTTGTCCTATTTATTATGGGCCCATCACAGTTGCAGCAATATATATATATATATATATATATATATATATATATATATATATTAATTTCAAGTAAATAATATTAAATTATTTTTACCTACATACGCCAGCGTTCAAGCTTTCGTTCTCACCATATGTGTGTGTGTGTGTGTGTCATCGTATTACTCTTGTTATCTGCTCGCATATTATCAGAATAACAAATTATTTTAGTTTTGTAAAAATATATTTTGTTATTACAATTGCTGAGATTTTCCATATTAGCAGCCGCATCTTTAGAGTATTTTTAATAAACGGTAATGAATCATACGATTCTTGTTTTCGCCTTCATCAAACAACAATCCCAGTTTGACCGAATTAATTCACACTCCCAGTTTCGGTTCTCGTCACGTTTCTATCTTCTTTTTTAATTGGTTAATTGATCTGTTAGCTGAACTAATCGCTATATCCTCACATCTCTCCTTAGTTACTTGCCTTCCTACGAGAGCAAACTTAGACACAATGTAGGTTTTTAAGATGGGGAAAATCCTATTCGAAAAGTGTCAGCCTAATTTAAAAGATGCAGATGTCTGACCTTTAGTTTGATCCTAAAATCGTAACGTGATGGGCATAAGTGTTCACCATTTATTTTCCATAAAACCTTTTTATCATTCATGGCGCATGTCTTCTACTATATATAGTATCACATTTTGAGCAAATACTCATCTAGATAATAAGAATGAACGTATGTGTGTCCGTTTCGCTTTAATAATCACGTATGTAAATTTAATCTTATGAGCAAAGAAGAAGAGACATTGTCTTAATAATAACTGATAATTATCAAAAAGAAAGGAAAGAATAATCATGTATAAAAATTTAATGTTATGCTAAAAGAAGGTGCGACATAACCTTAATTACGTCTAATAAGAAGAAAGGAAATAATTTATTTCACTTTTAATGTAATGTTCGTCCATCGCTTGCGAAGATGACAGTTACCATTATGGTTTTCAGTCCGACCCGAGCTCTGTAGTATCTCCCGCATGTAGACCACCTGTTTGATGATTCTGTCGCAGAGGTGCTGACTGCTCTATCTTTCTGAATAGCACGTTTTCTCTTGCGTTCCTCAATGTCGTGTGGATTCAACAATCGTGGCCTCTTTTGTGGCTGGAAATACGCCCGGAACATCTGTTCTATGATAGGTTTTCCCATGGGTCGGAATACAGACTGAACTGTTTAAGGGACACCTTAAAGCTATCCTTGAACCGTTTCCGCTGTCTTCCTACGGTTCTTTTGCCTTTGGCCAGCTCACCGTAAAGGAGCTGTTTTGGGGAGACTTGCATCTTACATGCAGCATATATGACCCGCCACACGAACCTGACTGTTGCAGCATGGTGTATGCTGACGGGAGGCTTGATCGGGCTAAAACCTCTGGTATCTTGTATTGTCACTTGATTTTCATCAATCTACGTAGGCAGGTTATGTGAAAATGGTTCACGTTTTTCCGTGTCTAGCATATACGGGCTAAGTATCGCAAGCGTACAAAAGAATGGTAAGAATTACAGCTCTGCATACCTGAAATTTGGTCTGCAGCCGAATTCGTCCACGCTCCCATATAGTGAGTCGAAGATGTCCAAAGGCAGCGGTAGCTTTGGCTATTAGGCAGTCGACTTCATCGTCTATGTGTACTGCCCTTGACAGGGAAGTGCCTAAGTAAGCGAACTTGTCCACGGCTTTTAGGCTGGTTCCATGAATTGAGACATGTTGCTCAACATATTGTTTCTCCGGCACAGGCTGGTACATTAACTCGGTCTTCTTTATGCTGATAGTCAGCCACCTACCCGAGAAACGTTTAATATAGACACAAAAATATCCCCTTATTATTATTATTATTATTATTATTATTATTATTATTATTATTATTAGTAGTAGTAGTAGTAGTAGTAGTAGTAGTAGTAGTAGTAGTTGTAGTAGTGATAGTAGTAGTATTGTTTGTAATTGCGTTTTATCTTCTTTTTCTTAGCGATTTGTTTCGTTTAATTATTGATAAAATGAATACGAAGTAAATTGCGAAGCGATAGCAAGCGGGCGACGCCAGCTAGTTTCACATAAAAATGAAAGCCAAGCTTCTAAAAAAGATGATATGCCAACATTGACGAATTGAATTCATATAAACGATTCATTGTACACGAACTGCTGATTTCCTCAAAGCTTGGATGAGGTAGGAATGTAGACCTTTATCAAAGGTAAACGTAACATACAGTGTTTTGCTTTATATGGCAAGATTACAAGCGATCGCAAAGAAGGTAAAAAGTAGGAGAGAACGGTAAAAAAGAAGAACCTCTATCTATGTTATAATCGGGATGCAATGTTCGTCTGTAAGCAAAACAATGTCGCATTTATTTGTTTATATACTAAAAAGTGGACGGCGAGACAACGCCTTGAGGATTGGTAACAATGATTGAAACTGGTCAGAAAATAATTATTTAAGAAGACGGCTTAACAAAAAAAGCAACCGCTCTTCTGTGTTGTAAATCTACTACGTTATACTTACAGTGGCTAAGTTGTTAAGAACGTGAACTGAAGACCTGGGTGTGCCGTGTTCGAATCCAGTTCGTTCCACAGAAACACTTTCATCAAACCAACACCTGGCCTTGGATTTAACATCCTGTAGAGGAGGTTAATAAAATACCAATTTAATTTTTAACTAACAACCATTTAAGATGGTTGTCTAAAGTTAGTACTAATACTCCTGAGATAATCTAGATTTAGATATCATTCAAAACATGTCGAGTATGGCACAACATTTGCATCATGTGGTGAAGCCCTAATTATGGATTTTTCGGAGGAAGAGTCACCCATCAAATGCTATTACTCCAAGGTACACTCTGAACTGGGGTGGAAGTACCTGTCAGGATCCAATGTATGGGTTAAATAGATCTATCGGTTGTCGGACTATTTGTTTACGAAATACATTATTCCAATCCTGATGTAATCCTCTATCTATGTAAGAGTCAGATACGTCCTCAGATGGAGTGCTCCTGACACATCTGGAGAGGGCGTAGCTTAAAGCACTTTTTATTGCCGATATAGAGTTTAAAATAGACTTCGAAATCTAGTGGGGTGTGACTTTTTCTATTCGATACAACCCCTTTCCCAGATGTCACAAAACATCCACAACAAAAACTCGCTTTGCTACCACAGGTAAATATAACTTTTATTTCTTCTTCCGTGTACCTAGCGCCAGGCGAAATTTCTATCAATAGAGCTTATACGATAGGCTTGCTGTCTGTAGAACACTTTTCCGCGGAACAACATCCTTCCAAACTACAACTTAGTCGTCTTCGAATTCAATGTAAACAGATCTCTGTCATATACCGTCCCCACAAGTAACCAAACTTATTTAATTCCATTTATCATACTCAATCCTCTCATGAGGTACTTCATTTTTCAGCTAGCTTTCATTCCATCTCATTAACCCTTATCCTCGAGTATCCATCGACTTTGATAAGTTTCAGTAAAAAAAACAATTGTATACAAAAATAATTCTATTGCATGAATGTGTTGAATGTAAGAACTTGGAGCATATACTATTATCAAAACGACTGCATTCGGTACAGAATAACCAAACATGTGTTGATATGGCGTCAAACATCATTCCAAACAAAGTCAATTATTTGATATTTAATGGTATTTACATTCCTTCCCAAGAAAATATGTGAGACAAAGGTCATTTTAAGGGGGGGTGCTCAGTGTCTGGGGACTCTAAAAGCCAGCTGCAAAAATGAACACAGTCGATTCGACACTGTTCCACAAAGTGGAGGGGTGATACATTTTAGAAATAAGTCTGAGTAAATATTCGTCTTTCAATTATTCAACTCATGATCGAAATATGATTGCATTTGTATAGAAATCCAAAATATTTATGTATTATTGCATGCTTTACGAAATATTGAACAGAATCACAGGTATCACAGCGACTCTTCTGAAAAGGAGACTCCGCTTGTTTGGACACATTCATTCTACGTCTTGCGGAGGTATTTATTAACAAGTTGGTTGCCACAATGGCACCAGCTGGCTGGAAGAAGCACAAAGGCGGGCAAATGAAGACACAGATATTGAGTTGATAGCTGACTCCAGTGTTTTTTAGTATTCGTCGCTGAAACCTGAAATAGCATAAATATGCTGAGGACTCAACTGTCGATCTACGGGAGTGGACCGTTTTATGGGCTGGGTTACCCCTCCACTCCTTATCCACCCTGGGCGACTGCCATTACAGGGACAAGTACAGTATTGAGTACTATTAAAATTAAAAGTTGAAAATTTAAAAGATATTTTAATATTTTACTTTATATATATATATATATATATATATATATATATATATATATATATATAGAGAGAGAGAGAGAGAGAGAGAGAGAGAGAGATAGAGAGATATGTTCTTATATATATTGCTTCATTGGCCACACTTCTACTACTCTTTCCCGAAGACCCACCTTACATCTTTCAAACTCAATTGCAATTTGCCATCATTTGAAGCAACATAACTCGCTTCATTCTCAATTCAGACAACTGTTAATAAATAACATGAGAATTCGACACCACAACTTTAATGTAAAAAATACTGAAAATTTTAAAGGCGTTGTACATAAAGACCAAACATCCCATAATAAGCAACATTAATTATGAATCCAGTAAAAATATTTTAAATTGTCTAAGCTATAAAAAAAACTCTACGTTTACCGCTTTTGAAACATCGTAATTTGTAAATTTTAAATATTGTAATATTTTAAAAAATATTGTCAATTTTAATCAATCACAACCCTAACACGTGATAACATTCCAATTCAAAATACAAAATATCATCATACATACGTTATATTAAAACGTTATAAATTTACCGCACAGCTCGAACTTAGCAGTCATGAATATGCAAGTCCAATCCTCAGCCTGAAGAATATTGAAGGAAATCAATCGAAGGTACTCGTAATAATAAAATGGAACAAAACAGCTACGGAGCCTACATCCGACAATTAGACAAGAATACAAGAACAATTATCCAAATGGTCGATAAGATCACAAAAAGATTGATAAAACAAAAACATTCCATGATATAAACATGCTGCCTAAATATACACATAATATATATATATCGTATTTTTATGTAATTATTGTGGTTGGTGATTGCAGCATTACTTTTATGTACGTAAAAAATAAATTTAAAAAATATATATTAACGAAAAATACGTCTTATAAAGTTAAGGGCGACTGATGATGCAATTTTCTGCATCTTAATCACTTAGGAAATGAGACAATCGAAATAATAGTAAGCAAAAATGAACGAACGCAGCAATAACCAATAACAATAATTACATAAACATACAGTAAATATTTAGGTGATAAAAATCGTACATATTTCTAGACAAGCGTCTTGGTCCAGTGGTAAAGACGCTGAACTATAGACATCAATATCGAAGTTAGCCATGCTGATGACGACTGTGAGCCAGAAACACGTGTCGATGAATAAAAGTATTTATGTACGTATAAAATTGATTAAATATACAAGCTGAAATAGCCTCCCTACGGTCGTCTATTTTTGCTAGGCTGCCGCGTCAGAAATGAACGTTCAGCCGTAAACCGATGGCGCCCCAGTCATATTTCTTGGGTGGTGAGACATTGATTTTATTTGTTTCTAACCAAGAATATTTTTAGTTAAAAAACAAAAATGTTTAAAAACATTTTTTACTCCACCAAATTTTTTTACCTCCCCCATGAATACTAATATATTCAGTTCAAACAAGAAAAAAAAAAGAAATTTTTTTACCCCCCCCAATTTTTTTTTACCCTTCCCCATTCATAATTAAGAAAATTTTAAAAATCAAAGAACCAGTTTTGTTATTCTTTTTGTTATTCTTCCAAAATGGTTACCCATTTAGTAATGGCCGGGATATTTGTTGCTTAACTTCAATTTACAATAAAACACTTTGTCTTATCAACGTAATGAAAATAAAGAATGATAATGTGAAAAAATACTCTGACAATGACGTCACTTCCGGACGGAGCGGAAGGATTAGTCAGCAATTTAGTTTTCCAAAATGGTCACCCATTTACTAATGGCTGGGATATGCCTTGTTTAATTTTAATTTACAGTAGAACATATTGTCTTAACAACGTAATGAAAATAAAGAATCGTAATGTGAAAAAAATCCTCTCAAAATTACGTCACTTTCGAAAGGATGACTTTGCAATTTTAACAGTACTCGCCATTGAAAGTATGGTTTAGAAAACACGCTGGTTTATGAAGAAAATGGCTTTAATTAATTGGATGAATTATATCACCTTATCGGAAAATATTGTAAATACATATGTAATTTTGATAATGGAAGTTATAAGTGTATATTTGTAAATATGAATTTAATTGAAGGTTAAAAGGAATGAATTATGTAAATGGCACAACCCGTCTAGTGTCTGAACGACTTTTTGTAACAGAATATAAGGAAGTTGAAAAAGTATAGTTTAAGTAAGATTCTTGACACGTTTTCCGTTCTAATCGCAGTCTCGTCTTGAAATTTCGTTGTTCTTTGTTTATATGTTATCTGATGTTATTTAATGTTATCTAATCTAATTTAATTGATTGATTAATAGTTTCCTAATTTTAAAGGTATACAAATATTATGAACGCTGGCGGACTTAGTAAATAGTCATACTACTTTTATGGAGTTTCGGCTTCAGACAGACAGACAGAAAGACAGATAGACAGACAGACAGACAGACAGACAGACAGATACATAAACTCCATTATTAATATATATATATATATATATATATTTATATATATATATCCAATTTTTATTATCATCATTCTCATCTTTATATATATATATATATATATATATATATATATATATATAAATAAAAAAAACTGACTATTTAACAGCTCAGCGTCTCACGTGTCGTTTAATTGCTTAGCGTCTCATATGTTGTTGAACGGCTAAGCGTCTCACGTTATCGTTGCATGTAAACGTTCTCTCATCGAAGAGTAGAACATTTAAAAAAATCGTTAAAATAAATTAAATGAATAAATAAATTAAAAAAAATGTTTTCCTCTCACAGAGATAACTATACAGTGGACGCTTGCTATTATCTCACCATGTGATATTCCTCTTCGCCTAGAGCCACATGGCACATTGTTCGATTATCTCTATGAGGCGTTTGCTGGCTGTAGATATTTTTCGGCCTCTAATTCCAAGTTAGCCAAGGAGCTGATACAGAGAGCCTGCAATGAAATACTTGGCTCCAATTTCAATGGCTCGAAGGATAACACTCTAACCTTCACGGGTCAGCTCTCGCTTTAGATCGACGCATTTCTTTATCTTGTATTGGTGTTGTTTTTCTACCCGGCTCTCATAAGGTACTGTCAATTCAACCAAGATTAGTCTTTTGCTTGCAATTGACGATAGAACAATGTCTGGCTGTTGCCCCTATTCACTAATAATATGTGGGTAATTATTGCGTCAGTCAGGGGGGTCTGCGGCTACCATCTAATCGCCATCCGGTCTAATAATATTTTGGCCGGGGACTAATAATTGGTCTGCTGTGCGCTTAGACTCGATCCACATTTCTCCTACCTCTGTAAAAAACGTTGGGCTAGAGTTAGCTGCTTTGGACTTCATATGATAGCTAATTGTTGTCGTCAGTTCATCTAGTACCCGGTTATGCCGCCACAGCCATTAGCAAGGGAAACTGCAGGAACTAAGAACATGGTCAATTGTTTGGGGTTTTACCTTACATTTGACGATGTTGATAATTGACAGAACACGTCGTGAGTTGAGCGTATTATGAAGCTCCACCTAACCGGCGCCATATGCCAAATGCCATTCCATGTAAGAGATTTTCGGATAGCTTCTTCCCAGTTTGTCCATTGTTCCTGCTATGACTGTTGGGCTCATTTTACGAGCTTTTTGCTCTCCCCTTGCTCCTTGTTTCCTGAATGACCAAGTCACGGCGATAATTGATAATTGACTAAAAACGTGTACAATCTTTTGAATGCTGGTCATTCCTAGCTCAACTCTTCCTGTCTGAGTCCAATAACTTCCTTGAGAGATTCTCTTTAGCCTCTTTATAGTGTATTGGACTTTCCACTTCCTACCTGTCATAAAGAAGGGTTGTACTGCCTTTATATATATATATATATATATATATATATATATATATATATATATATATATATAGAGAGAGAGAGAGAGAGAGAGAGAGAGAGAGAGAGAAAGATATATATATATATATATATGATGATTACCACATCTTTACAGAAGAAGGCTACCCCTAGAAGGCTCCTAATATATATATATATATATATATATATATATATATATATATATATATATATATATATATATATATATACCTTAATTTTGTTAGTTATTGGTTTTGGCGATAGAGACAATGTTCACTTATCTACGGTGAAGCATTCATCAGAATTCTATGAGGGAGTTGCTTCCCTTACATTGTCTTGGAGTGTTAAAATATGTTTTGTTTTGGGGATTCGGTTATTGAAAAAAAAAAAATTTTACTTATTCTAATAAGCCGTAATTTGTAATTATCTCACCAACTGACCAATCGCTTACTACGCTCCTGTCGATCACTCTCCTCCACACTATATTATTTGACACCCACTCTTATTGTATACGTATTTCACATTCATGTGCCTCTCTCTCTCTCTTCTTCCTGTTCTTTCTCGCGCCGTTTACATATTTAAATCGAAGGTAATAAATAAACGAAAGAATAAAAAGATTAGAATATTCCATTCTAGATGAAAGAAATAACACCATAAGTAGTAATACGATTTAACCAGTAGCTAAGAAGGAATGAGAGCACTAGAAATTAGTAGAGATAGAAAAATAAAGTAAGTTAAAGAGACGGCGGATATAACGATCAGAATGCGGCTGATTATGATTTAGAAAATATTTAACTGGTTTTGCAAACTCGCGTTTTCCTTCATTCAAAACTCCAGCTCAATGAGTGGCTCAACATGTTTCATCTCTTATAGGATATATATATATATATATATATATATATATATATATATATATATATATATATATATATATGTGAAAGTTTTTTTAATTATCCCGAATATATTCATATAAAACAAGTTAGCTTATTTTATTAAATTTTACATTTATATAATTTCAAACACATTACATATACTCAATAGAAAAATGCCAAACACACTGACCAAGACGCTTCATTTGAATGTAATTTTATAAACACTTTCAAATAAATTAATATTCTACACAATTCATTTCTATTTTTGTACTCCACTTTCCTTACATAAATCTAATAATCTTCTTCATATTAATATTAATATTCTTCTTCTTCTTCTTCTTCTTCTTCTTCTTCTTCTTCTTCTTATTATTATTATTATTATTATTATTATTATTATTATTATTATTATTATTATTATTATTATTACTAGTAGCAGTAGTAGTAGTAATATTAATTACAACGATTTAATGAAAAACGTTTAACATTCAAAATTATTACTTTGAAATTCGAAGAATAACTTCTCATCATTCCCTCTCCTTCCCCACTCTTTCTCTCTCTCACCACGTCACGCCACGCCACGCCAAATCTTTCTTTTGATTGTTTTTACAAAGCCTAGCATCATCGCTCAAGCGAATTGAATTCTTATTTAAAAGATAAATACATTTGAATGGAATTACTAAAATACTAATATTTATCTATTTCATGAATAAATGTGAAAGTTTTTGTCCCTAGTTTACAAGACATTTATGAATGAAATACATTAAACTTAACCATGAAGCCCTCGTTTTGGGGGGTTATGGGGGGGCGATGGTCATACAATTTTGGCAACAAATCTTTGTTTCTGGGGTCGTTTGTCATACCTTTTGTCCAAAATATCTTGGAGTTACGCTACACTATACACTTTCACGAAAATACAACATTCACTCTATGACTTACTCCTTACATTGCGAAGCTATAGCAAGCTGGAACCTTTTATTTTCTATTGTTGGAGATAAATTCTGTTAGTTATTCTTATTTGGGCGTGTCCACTTTTTAGGCGACTACATGTGGTTGTACGACCTTGCCAGTCGAATTTCGGGTTTTAAAAAAATATTAGTAAACTACCCTAAGAAGTTAGAATTACCTTGGAAAGTAGAATCTCATTTTTAAGCGGGTAGATAATTTAGCTGTGCATGTTAATCTACAAATTTACCAACGTTCGTTGTTAATTTTTAAATTACAAAAAATCTAGATCCATATTTTAAAAAATCGTATTTAAGTTTATATTTTATTTTTCTGTTTTCTCAATGAATAAATGCGAATTTGTTTTCATTAATCATAGATATATTACATACAAACGGGCTCTATGTTATTTAAAAATCTAAACAGAATTTTCTGTACGTCTAATTTGAATAATTATTTTTTTAATATTTATAATTGATTACTGTTTGGTGTTATATTCTTCTAATTTTAGTTCGCTATTTCCCCTATATATATGCAATAGTTTTGTCAATATTCACAGTAATTAATTGAAGTGATTAAATACTAAAAATATATATTACAAACACGTTACTTAAAATTTTTTGAATTATTTTCAAGGGAGGTAATTGGAATAGCAGCTGTTTTTTGCAATTATCTGTGTTAACAGTACGAGTACAACAAACATATTGCGCACAGTAATCTTTTTCTGATAAAGTCTATGCATGGAAAATTTTCAATTAAGTACCAATTGTAAAATTAAGGTTTGCCGATTAATTTGCAAATTAAAATTCGTTTGTTCTTTTATTTTTTTAAATTGGTCTACGTTTTCATCGTCCTAAATAATCTTAAAAAACCATCATTCTATACGATTATTGGATTTGTAGTTTTAAAATTACATTGCAATTTAAGATGTAGTAACAAAGTAAAAATATTCATAAAGATTTAATTAAATATCTATTCAATTTTTAAAAGATATTTTATCTTCCTTTTCTGCGCGTGATTTTAAGAGTGTTTTTTTCTAATATTAAAGTTAGAGAAACAAAATACTAAATTCTTAAGTAAAAAAATCGATATTAAATTAAATCTTTATTAATATTTGTTACTACATCTTAAATGGCAATGTAATTTTTAAACTACGAATCGAATAATCGCATAGAATGTCGGCTTTTTGAAAAAGGAATTTCGGACGATAAAAACGTACACAAGGTAAAAACACCCGCCCCATAACAGATATTCCTATTTACTTGCCTTCTCACAAAGGGAAAAGTTAGACACAAGGTCGATTTTTAATGTGGTGTAATCCAGCTACCTCTAAAAAGCACTCTGAATTGAAACAAAAATTTTAATTGCCTCCGTCGAGAAGGACAAAGAATAACATCAGAACAGATACTACACTTTGTTCTAAATAGTTATATTGTTATTGAATTATCATAATACAGTTTTCAAAAGGAATTTAAGTTGATTTGATTTTAAACATTTTGCCATCTTTTAGCTTAGTTTTTTTTTAAATCAATTTGTTCCCTCACAAAATATATAAAAAAAACACGCACACACAATTTATATTTGATATGAGGTTAGTTGTTTCCTTCCTTCTGGATGGAATTGAATTGGAATCTTTTTGCTAGAAAATTATGTTTTTTTTCATTTGTTTTTAAATATTTCTTCAAACATTATATTTCTGTACCTCGAAGTTACATAGCCTTCTTTTGTAAATTCAGTATTTTCTAACAATAGAAAGGAAAAGTTTAAAATTAATATTTATAAATGTAAATATTGACTATATATTTTAACTATAACCCCCACCTAATCTATATTCGATTAATGTCTGCCCGTAGGGAGGGTATGTTTTGCTAGTAATGGCGTATTAGTCGGCTCTCCCACGTGTGAGTTTCTGCTCTCTCTTTTTGTTTGTTTTTTGTTTGTTTTCACCCTAAAATGAACTACTGTATAGTGTAGGTTTTTTCAAAACACTTTAATCCAAGAACTTTTTACTCTTTGTTAATTTTTTTCTGATGATTTTGTAGTGTTGCAGAGATGATATTGACATAAAAATGTTGTTTGGCACAAGACAAAAATAACGGACCGTAAAAATATATATCTCACAGAAATTTTATATTTTTTGGAAATGTGAAAAAATAAAAATAATAAAATAAAACCATGGTTATTCGAATATAATATGAACTGACATATATATATATATATATATATATATATATATATATATATATATATATATATATATATATATATATATATTATAATAATAATCTTTTTTCATTCTTTCTAAATATGATCTAAGGTTAAAATCGGATTACTCTGCCTGATGAGATCTCAATTCATAATAGCTGTAGATCGATAACATCGGCATGCTAGTGTCGCAGATTGTGTACATGTCTGTGTAAATAAAAATAATCATATATATATACATATATATATATATATATATATTATTTATAATGTTTTTTTTTAAATATTCATATACATAGATGCTTTATCTTAATCAAGAATAATCAGTGTGGCTAGGTTTACCTGTACGACGAGTCGCAGAATCCGGCCCTAGACACAAGTAAACTTTGACTTTAATCCGACATCTCCCCCCACGGTCAATGTGACAGTTATACGACGGAGAAAAGGAAATATACCTATATTAAGTAAACATAGTCAACCTCTGTAGATTGTTCAAGGGGAGGGAGTTTGGCAATATTGCATTATCTAGAAGCTTTTCATATTTCCCTTAAAACGTGCACTTCATTGAAGGAAGCTTTAAATATAATACATATTCTTAAATATCCACATACATATATGTTTTATCTGAACAAAGCTAAGCTAAGTATAATTGCACCACCGGTAACAAGATTCGAACATCGGATTTAAGTCGACATTGACTTCTATCTGACATATATGGCCCCACGGCCACTGATACAGCTATGCGAACATGTATATAATCGAAAAATGTAAACCAGAGTTTCACAAAAAGATTTAATTTAGAATAGACGGGCCTGAAACATCGAGATCAATCAAAATAGTCATATGAAAGAAAAAGAATAAATGTATAGTAGAGAGCTGATCTAGCGTTGTTCGCGAAACCCTGGTTTCTATTTTTTTGTATTATGTCTTAACGTATATTTTATATTAACAACTAATACATTCCTACATTTGTAGTCGAGCACTCTGTTACATTATCTCTTTTATATATCTAAAAGAAACAACGTTGATATTTTGAATTCTTCTTGTAGCCTTAACAGATTTTCTTGTGCCCCTTGTAACATCCCTACATTGGTATAGGGTTGGATATATTCTTTACTGATGTTACTTTGGTATGTTAAAATCAAGTCGAATTACACACTTCAAAATCCAATGACACCTTTATTAGGTTGTTGTCTTTACTTTGTATACTTTAATTTAGTCTGTGTGTCTTAATTGTGTGTGAGAAGCTTCAAATGTACTGAAACAGTCGGGTGTGAATACAAGCCATCTTCAAGACACTGCATCTAAGTGCTCCGTTTGTTGGCAACTCTGTCTTGGTGGATGCATCGAAGAGGATCAAAATAATCGACGGAACGTAACGACTGAGACCAAATATACATCCTTAGATGTTGCTCTCACCTTTCAAGCATGTGACAGTCAGTTAGGATGATAGATTGGACTGTATAACCATATGAGGGCGAATTGTTAGCGCAGTCAAGGCTTTTGTTGTCGAACACGACAGAGTATCAAGAAAAAGAATAAATGAACCCGTTATTTAGTGTGTGCTTTACCTGTATGACTGAACAGTAAAAATGTACTGAACATACGCATGAAACGGTGCGATGCGAATAAAAGCGGGTTTAACGAGACTACCACCCAGGACTCAACCTGGTAGCAGGTCTGCCTGGGTGGATAGCTTTAGGCGGATCGAAATCGTCAACGGGGCAAGAATAGTTTAGTGTGTGCCGTAACCTCTTAACCCGTCTTAAGCTTGTGGCAGAAAGTTAAGATAATGGATTGGTTTGTATAATGTATAACGATACGAGAGCTCTTATTGTTAGAGAAGGCAGTGCTTTTAACGTCGGTTTACCAAGAAAAGAAAAAATGCTGTCTAATTCCGTCGCGTAACACGCGGTGACAGAACAAATAAAGTAGACATAAATAAATTCTTCAGATTGCGTGATTGTTAAATAAATTACGAAGGTTTTAGAAACAAAGTGGATATTTTGAACCCTTCTTGTAGCTTTCAGGTCCCTGCATTGGTATAATGTCGGAGATTATTTTTTACTTATGTCACTTTGGTATGTGAAAATGAAGTCAGATTACAAACTTAAATGGCAGCCTAAAAGTAAAAAAAAAGACAAATTGATGACGATTTTGTTTTTAAATTCGGTTTTACTTGAGGACATTTCCCCAAACCTGCCATGTCAGTAAGATTTATCTAACTTCATTAGTTTGACATGTCCCTGCTTCTTTCTTTCTTTGTCCTTGCTTTTCTTTGTTATTTGTTTTTACAATAGATTTTTGTTTGCATTTATTTCGGTTTAATGGTGGGAACAATTTGAAGATAAGAACAGCAATGAACAAAGAAACGATTAAAACTAACTTTATTTCCCTTCACCATTTTCTACTCACGCATATCTATAACTAGTGTGACCATGTTGTCGAAAATAACGGCATACGATCTTCATTGCTTCTATTTTGTGTGTAATTCTAGTACTACGCAGGTATTAATGAACGTAGCGACATTGGATTTGGGTGTGTACCAATAATGTAAAGAACAGTATTTTCCATAACGATAGATTAATTAAGAATATGGAAAATCCCATTGGAAGTTTAAAGTTTAGAATTAGGACAACGGGGCAGGATATAACATCACAGACAGGAAGTCGCTAGGGATACGTGGCGAATAAGCTGATTAGATATTCCCCTTATTTTCTTAATAAGCAGTCGATTTCGTGACAGCATACCTATTCCCCAAAGGAATTATGTATAGTGTATACTTAACAACGCTAAAACTCTGTAAAGCTTTATTTGTTTATAGTTAAATTTTTTAATAACATCGGCGACCACCGTTAATAAGCCTGGGACAGCGAGAAAGATCAGAGAGTACGAAGTGCCGCTGCATGTCATCTACACAACGAGATTCCAACTGTCTGCATGAGAAGCCGTCACTCGGATTGATCTTCGTATTAATATAAACAGACGGAGAATTATTTACCACTAAACAATATTACGTCACAGATAAAAGGAAGTCGCTAGTGATTCGTGGCGAATAAGCTGATCAGAACGTTTATTCTGGACAGCAGGAGAGAGAGGAGAGAGGGGGAGATCAGCGGTGCTTTGAGACTACTAATGCTCTATGGGGATCTGTTTGAGGTATTATGTGTGTGTATGTGTATAGTGTAAAAGAAATGCACCTCCAAAAAACGATTGTTAAATCCCAATGAAATTGTACTGAATTTATTAATACGGTTCACGATCACTGTTATTGAAAACAAGAAGGAAGACGACATTAACGATGAAGAAAAAGAAAATGAACGGACTACTGCATACGTGTTACCTACACGAAACGACTGCAGCTCTCTACATGATGACCCGGTATCCGGATAATTTGCAGGGAGTGGAGATTTGGTCCACTGTAGTGTTATATTTGCATAAAGAAATATAAAGGAAAAGAATAACTGAAAGAATTATTTATTATAATTTGGATTATATTAATTATTCGCACTACTATTCTAATCTTGCTTCACGTGGTTCTGCGGCGCACCGGCTAAGGGCGTTGAGTAACAGTCAATTCTAATAAGAGTCTTCTAGAGGTTGAAGGTTCAATCTTTACTAGAAGCGATAATAACTTAAAATACAATTAAAAACAATTAAAAATCACTTGACAATTCTACCTAATCATAGTTGACAGTACGGGAACTCCAACCCGGTAGATTAAAATAAAGGGTTACTCTCGAAAGTCCGTATAGGTATTCAAATTCCACATAAAATCTTTCCCAAGTTTAAAAACATTCTATCTGAAGAAGTTCGGAAGTTATATTGTCCGAAACGTTGTGACAATAAAAACCAAGATGAGAATGATAGTCCGAATAATTTATGCAATCCAAATTATCAATCCTCATCTAAAGAATTCCGAAAGATAATAGCTTATATTTGTCAAAAAATTATATCATAGATCACATATACTGCACACGCTTGTCAATACGTTACAGTAAAAAAATATTTACTTACTTAACATTATTACCATTTTTGTCATGCAACATATCATGGATGAACACATGACCAGGAAATATTTGAAACTAGTAGAACTTCCACGATACTTTCTACATAAATCTATATAATTAACTCTTGATAATACTATTCAATTTTGTAATAAAAAATGGCTGGCAAGGTCAATACTATTAGGTAAATTAATGACTTTTTTCTTCTTCATTAAAAATAATTGTCATCGTCAGTTAAATATTCTTTTAATAAATAAACGAATATGTCTCTTCTTTATTAATTAATTTATTTATTTAAAATTGTAGCAATTTAATTCTTTTTAATATAATAAATATTGTTCTGTCTTCTTACTGTAACACTAATTGTCAGCTAAATATTCTTCAAATCAATAAAACGAAACATTTTCCCCTTGGCCTTTTGGCCAAGATCAAAGTGTAGTATCTGTTCCGGTGGATACTACACCCTATAGTCTGGTACCGTCCTCGCCTTCTGGACTTGATTCAGCCGGTCTGTGGGGTTGTCCTGTGCAGTTCTAGGATGTCCACCCTCCCAGGCTTTGCCTTCTCACTATTTGAGAAGGGGTTAGTTTAACCTTTCTCTGGATGTCGGAGGTACTGCCCGAAACGGATGACTTACGTCCAAACTGCTTACCGGCAGTATCGATCAATCCTGTGGCATCCTAATCCCTGATGACTTTAAGCCGGAGATTGACACTGACTAGAGCCATAGGCACAAACTTGCATTTAGCTAGCCTGAATACCGGGGGCATGAGATTTCGAAGCTAGCATAGTTTTGAAATCTCATGCTCGCGTTCTTAGGGATTTCCTGGCCCATAACATAGATCTGGATGCGCTACATGAAACTCATTAGTGTGCTGACTCAAGATTACGATGTCTTTTCAGCATACGGCAATTCTTTTAGTAGAGGGATTTTCTTTGTTTGTGCGTCGAACCGAGGCCACCTAGAGTTACTACAAGCCTGCGTGCTAGAAAATGACGTCACTGCATTGCGTGTCAAACAATGGCCGTCGTAATAACAATAAGAAGGCATTCCGACTTCTCCATTCACTAAATAATCCATCAAAATTCAGGAAATCAACCAATTTTAATGAAATTTTCAGTATTTATTAATTTATGATCACGGAATATAATAAAGCCATTACTTTATTATAAAGCTTGGTGCAAATGTATTATTTCCTGTAAACAAAAAACAATTATCCAAAATATCAAAACATTTCGCCTTCTCCATTCATTATTTACTTTATTATAAAGCTTGGTGCAAATGAATTATTTCCTGTAAACAAAAAACACCTTTACTAAAGTTATCGAAAATATCAAAACATGTTGACCATACGATATTGTAAATATTTAAAACACAGCATTAGGAAACTTTAAAAATTGCATGTAAAAAAAGAAAAGAAAGGAACACGATTCGATTTATCCTGAAACTGATCATTATTTAATATAAATTTAAAGAAAATGATAATTCACGATCAAATACTGCAAAAAACTGAATGATGAATTTCGGGAACAAACAATTAAATAAACTAACAAATTAAAAACAACCGATGAATAATGTTAAAAATGTAAACAAACAATAATAAAAACAAACGATAAATTAGTTTTAAAAATGAAAACAAACGATTTTTTTAATGAAAATAAAGATCTGTATAAGTTTTAAATAATTTTTTTTAACTATTTCGTATATATTACGAAAATACCCCTACGCTGTTAATAAAATCATTATAACTCGAAGAAAAATTAATTTTCTTTATTAACGATATTATCATTGAATAAAGCATTGTTTAATCAATATTTTCACACTCAAAAAATATAATTTCATAATATATTTCATGTGATTTACTATTTATTTAAATAACATTGTTCTAAATTGTCCGAAATGCCGTAAATGAAACTATTTTTTTTAAAAATCTTAGTGAAAATGTATTTTTTTAAACAAAACGTACTACTAAACGTATATATTTATATATATAAAAAAAATCCATGATTTTTTAAAATGAAAATAACGATCTGTATATGTTTAAAATAAAAAATATTTTTTAACTAATCATAAAATCATCATAACTCGAAGAATTAACGATATTATCATTGAATAAAGCATTGTTTAATCAATATTTTTTGTGAAAATATTGATTAAATATGCCGTTATTATTTCATTTATTTAATCTACAAAAGTACAGAGAAAAGATAAAATATACTACACTTAATAAGACACCGAAAAAAAAATGGAAACACTAATTATTGGCTATACACTACTTTTTTATCAAATAATGAATAAGTAATTCAGACTTTTGATTTTTTTATATAATTAAAAAAAAAATTAAAACTTACTACACTATATTTAGTTCGTGTAAACATATCTCGCTTTATTACGTGTATCCATATTTTCCGTAATACTTTTTCTTTTGGAAATCCAAACACTGAGACTTTCAGTTTATTTTTATAATTGCCCTGGCAATGGGGAACGGCGCATGCAGTAGGCATTTTAACTTTGTGAATTATGAAATTAAATTTAAAAAGGCGCGAAATTAAGTTAACCAAACACGATGACGTCAGAGGGGGGCAATAAGTTAGTTGCTTGGCCTTGTTAACTCTCGGTGGCCTCGGTCGAACCCTATCCGCAAATGTAAGCGTTGTACACGCAGATGCAGAAGGCAGGTTGGTCGTAGACGATGTAGCCCTTAGCAATAGAAAATTCCGAGTTGTCGCGATTTATGCGCCCAACATCGTTCGGGAGAGGGACTCTTTTTTTCGGCGGTTAAAGGTGTTCTTTGGTCGTTTGGAGGGTTTAGTGCTAATGGGTGATTAGAATGCCATCATTGATCCTAAAATAGATATGGTGGGCGGGACTAGTGGGTCGGTGCTATGTGAAAGCAGTCTGTCTGATCTGATCGTTTCGTGCGATCTTGTCGACAGATTTCGTCTTGATCATTCGGGGCGGGAGATGTGGCCATGGAACCCTGGTGGCACACCTTCTGCAAGTACCTATTTGGACATGATGGTAGTTAAGAAGAGACGATGTAGATTTTTTATCTTGTCCAACGTTCAGATAATTAAGTCATGCTGACCATAAATTACTTATGGTCCGTTTGAATTTAGAAAATAAGCATACCCTACCCGGGTACTGAAAGTTAAACACTTCTTTACTGGGGGTGCGTCACTTCCAGGAAAAGCTAAAAGAACATATCCAAGGGGCTTAGTGAGGGCGGTTACAGGGTGTAAGTGATGGGTAAATACTAAGTCTAAAGCTAGAGACTTTTGTGTCTGATATGGCCAACGTCTCGCACTAAGGTCAGGACAGAAAAGTCATTAGAAGATAAGTTGGCCCGGGGGTGGCTGGAAGAGGGGAATTCACTAATTGTAGAACTAGACAAGGGTGAAATAATTAGGGCTAGGTAAGACAGAGTGTCCAACGAAGCTGTGAATTATGACGTCCAAGAACGTAGCGCTGTAGTCCATCGTAAGTCGTCAAAGTACATTCGGAAAGTCAAAAACCTGGAAAGTCAATCTCTGGTATCGACGCGTGAAATTTGTGAGGGGTTTCAGTCGCATTTTTCCGATCGTTTCACGCTACTTTCCAGGCTCCGCGTCCAGAAGTTTGACATCTATTTGGCTGATTCGCCCCGCTAGCTGTGATGGTCCGGTTTCAGAGTGTGAGGTCCTTGTCGCGCTGAAGCAGGCTGGCTACAAAAATATCACCGGGAGTTGATGGTCTTCCTTATGAATTCTATTTGAGAATGTCGCACATATTCGTTCCTCTTTTGACAGGTGTATTCAACAACTGGTTGGAACAGGGTTCCATTCCCGGTCAGGTTGCCAGGGTCGTGACTACGTTACTGAAGAAGAAGGATGAGCATGGAGGGGGGCTAGATTATTATAACCCCATAAGTCTGCTAAACACATACTTACAAAATTTGGCCAAAGTTCTTGCGAATCGTTTGCAGGTTGTTTTCGCTGACTTGATCGAGCCTGATCAGACCTATGCTGTGAAGGGGAGATCGATTCAAAACAATTTGCAATTGATTCGCACGATCATAGAGGGATAAGAAGACGAGATTGAATCCGCGCTTATCAATTTAGATCAATCTAAAGCGTTTGATAGTGTTCTGGGGTCTGTTTTAGAGGCCACCGGTTTTAATCCGGACTTTTGCAAATGGATCTCCATTTTGTATCGCAGGCTGACACGAATGGTGCAAGTAAACGGGATGCGATCGGGATCGTTCGTTGTTTCGCGGTTGGGACGTCAGGGTTGCTCGTTGTCGCCTTTGCTCTATGCCCTTGCGTTGGAGCCTTTTCTCCGTAAACTCAGGGACGGGGCGACGAGACCAGTCCATCGCGGAATTGCTCAGCCTGGTGGTGCGCGAGCCAGTGTTTCCGAGTTTGCCGATGATGTCACTGTGTTGTGTCGAGAGTTCTAGACATTGTCACTATGATTAAGCCATTCAAACAGTATAAAGGGACCGGAGTTAATTTCGGCAAGTCCAATGGCCTTGAATTGGCTGCCTGGGGCAACGCGGCTGCGTTGTCAGTCCGTTTCAACTGGACAAATAGCCCGGCTGGGACCCTTGGCGTTTGGTTCAGTCCGGGTCGCTAGCAGAAGAAAGCTATGCACTCAACGTCTCTGTGATTGGGGGTTGGGAATATCTGACATGACAAGTCACAGGCATGCTGAGAGATTGTCATTCCTGAGTCGTACTCTGATGGAAGAAGCTGCGTGGGGCGCTGCGGTTGAGAAGGGTTTTCTCAACCTCACCCTGGACCATTTTGTCGAATGTCGACGTAGACCAAGAGGACAGACGCAGTTCTTCGCTTAATACCGAGCTGTGCTCAGATTGCTGCCGGGGTCCAGTGACCTTGCACGGCCTAAAAAGCTTTTATATAGGTAGTTAGTTAAGGGGACCGCTTCTGACACGCTGGGAGAGCGGCTGGGATAGTCGGAAGTGGAGATGCGCTCTCAGTAGTGTTGGGCGCCAGGCCAGGGTTATCAGGAACGCTCTACCCCTAAATGGCAGGCTTTACAAAGCCAAATTGGTGCTCTGTCCCTATTGCGTTCGCTGCAAGGACGATGAAGAATAATCGGCTAAGCACACCTTCTTCACTTACAGCAGGCTTTGTGAGTTTTGGGAATATGTCAACGAGGCGACGGCTCGCATCGTGCCCAATCAGCTGATTCGCCTAGATGTAGCATCTGTAATCTACAATGTGGTTCCTTTGTGGACCAGGGAGCAACGAATATGGTTTCTCACGATCCTAGCAGTAGCTAAACTAGTAGTGTGGGTTTCACGCAAGGAGATAGGTCGCGGGGTGTGTCGCCTTCTCATCACGATTTGATTTTGTATTTTAAGCATCAGCTAAAATCAAAATCAGGTCTGATAGGAGGAGATTGCATCCCTCGTAGTTTAGAAGAAGGTAGATACCCATAGCTAGTTTATGTGTATTTAGCGGAACTGGATTTGAGTTCGCGTTCTCTGTCTAGGCATGGCACACGCCGTCTTTAGGTCATAACAAACACAAGCTTGACTTTAAAGTCCCTTAGCTAGCGGTATAACTGAGTCGTACCCCATTATTTTTGGTATGAGTTAGCTTTCAGAATGCTCTTTCCCAAGATGTATTTTATCCCTGACCCAAACGGTAATTATCCTGAAAGACACCAACCGTCCTCAAAATCCACTCCACTTTTCCTTTATCCCATAGGAAAATCCACAGTCCCATTTAGGAACTGACTTTCTTTTTTCTACTTTATACTGGAAAACAGCGAGCAGTTCATAATTAGACAGGTAAGGGGGATCTCTACCACCCCACCTGATTTAGCATTTTGTTTTGTTCCTTTATTTTTTCTTATTGTTATTTTTCTTTATTTTGGGTGTTTTTAGGTTTCTTCCCACTCCCTATCGTTCATTGTATCTTGTATAAAAAATAACTTTTTGTAAATACAATTTTTTCTCAAAAACATTCATTGTAAATACAAAAGACTCTAGCGTTTTAAACGCATTGTATATATATATATATATATATATATATATATATATATATCAAAACATCATTTAAATAGCTTAAAGTCCATAGAGTGAATGCGGTATTGTGGTGACAGAAACTAGCGTAGGGAATAGACAAGTGGACGAATCCCGACTCTCTTCTCAAACCTTTTTGGCCTCGTGCCACATCTAATAAAATTTGTAAATTTAAGATAAATAAACTTGGTCTTTTGGTAAAAATCAGAGTGTCGTATCTGTCCCGATGGATACACCAATGTAGACCGGTACCGTCTTGGCCTTCGGGCCTTGATTCCTCCAATCTGAGGTATTGTCTTGTACAGTTCAAGGATCTAAACCTTCCCAGGCTACATTCTCTTTGAGAAGGGATCAGTTACTCGCTTGAGGCGCCCCTATCGATGAATGCCGTCAGTGCTGCCGAGGCATTTTTTGTAGGCCAGAGCGCGCGTATTCTAGTGCGCTTGCTAACCCCACCTTACCTTTTGTCAAGCATCCTGGAGAGGAGGTAAATAAAAATATATTGACCTTGTGTCTAACCTTTGGGCTTTGATTCCGCCGATCTGAGGTACTGCCCTGTGCAGTTATAGGAGGTCTACCCTCCCATGCTTTGCCTTCTCACCCTTTGAGAAATGGTTTGTTCATTGCTAATCACCTGAGGAGCCCCTACCGGGGAATTTCGACTGGGGCTGGTCAGGCATTTTTGTAGGCCAGAGTGCTCTTCTTCCTCTAGGGTATTGGCTTTCCAATCCTACTTTCCCGACATTGTATTCAAATCTTACCGCTGTGGGAGGTAGATAAATACAAAAAATAAAACGAATGCCACTTTTTGAAATGTACTTATTTAAAACTAGCAGACTTCGCCTGCTCACTATTGCCTGGCAATTAAATTCCTATTCACTACTTGAAATCATCAAACCAAAACAAATCGAAAAGCAAAAGAAGAAAAATGTAATCAATAAGAAGACAAAAAACTAATCGATGAGAAAGAAAACAAAATTAAATTAATTCAATTAAAATAGACAGCACCAGCTTTTTCATTTAAGGACAATCAAGCAAGCGAGATGTTAGGGTCAGTGTTAGAGTTAATTGTTACTTTTTTTATTTTCATCTATGTAAATATAAAACGAATTCTTAATATAAATGAGAACTCTAACACAGATAGCATATTTCGTTTTTAAAATTCATTGCTTACAATCAGCAAACTTCGAACGTATTTTTAGTCATTTCGAAGCTGGATTTAAATATTTTTCTAACTTTTCAAATGGTAATTCTTGTGCTAAATAATATAACACACTCTCTCTCATTCTCTCTTTCTCTCACACAGATGACATGATTTCATGATTGAACTTTCTGGATCTCTGGGTTGCCTTGACTAATGATGCTGAAATTCGACACACTTATAGACCCAATCAAATAAAAATTTTGTGCAAAGTTTTAACTAATTCGGTTTATTGGTTTTTGAGTTATGATTGATCAAAGAAATGATAGTTCCAGCATTGATCATTCGTGGTGTCTATTAAGGGATAGAGCGCTCTCGCACCTCCCTTGATATATATATATATATATATATATATATATATATATATATATATATATATATATATATATGTTTGTGTGTGTGTGTGCGTAGGTGTAATCAGTCTAGCGAAAATCATAAACGCACAAGTTTCAAAGTAAGTATAATAAAAGTAGTGAATAAAAAACTTAGAATTAAGAAATAAAAATTAACGTGCAACTTACAATATTGAGCCGAATTTATTGGACGATTTTAGAAGCAAATATAAGTAAATCCCAATTTCAGTTTTTGTTGTTTTTTGTGTATAGTCTGTAGGAAATTCTAGGGAACCATTCCATTCATCAAGCATTCTATGAGGTGTGAACTGAGTTCGTGAAATGGCGAACTAAAATTAATATAATATTTTATTTTTTCACAAACCGGCCACCAGGGTTTGCCTCTCAAGGTCATATATGGGGGTTCTTGTTGTCTGCTTTGTTTCCGGTACACGTGTATCGGGAAGGAAAAAGAAAGAAACAGAATAGGAAAATATGGGAGTCCTTAATATAAAACTGTCTGCTCAGTGTGTGGGGGGATGTTCTCTTTGAACGCCAGTGGCTGGTCTGTCTGGCACACATCCGGAAGGAAGGGGGAAAAAAGAAGAGACAGAGCACGAAGGGAAAGGAAAGAGAAAAGAGAAAACGAAAAATCACAGATAAATACAATTATCTGCTAAGTTAAAGCCATCTGATAGGCAATATGTTTTTAGGGGTCTATATCTAAAATTCAGTGTCAATTATATATATTCAGTTTTTATTTTATATATATATATATATATATATATATATATATATATATATATATATATATATATATATATATATAATGTGTGTTAAAGTGAAATAAATTCCAGAAGGAAATCAGAGTATGAGAGCTCAATGTAATAAACAGAGCAAGAATAAAATAATGAAACGCAGAATCACATAATCACCGGTGCGATAATTTATTTCAACCCTCCAGCCTTTTCAAGCACCCAAACGAGGAGATTACATATTTGAAAATGAAAAAAAAAGAAATTCACACTCACTATGTAATACACATATATAGAAAGGGAAAAATTGTGCGATTTTATAACGGTAGGCATATAGAGAGGGGGAAAAAGAGTACCAATATATTTAATACATATATATAGAGAGGGGTAAATTGAACGATTAATAACAGAAGGCGTGTATTGAGGGGAAAGAGGGTAACAACATATTTAATATATATATATATATATATATATATATATATATATATATATATATATATATATATATATAATAGTGAATTGTCATATCTCTATGCTGATAAGTCCCGATTATTAAGGACGAAACGTATACGTACATAGATACTAAACAATAACAAATATTATATATATATATATATATATATATATATATATATATATATATATATGATAATTTTATTTACACAGACATGTACAAAATCTGCGACACTGGCATGTCGATGTTATCGATCAACAGTTACTATAAACTGAGATCTCATCAGGCAGAGTTAGAATCCGATCTTAACCTCAGATCATATTTGGAGGTTCTCTCCAAATATGATCTGAGGTTAAGATCGGATTCTAACTCTGCCTGATGAGATCTCAGTTTATAGTAACTGTTGATCGATAACATCGACATGCCAGTGTCGCAGATTTTGTACATGTCTGTGTAAATAAAATTATCATATATAAAGCTCTATTTTTATATTGAGCACTTTTTATAAACCCGGTTAAAATTCTCTGGATTACCACCCTGTGGATATTTTTCACCTGGATTATTACCATTATTATTTATATATATATATATATATATATATATATATATATATATATATATATATATATATATATATATATATATATCAAGAGAGGGGGAGATAGTACGATTTATAACGGAATTCATATACTGAGGGGGAAATTAAGCAATATAGAAATAAGTTAGAGATAGAGGAAGAAGGGGGAAAACAGGCCGAAAGGCAGCCAAGGCTGTGACACGCCAAGACGATGTCAAAATGCCCGACAATATTTTTTTGAATTATTCATGTTTCGCCAAAAGATTAAACAATTATCAAAAATAGATTCAATAATAATAACATCGGCAGTAAAGTTAAGATTAAATACCAGTCCCCAAGTCAGTAATTATATTTTACCGACCACTCACCCACACCTCTACACACCTCTACCTCAAATATTAACTAGTTTTGCGTTATTATGAAGTACTTGAATCATGATCATACCAATTGGAGAACTACCAATCAATCCTAGTATTCACTACGGCAACCAAATCTAATGGCGGAGCAATTATATCATCAAGACCTCAACATCTAATCACAGCAGTCACCAATAACTATAATATTATTATAACAATAATACTCAAAACCAGCAACAGTGTCACCGATCACCATAATGAAGACACTAAACAGCCTCGTCAATGGATGATATAAAAATCAGAATTTATATTAGACCCCATCGAGATACGGTGAAACCCAATATAGTATTAGAATAAATTTGTATTTGTATTCCTTGCTTGAACACTTGATGAGTTTATAAACTTTTAACTTATGCTAACTTGTAGACAATGCATATGTTATGTATTTCATCACTTCATATATATATATCACTTATTGAAAATTTAAGATATATAACTGTATTTTGTTTGTCTGAATGATTATGAAACGGACAGTAAATCACTTCATCATTTTTAGAATTAATAAAAAGATGGTCACTTAAATCTAATTCTTCTGTCGTTTATTTATATATGTACTGGAGTTAAAAATTAATATCTATTGAGCTTAAACATTGAAAGTCTGACTACAAATAATTAATATATGGATATATATATATATATATATATATATATATATATATAGATATATATATATATGTATATTATATATATATATATATATTTGTTGCAGTATTTACGTTAACACTTCTCAGTACATAGAGCTTATTAATTATATTAAAGTATGCTTACGGCAAGCTACACAAAAGTAGGTGTTGCTTGCAATTGTCAGACAAATATATATATATACTTACATATATATATATATATATATATATATATATATATATATATATATATATATATATATATATATATATATATATTGATATATATATATGTACATATATATATATATATATATATATATAGGCTAGGGAGTCTCTCATTAATTATATCAGCCTCTGTGGGCGGTTTTACAAGACTGTACCTATAATTAATGTGACAGTAAGAAGTCAGCAAAGACGTTGGAAAATGCTGGAAAACATTTGACTATGGCTTGCGTTTGTATTTTACATGCAGAGAATGTTAAAAGGAATGCACTTCAGTTGGAGGCCCTAACGTCACATGAAGTCCCGTCAAAACCATGTTACAAGGCCATTTACCAGAGGTCTACGTGCATGTCATTTATCTGCCTGACATTTGTCAATTGTCAGCGCTGAAAAGCAACATTCGCGTTGTTATGTTCGAAGAAAATATCAGGCGATAGCTATACTTGGGTAATAGTAGCAGTTATCATGTGAGCGTGTGTGTATACATATATATATATATATATATATATATATATATATATATATATATATATATATATATATGCATATATATATACATAAATAAATGTATGTACATATATATGTGTATATATTAGCAGAGATTCGTAGGTTTGCCCGAGAATGAAAGTAATCCTTATATATCAGAAGACAGCAGGTTAAATATAGACATTTATGAACTTCTCAATGATCTCTTTAAATCGTATTTGATGTCTACAAATAATCATTTTTTCCTTGTCGTATTTTCATTAAGCATGTCTTAATATATATATATATATATATATATATATATATATATATATATATATATATATATATACGGGCAATATACTTCAAAACATCAAATATATTTTTATAGACACCAATTTTCCGTCAAAATATGTATCTAAACCGAAAAAAAAAACAAAATGGATTATTAAATTGAAATCCGATGTTGGAGTCTTCAATATGTATAAATATTTTACAAACTGAGAAATTTTTTTGTTTTGGAATTAAACTATTTTAGTTGTAGGAATTAGTTATTTAAAGTGTAATCTACTACGAAATAAACGCACGACCGCACATTTTCTGAAAATACTACAGTTTTCTTTGCCAATCAGTAGGGAGACTTAACGGGAACTGACTTGCACGTTAAGACAAAGAAGGAACGCTCAACATAGTTGAACATTTCAGTTTATCTCAACGGTTTCAGTTTTTGTAATTTTTTGCAAAGAGCAAAGGAACCGCTCAAAATATTAAAACTATAATAACACCTATAATTTTACATCCTTTGACGTTTTCCATAAGGTTATTCGTCAAATGTGAAGAAATTCATTATTTTAGGCACGAAACGGATTTTATATATATATATATATATATATATATATATATATATATATATATATATATATGAACTTGCTGCTCTGGTGCTCCCTCGACGTAAATACACTCGGCCAACCCGACCATCAACTAAATCCTACCCATTCATTGTGGAGGTCCCTACATGCCGGAAACCCTTCCACTCCAATAGATTATTTCCTCTTGCTGCCGGCCTTTGGAACTCCTTCCCTGCACCCTGTTTCCCGACTTTACCGACATGCAGAAATTTAAATCTAATGTGAACAAGCATCTCGCTGCACAGCTCCCAATTTAGGATGCTCCTCAAAACTTTCACACTGATTCTCAGTAGCCGCTTACGCCTACAGTAGCAGCTTGCCTTGTTTGAAGTGAAGTATATTAACAAAAATTATGAGCATGTATGTATTCAGGCAAAAATTAAATTACACGCAATTTTTGTTGTTGTGTAATGAGGCTTTTTAGTAATTCTTCAATTGTTCAAATAGTTCATTTAGTATTTCAATCTAATTCGATTTATTTCGCTTTTTTATCAATCAAATCGAAAGTACTCCCAACAAAAATAGTAGATGAAACCCACGAAAATATATGAAACACAAATTTGACCGAAATTGTAAATACACTATTCGAAAAATTGCAAGTTTCATAAAGAAAACGTATTAATCTATATTATGTGCATGAATAAAAAACATGCTGCTATAATGCCGTACATAAACACACACGCACGCACACACACACACACACACACATATATATATATATATATATATATATATATATATATAGTTATATACATAAATATATATATATATATCTTGTCACGACGGGACGTCCGTTGGGGACAACGTATTTACGAACATGACAAAGATAATTAAAAGAAAAAGAAAAGTCCGGGAATTTGGCTCATGGGATGATCCCAGGTTCTATAATCAATGACAGAACGTGAAGGGATGGGGATTTCTCCTGGGTGAGACCTCACAGGTTATGGGAGCAAGCGAAGCACGCATAAAGAACAACAACACGGACGCAGACAAAATGTAAATAATATTTATTTGTAAATACTAAAATAAGGGGATAAATATATTTATAAAAACAAAACAAAAGAAAACATGAAAACAAAAGTATAGTCTTAAGGGGGGGTTGTCTATCTTAGTCCTATAGCAGCGGGATTCATTTTTCACACAAAAGCAATTTTTAACTTGCGGATGAATATAATGTTCATGTGAGGATCGGTATTTATGGCAAGTCAAAGTGGCCACGCTTCTCTGCAAATGTAGTTTTCATTTTTCGTTAACGTGTCTTTCGGGGATTTCTCAACGGCGGGTCTTATCTCTCACTGAAATTCACGCGTTTTCTTCAGGAACCAATCTCGGGTCGTTCATTCTGCTTTCTGTATATCTCCCTGCTTTCGTATGGGTATTTTACGGTATCTCTGAAGAAGCATATCTCCCGTGTTACGAGTATCTTCGCATGGGGCTACAATCCCATTTCAAAAGGTCTCTGCCTTCTTTCGCGACACTGTAGTCGCATATCTTGACTTGTTGACTTCCGTTCGCTCACTCCTCTCTCTCTCGTGCGGCTGTAACTGACCAAACTGACCGTGATTCACCCTTCTGTGTGGCGGTTAACATCTTTGCCGTCCCTTTCTCCTCCTAATATATAATAATCATACCGACAATAATATCATATATTATGTGATAATATATTATAGGTGGATAATTATGTTATTAATTATTATTTGCCCCTTATTATGATTATAAATGTAATAATAATAATAATTATTATTATTATTATAATTAGTAGTATTAATATTATTATTATTATTATTATTATTATTATTATTATTATTATTATTATTATTATTATTATTATTATTATTATTATTAACAGTACCCTTATATTATGTCAGTTAACTTTAGTCAATT
>OY744517.1:163599411-163814411 GCA_963556195.1 Sepiola atlantica | reverse complement strand
GCGGGAACCGGTGTGTCAACGTGATGATGCCGATGAAATAGATAATCACTGTTTAATCATATTTTTACAGCGCGTTTTAAATTAACACCTTCACACGTGCAGTGCTTCCAATGAACTGCCTCTCATTCTCTCACACTCTCTCTTTGAACCATGTGATGTCATATCCGTTTCTATTAATTCCCACAGTTTAGTAATTCTAACCTCCAGTTCAGCAAGTTGTTCCAGACTGAACTTTCATTTTCTGTTATTCTCAACTGTCTTATATAATAATCGATCTACTCGCTCTATATTAACAATATGTTATTAGTACTAAAAGCGACTTCACCAATTCTCTCGATAACACTTTAAATAACAAACAAAGAAACCAAATCGGACTCTAAATTCTTTCCCAAACTATCCCTTTCCAAAGTCTTCGAACCAGCTTGGGCACATTCAATAAATCATATATTTTATTAAAAATACAACTTTTTAAATGTTATATCATAACGTTTTTTTTAAATAGTGGAAGTCTGACTGCTTGATTAACGCGTTTTATCAATATGTTATTTATGTTAATAATATATATGGTATTGTGTTGTAATCTGATAGCGCTTTCAACTGCAAAGCACGCAACTAAGAAGATTTCCAATGCGTTTCCCAAACTACCACCCCCGGGGCTTTACAACCAGCTTGGGCACATGAGAATACAAATTTCAAATGTTACATCATTATGTTTTTCGAAATACTTGAATTTGACGGAATTTTAGTAAGGCCCGGGTTAACTTTTTAAAAAATATGTTATTACTGTTACAAGCGATTCTACATACATTATTTTGATAACATTTTAAACGACACAGAACGAAACTAAAGTGTTTTTGAGACTATCTATTTCACTGTCTGCTTACAAGCATAGGTCTACACCGGTCTAGTTGGCGGAGAAGGTCGGAGATAGATATCTCTAGTTTTAATGTGAGTGGTATAATACTTATCAACGCTTACTATGGAATTGGCTAAGCCGAGTTCAAATGCAAGTAGATCTATTGCATACTAAGTTAAAAGTATGAACCCCTAGTTATAGATAACCTTAACACTTGAGTTTAATTAAAAGGCATTTTGTTCCGGTATATATAACTCCCAACATGACTGTTATCTCTTAAAACACTCAATCAACTATTTGTAATAAGTACAAGTTGAAACCTACGACAAAAAGGAAAATATTTCGATACTGATGCGTATTCTAATCGGAAACATAGATAGAAAAATATACAAGAGATATATTAGGAGAGTAGAAAGTGGACCTTGGGTTTACTTTCGGCAGCCTCTTAAACCTTATTTTGTCCTTTAGCCTTCACATTCCTTGACCGATATTTCTGACAAAGGGGAATAATTGCTGTTTACTGGGTTGGAATCTATCTAAAACTTATCGTTAACAAAACTTGCAGTAGTATTTCTTTTAGCTCCTTACATTAAATGTCTTCATGCTATGTCTGGAGCGATTTTCTCTCTCTCTCTTTCTCTCTCTCTCTCTCTCTCTCTCTCTATATATATATATATATATATATATATATATATATATATATATATTCAAAAATGTAACCGCCTTACTTGGATGCTTGAATAAGGCTGGAGGGTCGAAATAATATAAATTATTGCACCGGTGATTATGTGATTCCGTGTTACTTAACTTTATTTTATTATTGCTCTGTTTATTACATTGAACTCTCATACTGGGATTTCCTTCTGACAGTTATTTCACTCTAACACACACACTATATATATATATATATATATATATATATATATATATATATATATATATATATATATATATACACGAAGTTAACATCAATCCTGATGAAAAATAAAAATACATGTTGTCATTCATTTAATTTGTTATGTAATTTTAAACCGACTCAGAATTTCTATATATTTGAATTTATAAATAAGATGTAATGTTTCTTTTTAATTGAGAATGCAGAAATCTAATGTGAATTACCATTTTCTATGTCATTTGTTTGACTTGGCTAGAAATAAATTAAAGTCATTTTTGTATGTAAGTAGTAAATTACCATTTCGATAGCTATTTTTTTAAAAATGTTGACTACTGTACGAGATCTTATTTTTATTGTTCTAAAAAAACGCATGTTTTTTTTTGTAAATGCATTCGTCAATAATAATAAACGTATAATAAAGAAATACAATCTTCATGATAAATAATTCTCTGTGGTGAATGACACCTAAATTAACAACAGCCGCTTGTATCATGTTATTAAAACAACATTTTATAAAGTTATAATAAATGTTTTTGTACTTACTATTAGCAAATTCTAAGAAATAAATAGTTTTAAAATTTTCAAAGAAATATAATTTTTATTTGAAATCGAACATAGATAGAGTAATGTAGATTTTTTTAACGTAAATGTCATAAGTTCTATGTCCATGTACAGCCAAACACTCCATTATTCTAAACACTTTAACACTTCATTTTTTCTTATTATTTAATCACAAATTCACGAAAATAAAGCGTGTAAGCTTAATGATAACAAGCCGCGCGTGCGTGGTTCCCCTCTCTATGTGACTCGATGTGGCGAGTGTAAAATGCAATAAATTTGGGTAATTTGGGGCATTTTTGATCCCCCTTTGACCTCCTGTGGGCGCGAACCAGAATTTTTCTGAGGTCAAGGATGCTCATTTGATATCCAGAACAATTGCCTCTACATTTTGGCCAAGTTTCAGAAGAATTGAATGGATGGATCAAACGTTATGCGAGAAAAGAGTCATTTTTGCCGGTTTTGGGGCTTTTGACCCCCTAGGGGGCTAACCAGATTTTTGTTTCAAAAATCGGAGAATGTCACTTTCTAACCTGACCAAAGTTACAACTTCATGCAAAATTTCAGAGAAATTCAATGGATTGTTGCGGAGAGAAATCTGGACGGACGGACGGACGGACGGACGGACGGACATGCCTCAAAACATAAATCCTCCGATTTTATAAATCAATAATCATCATTAGATTCATTCCAAAATTGAATCCCAAAGAAATTGAATTTTAATTTCTTAAAATGCTTTGCTATAAAAAATGTCATTTATGTATGACGCGATCGCAAACTCTACGATATTATTGTAAAATAAGATAATACACAATCAATGCTACCGACATTTTTCACCTGAGAAAATCTTTGTTTGATCTTGGTCTAGTTATTTGACTGAAACTTGTTGAGCAAGTCAGCTATAGACTGAAGTTTATTTGTACCAAATATGTTTGGGTTGCGGAAAAAGATTCTGAATGTTCTTAACAATTAAATGGGTGGAATGTTTGCTGGCAACGTGTATAAATAGATCTTTTAATATTAACCCAACATTCTCTGCGTTGTTCCCCTGGGTAGGTTCGAATGTAGCATTACCTATTCTGTTTGTGACATTTGTGTGACAACGCAACAAGGCTTTTGTCAGCAGACCACGATCCGAGACGACGTCCTAAATTGAAAGGTGTCCAGTATTATTTACAAAGAGAAAAAAATAGTTCATATTATTTGATCGACTATTTGAATCGCGTAGGTGATGTCATGGCGACTGAACCTTTTATAAGTTGATTGACATATTTTTCGTAACCGTGGGAATGTTGATTGGATCCATTGTCTAAAAGGCGTTCACAGTTAATCACGTTCTATCTGGAAATATCTGAAGTCGTGCACCATTATGCATTATGAAAAGGAGCTTTTCTTTAAGATATTCTATAGGCAAGTTGTTTACACAATCTCAGAAGCGCTCGCTCTGAATAGTAATTTCCATATTTAGATGCATGATAAAATCGAATCTTAGAGAAGTTTAGTCTAATTTTGTTAAATGACTATGTTATTAAAAAAATATTTATTGAGTTAATTGTTGTTTTATCTTGGTGTAGGGCTTTTTTCAATTTCATCCCTGAACAAACAAACAAACAGACAACAAATCTAGAATAGAGTATACTTACTTTATTTTAAACCCAGAGAAAATGTCAGTAGGAATCAACTGATTTTAAATCTGCTCTTAGATTAGTAAAATATGCACCCAGAGGGGGCATTTTTTAAATTAGTATTAAATATTAACTAACTGATAACATTCTCGATAAATTATATTCGTATCTATTACGAATGGAGATTTTGTATTTATCTATCCGAAGCCAAAACTATACTAATACTTGTATTAATTGTACTATTGTACTTAATAAAGATTTAGTATTTGTCTGTCTGAATCTGAAACTATATTTTAACGTCTATTGACTACATTAGTGTACTACTTTTTATGCTCAATTAACTTTACTATATTATTTCAGACAAATGTACTATCTGTAACTGCTAAATTAAGGGGAGAATGCAGTATCCGCTCTGTTGCTGTGAGACCATACTCCCAGGAATTACCTCCTTCTTTTGAGGGGGTATAGGTAATGTAGAATTTGTTCTGTTGTCATAAGATCCATCTCCCCAGGCATTGTCTCATATTGATTGGGGGTAGTCTAGAAACTGTTCTGTTGTTAGGAGATTATCATTCGAGGTATAACCTACTTCTTTGGGGGTAGTGTAGTATCTTTTTCCGTTGTCATGAAATCATCCTTCCAAGCATTACCTCCTCATTTGGGGGTGCAATGTATTATCTGTTCTGTGGCCATGATACCATCCTTCTATAGATTACCTGATCCGTTTTAGGGAGGAGGGTAAGTGATATAGCAGCAAAAATATAAAGAATATAATAAGGGAAATAAAATTCATCACTATTTACGGTACTACTCCAGGCTATGCGCCTAATTTCCGTGACTGCTCGGCCGCAGCGATCGGGCAGGTCGGGAAGCGCCCGATAGCTGCCGAGTCGAAAACGAAGCTGGCGAGACGAAAACGAGGCTGTATAAACAAAACCGAAAATCGTGCAAAAATAGAAGGTTGGCAGACGACAATATAAGACAATGAATACGGAAAGAAAGAAATGCATATATTTAAAAAAAAAAACTGAAAGAAATGAACAAACCCGTCGCTTAAATAAATAAACTTTTATTTTTTTTATTTTTGAACCATTTTTTAAAACTTTTTTATTTTCAATTAGGCAATTCTTTTTTTTATAGATTTCTTATGGGGGATGGGGGGAATTCTGTACCTTTTCCCGGAAAGGTTCAGGGTATTCTGCTGTTGTTGCTGGCGACATTTTTTTGGGGGGTGGGGGGTGGGGGCTTAGCGAAAGACTGCTCCCGCGACCTACCCGATCACTGCGGCCGAGCAGTCACAGAAATTAGGCGCATATCCTGGAGTACCCAATTTACAACATTTGATTAGTGACATTTGTAATTTAACCGACATATGAAATATATCATTATAGTGCTCAACAATTGGATTATTTGCTAATTTTCGTGAGTTTATTTTAACTCTATTTGAAAATTTATTAGCATTTATTAGCATTAACAGCCATGCCATGACACGTACTTATTATGTATATCTTATTAGTGTTCCCATGACGTCAAAAATGATGGTATGCCGTTTTTATTTCTTGCCAACTTACCTACTTATTTAAAACTCATTTAGATAAAAGTTGCCTTGTTTACATAAAAATACTAATACTTCAGGTTTTCTGCCGCCTATGCTCAGTATGATACGCGTGTCGAACTCTTAATTACACGTACATATGTAAATAGAGAATTTACTTTACTTACGCAAAAACTAACAATATATCATCATAATAAGTATTATTTCTTTTAGAACAGATAGCTGGAAAGTATCTTGTTTGTAATATTAACTCCCCTCTCGACGGAGGTCTAATGTATCACATGTCTAGATGCCCAGATGTGGCAATAATACTCCATGCATGGGCGAATGGTGGCTTTGTAGAAATACAGGATACTGTCAGATGCGAGTAGTTTTATAGCGTTGTAGAACGAGTCCACATTCTTTGCAGCAGCTTTGGCAATGTCTTCTATGTATTTGTTCCAATTCATGTTGCCTGTGAATATTAGGCCGAGGCGTTTGAATGATAAACTCTCAGGTAGAGTGTTGTTAACGATGGCAATCGATGGTTGAAAAGGTTTCTTATGATGGTTAAAGGAGAGAAGCTTAGTCTTAGTAGCATTAAATGTCACCATCCATTTATGTCCCCATTCAACTACAGACGAAAGGTCATTTTCGAAGGTTTCCACCATGGCCTTGGATATGTGTGCATCCGTTTTGTCTGTTATTTAGCATGGTGGCATTAGCAAATATACCCATTTAGGACACAATTTCATCAGGAAAGTCGTTTATGAATATCAGGAATAAAAAAGGGCCAATGATCAATATGTGAGGCATACTCGCATTAATATCATGTTGTTTGGATGTACGGTCATCGAGAACAACCTAGATTGTTTCTATTTTTCTAAGAAGGATCTGATTAGATTAAATATTCGTCCAGTAATACTGTATAATTTAATTATTATCAACCTAGGCTACAATATAAGATTTTATCTGCAATGACCCAATTTTTTCATCATGTCAGATGAAGCACATGTTCATTTGAATGATTCAATAACCCCCGAAATTGCCGATTTGGAATGGATGGAAAACATTGGGCGATTTACCAAAGGTAGTTACATACGACAAAGTGCATGGTATGGTGTGCAATGACGGCTGAGGAGATAATCGGGCCTTATATCTTTGATGATAAAGACGCAAATTCTGTCACTGTGAATGGAGTACGCTACTGGACTATGCTTGTAGACTTCATGCGTCCAAGAATTCAAAATATGGTTCCAGCATGATGAGTCAACAGCACATACGGCTAGAGAGAACATGCAGTTGCTGAAGCAATCTTTTGAAAACAATACTATCTCTCGGTATGCCAATAACAACTGATTTTCACGTTCTCTAGACTTAACTAGCCATGACTTTTCTTGTGATAGTATCTGAAAGAAAAAGTTTACATCAACAAACCGTAAACTCTACAGGAATTGAAATAGAATGTGAAGAATGAAGTCGGGGAATCAAATCGTAATCGAGTGATTCTTCAACCCGTCATAGATAATGTTTTGGAAACGGCACGATTTTGTGAAACTGAAAACAGAAACGATTTGAAAGATGTTATTTTATATAAATAAATTTATTTTCGTTTTTTTTTCTTTCTGCAAACAAATCTCCAGTGTCTCCGTCATATTATGTTAGAATTTAATTTAGGTACAATCAAATATAAATAATCTATACAAGTTAAAAATCCGTCAGTGACTTCTTGGCCACCCTGTGCCTTTATCTATCTATCTATCTATCTATCTATCTATCTATCTATCTATCTATCTATCTATCTATCTATCTATCTATCTATCTCTATCTCTATCTCTATCTCTCTCTCTCTCTATATATATATATATATGTATATATATATATATAACAGAGAACAACTCGCTGTCTATGCGCATGTATGCCCCTAGAACCGAAGACACACTTGGGAGTTTATTTTTAATAAAAATGTATTCACATGCACAACTTTCATGTGAATATAATGGTAGTAGTCTTGCGTCTCTAGCTGCCCCTAACGCCGATAATTATACTTTTCTAACATGTTACACAATTAAATAATTTATTTATAAGCGTTAAGTTAAGAGTATTGAGATATATCTGAATAGTTCAGTAGGTAAGAAAACTTTCTGAAAACACAAAGGTTGCTGTGAAAGTAAACTCTCCGTAATATGATGTTACAAATAATGCTCGTCCACACTCTAACTCAGGCAACACCAGATAACCCTGCTTTATATATATATATATATATATATATATATATATATATATATATATATATATATAAGAAGATTACTTGCCCTAGATCGGTTAAAATTAATTTTCCGAGCAGAACAGTTTTACACCACTTTTATGCCCTCTTACTTATAGATATAAAGCTATACTACATTATTCCAATTTTGATCAAAATCTATTAGATAACCATCTGTCGCACCTTTTTGATATTATTATATTATTATTATATTACTTTTATATCTCTGATTTGAATACATATGATATACTGCAGTTTTTTGCAAAGAAGGTAGGCTCTTTCTACCAAGGTCATACACATCTTACCTGTGCTAATATCCTATATCTCTATATAGCTACCATAAACACATGCAAGGAGTATTGTTGCCACATCTGGGCTGATGCACCAACTACTAGTCTCTCCCTCTTGGACCGGGTACAAAAAAGAGTCTCTAACCATAATAGGTCCTGCAGTGTTTAACAAACTCTTGTCTCTGTTCCATCGCAGCAATAGTGCACTCCAGTGCTTGTTTTACAAGTACTACCACAGAATGTGTTCCGATGAACTTACTCTACTCTTACCCCTTCGACGTAAATGTCCCTGAGAAATTCGTATAGCAGTAAAATCTCACCCCTTAACAGATTTCAGAAAACTTTACTTTAATAGCTTCGTCCCTCAAACCGATTGCCTTGTGAATTCCTTCCCTGTTCCCTTTTACTCCGAATGTAAGAACATGCAGAAATTTAAATGTAATGGGAACAAACATCTTGCTGCACAACTTCCCACCTAGGATAGCCCCTATAAATATGACTCCTAATCACAATAGCATCTTTATGTCTCAATTGCAATAATCGTGGTTTGGGGTGGATAAAAGTAAAATAAAAATACTGATTTTTCACACGCATCTTCAAGGGACACTGATCCCATGTTTACATATTAAAACTCATGCAGTGCACGTGATGGATAGCAGTGACCTTTTGCAGATAATCTTCGCGTGGAATTATAATTTTTTAAATGACCCATTGGAATGGCTGTGAGAACATTTTCAGTAAGAGGTGTGATCCTGAATCTTTGGGGTTATCTCAAAGATAATATCTATCCAGACACTCCTTCATTATTCAAGAACTGAAGAGAGTTATCACAGCCCAAATAAAGGAAATGCAGCGAGAAGAGCGTGTTCAAGCTATTTTGAATTTCCTCCCATTGCACCACGTGCTCAAGGTCTAAAAAAAGAGAATCATAATTATTCTGATCATTAGTGCTCTTTGAAGTGCCGCCCTATATGGTTGTATCGTCTGCGTAGGTGTCAACGAATTGCAATCTTTCTTGTCTATTTCCTATATATTTCCGACCCTCGTTTGTAGCCAAGAAAATACGCATAAAATAGTACTGCGTCTTTGATCGAGAAAAGTGTCCACTAATTTTAGAATGTGTTTAAAATGATTCAGATTCATTCTTTTCGGTTGTTTTAATTTGAAAGGCAAATGTCTAAAGTTAATCTTGAAAAAAAACCCAGAACTGCAGGTTCTTCTTGACACGTCAATCGTAAACAATTCAAATAAGATTCCAGCTTTCGAGCTAAGATTAAAGCTCTGTCTTTAGTCAGTTAAGAAATCCTCTTTAACCAATGCAATTTCTATTTTTCCCTCAATCCCGAGAATTTCTTTTGTGGGAATAATGTATTTATGTCACCTCCCGCCCTCTTGGGGAGACATTAAATAAGAACTTATTATTTGCTTCCAACCCAAAGGTGCATATTTGAAGCATATTAAAAGATTGTTGAACATTCATGGCTCAAACATAGTGGACAAGTCAGTGATAGACTGAAGTTTATTTGTCCTAAATATGGTTGGATTGCAGAACAGATTGTGAATGTTCTTAACAATTTTACAGGGTGCTTGTTTTGATCGCCCCGTATAAAATCATCCCAGTATTTTTTCGTAATTTCTTTTTGATAGGTGCGAATGTAGTACTGCCTACTCAGTCGTTACACTCTTGGCCTTTTGGCTAAGATCAAAGTGTAGTATCTGTTCCGATGGATACTGCACCCCATAGACTGGTATTGTCTTGGCCTTCGGGCTTGATTTACGTCGGTCTATGGGTCTGTCCTGTGCAGTTTTAGGAGGTCCACCTTCTCAGGCTTTGCCTCCCCGCTTTGGGGAGGAGTAAGTTTATTGCTTACTGCCTGAGGCGCCCCTACCGGGGAATGCCGACGGGGCTGCCCAGGCAATTTTTAAACCCCACTTTCCCGACCCGACCTTGGGTCACATCTTACTTGTGGGAGTAAGATAAAAACTGGCCTTGTGCCTAACTCCTGGAGAGGAGTAAATCAATACTCAGTCGTTACACTCTGTCGACACCCCAGCGCAGCTTTTGTCTCCAGTACAACGAACCGAGACGACGTCAAAAATTAGAAGAAGTTCAGAATTTTTTAATAAGGAAACACATATAATTTTGATATGATCAACTGTTTGAATCGCGGAGGGGATGTCATGGCGAATGAACATTTTATCGCTCGATTGACATATTTTCGTAACCGTTGGAATGTTGATTCGATCAATTATTTAACAGGTTTTACAATTAATCATGTTCTATTGCGAGAAATCTGGAGTAGTGCACTATTGTGTATTATGAAAAGGACCTTTTTCTTTAAGATATTCTATAGGCAAGTTTAGAAGTGTTTATGATTACGTTGCATAAATATAATATTAAGCAAATTCAGCAGTTTTTTAAAATGTATACACCACTGAGAGATTTTTTCCACGGTCGTTCATATGTTTTGTATTCATATTTTTACGTTTTTGTACCGACCACGTGTTTGGGTTTTTTCAAACAGGCGGTCACTGTTTTGTGTATTGTGTCTTCTTGAGTACAAATGAGGTCGAAATAGAAATATGAAAAAAAAAATAATTAAAAAACAGTTTAATTAACACACGCAGACACGCATGCAGATATATATATATATATATATATATATATATATATATATATATATATACAGGGTGTCTCATAAAATGTACTCACTCTTAGAATGACGAGAACAATTTATTTATGAACATAGAGTGAAATGAAATAGCATCGAATACATGAGACAGATGTAATTGAAGAATCATGTTCGCAAATGTTCAAACTGATGACCATTATTGTTCAAACAAAGCTGATAACGCGATAAAAGTTGTCTCGTTTCTACGAGTGAGTACATTTTTTTGAGACACCCTGTATATATATAAGCCATAATAGAAAAATAATTAAACACAAGAAGAAATAAACATTACAAACGAGAGAGTTAACTGATTTCGTTCGGATCAACGAAGTTCTTTCTGAAAAAGTTTGTTGATCCGAACGAAACGAGTTACATCTCCCGTTTGTTTGTATTAATTCCTGTGTTTAATTGTTTTTCCTTTCTGTCTTTAATTCATTCTGTCTCCACCACTTTTCGTTTTATAATACATCGTGTATTTTATCCTCATATATATATATATAAATGTATTTATTTCGTAGAACAAGAGAGAGGAAGAAAGAGAGAAAGAAAGAGAGAGAGAAAGAGAGAGAAAGAGAGATAGAGAGAGCGAGAGAGAAAGAGAGAAATATTTTGTCACAAATAAAAGTAAGAGGGATATAAGGAAACATGATACATAAAACTTTTGAAAATCACAAATGTAGTTACTAAGCGTCTATGGTAATTTTTTTAACACAATCGAAATACATGAATTTCTAGTGTAAACGTATAGGGGACGACGCATACGTAACTATGAAAAACTTAGTTGTATGATAACTATAAGCCTACCACTGCGACTAGTAGATGAAAGGTCTCTGAAAAGAACGGCTTCGGAGTTGTGAAAAACATATAGATAAATATATATATATATCATTTTTGCCTACGTCTTATACATTCTCTTATTTTCTTTTATATTTTGAATACTTTTTGAAATGTTGACATTATAGTAAATTTTATTCTACCAAATTATTTGTTCGTGTCCCCATCTGACGATAAGATTACATCTTTGAAAAGCCATGGTTTAAGGAAGGTTAAATAAAATACTTTTCTTAGATAAATCCCTTGGTTTGAACAATTAATGATTTAATAGATATTGTATTCTACACAATTTTTATTCTTATCACTGACTTTTATATATATATATATATATATATATATATATATATATATATATAGAGAGAGAGAGAGAGAGAGAGAGAGAGAGAGAGAGAGAGGGAGAGAGAAGGAGAGAGAGAGCGATATAGAGAATTAATAGATGAGAATAAAAGTTGTAAAAATACAAATTCTATTAGATCTTCAGTTATTCAATTATTCTCATCCTTTAATTGTCTATATGATTGCTCTGTCTGTCTGTCTGTCTGTCTGTCTGTCTCTCTCCCTCTCTCTCTCTCTCTCTCTCTCTCTCTCTCTATATATATATATATATATATATATAGAGAGAGAGAGAGAGAGAGAGAGAGGGAGAGAAATAGAAAGAGAGTGACGCACAGACAGACAAACAGACAGACAATTTAACTGAGTCTGATTAATGTTGAAGCCTATCCCGAAAAGACGAAGTTATCCGGTTTGTAAATTCGAACATGGGTTGAAATGTATGTATATTTTGGTTTCCGGGAGTAGGAGAGTAGTTTATCTCTTTGGCTAGTAATGACTAATAAAATATAACTTAGATCGGGTTTAAGGGAGTTAACTCTTTGTTCATTCTGACTCAACACATCTAATAAACTTGTTATTAGCATAGATATTACGATTTCCTTCAACATCAATAATTAACACCTTCACCAGAAAAAGGTCTATGCGACCATCACCAGAAACTGGTTTACCGCCGATTTCGCTTGAAACAGAGTAGGACAGCTTTCTCAGTCAGGATTCTTGAACTTTGGACTTGACTTCCGGGAGATGTAGTAAATTCGCCAATAACACAACAATTGAAGGCTAAATTTGATAGGTACCGGGCTACTGCATCATTTCTCTGTAAATTTCTATCACCGTTTTCTTACATGATAAACTTAAACATGCTTGTCTTATTTTTTGCAAGTTTTATTGATTTACATTTTATTAGATAACCGTGACGAAGTAACAAGTCTGAAACTATTATAAATCATAATAAACATTTAAAAGTACGAAAACCTACATTATTACAAATTTTTACAAAAGTTGTTTTAACTGGATAAAATATTTTTCGTATAATTTTAAATCTTGTATAACATGATGGTTTTTGTAAGCATGTTGCTATTGTTTATTAGAAACTTTTAAATGTTTCAATGTGTGCGTATATTTTGTATGGTTTAGACTATTCGAACTAGTATCACCACCTTATTCACAATGTTCTGGCTGGTGTAATCACTGGCCTTCTTCCGGTACATTTTTTCGAACTTGGACACCAAATAATGAAGTTGGGAATCTTTATGTCGAACTCGGGAACTTACAGAAAATTTCGAATTCCAAACAAAATAAAACAAAGTTTGGACCAAACACATACACCCACAATTGATATTCAACTCTATAAGAAAATGTAAAAAAACTGTAATGTTTGTATGTAGCTTTCGTTCTTAGAAATCGTGTACGTTTTTTTCATGGATAATAGTGTTTTCTCGTGATAAAAAACGCTTTAGGCAATACAGCGTCTGAAATGTGTTCCTTTAGTTATTTTAGTAGTAAAAACAAACACGGCAATACACACTGAATAACTTAGATTACAATAGAATGTAAATAAAGTTTCTGTAAGATCGCTCTCTACAGTTCGCTCAAAGGTTTTACGGAGTCACGTAAGTACTACAAAAATACTCGTTGTAAAGTTTACGATAACAACATTCACCGTTATTAAACCATTTTAGGAATACAGTCTGACAGGTTCTTGTTAGGGATAATATGTTGAGGATATATTATAAAGGCATAATTTTTGTCATTAATATGTAGGAACGGAGTCTGGTACTGTCGTTCACTATTGCATATTTGTAAGAATATGATGTGCTGAGTTATAATATTTAAGTAATTATTTATTTGTTTCTTCACTTCGTCACTTATTCCGAGTAACGCCGGCACATGGGAATCGTCAGTTTTAAATTTCGCCTGTAATAATTAACGGAAGTATCAAATAATGTCAAAGATGTAACTACATACATAACATTCTGTTATGCCAGCTATTTGCAAAACATCTGTAGTTATAATATATGAAGCGATATCATTGGTTAATCGTATCTGTTGCTTTTCCAATGTAGGTAAACTGTGAATTTCACACAGTCTATGGAAAAAATTATCAGTCAGGATAGAATATATATTTGATAGAAAATGCTGTAATGTCCTTTTTTTCATTATGCTAATCAAACAGTCCGTACTTCATTGGCCAAACGCAAGCAACTATCGATATAGCAGATACAATGCTATTGAAGGTTTTGGCGGGAACTCCAACGTACATAATTATATATATATATATATATTTCTAGTGGTCGCACATCGAAGCGCTGATGAAATCAGAATAATAAAGAGAATATTTAAAAAAAAATATTTTGAAGCCTGATCAACGCAGATATTTGTTTTTTTTAAATAAATTATTTATTTATCTTAAAAAAACTTTTTTGTTTGTTTGTTTAAACTTGAGTACTTTCGGTACAAGATACCTTCATCGGAAGCATATATATATATATATATATATATATATATATATATATATATATATATATATATATATATATATAGCTAACAAACAGCTGTTTCACAGTCAGATATCTTATCCGTATGCTATCACACTAGCCACGAAAGAAATAGCTAATTATAATAGTGTTATATTTGTTTACATTACCGACTGCCCAGATTGTTCCTTTTTTTACTGTGAACAATGACCGGTGAATGTGAAACCCATTCAATGTCACACATCCTACTGATGATACGAATATCAACGTGTTCCCGCAGCGATTCAAATGGGTCACTTGAATCGTAGCGAGTACCGCATCCTGTTGAAACCACAAAGACTGTTGTATATTCATGACGAATATACAACAGTCTTTGTTTTTATCGGAATTCAATGATATTTTAAAATTAAAATCGCTCCAGCCAAGGCATGAAGCCACTTAATGTAAAAAGCTAAAAACAAATACTACTTCAAGGTTAAAAAAACTAGCCAGTGTTAGATGGATAGATTCCGACCCAGAAAAAAATAATTCTTATTTCTTTGTCAGAAACATCGTTCATGGAATGTAAGGACTAAAGGACGAAATAAGGGAAGCGAGAGTTACGAGACTGCCGAAAGTAAACCCAAGATCCACTTTTTACTCTCCTTAATTATACTTCATATACCCTAAATTATAACCTCTGAGTTGCAAGAATACCTGGATAGGACGCGCAATGTTGTCAATAATTCTGCCACATTCGTCTTGCCATGATTTTAGATGTAATGGTGCTGTTCAGTTCCGAAATATTTTAGGAATGTTTTGATAGGACATTAGCTTTGAGATACTCTCACAGATAAAATTAGGATCACATCTATTGATAAGATGATCACTAAAGTGTCCTCGTAACAATTAAAACGATAAATTTTAAATGTGGGGAGTAGTTCCACTCTATTTAAACCCATGTTCACCCCCACAACACATGATCGTCTGCCCAGAACTTCGTAAGAAGCATAAGGTAACGCTCATTACTTGCAAACGCACATTTGAAGCATATCATTGAACAGCGATGAAATCAAAGACTATTGGACATTCATGACTGAAACTTGGTGGAGAAGTCAGGCATAGATTGGAGTTTATTTGTACAAAATATTTCTATAAATTGTAGAAAAGACTGTGCATTTTACTAACAATTTCATAGGTAGCATGTTTGTGATCACCCTGTACATACAAATTAAAAATCATAAACTCTCTTACTAAAGAGCTCAACCTAGGAGTGAAGAGGAAATGTAACCTTCCACAGAAAGCCATCTACCCGTACCACGGCTTAGTGTCGCTGGGTCTAGAGCTGCGATTCGAAACCCGACCGTTTAGACAGCAGACAGATATCTTACTAACACGCCAAATACGTCTATTATTATACGAATACTCAGTTAATCAACGCTTACGAAAGAAATTCGATTTTAATTGTTCAAATTAGGCGTATTTTTCAATTAACACACAGGACCCATTTCTTACTGAGTTTCTTTCTATCACCTCAACCTCTCTCATGGTAGCTTGTTTGAACCCCGCTCTTATTTTATACGGTGCATATCACTTTCGCCTCCTTTTCTCCCTCTCTTTATTTTTGAATATTCACATGTAGCAAACCGCTTTCCACCCCTCTTTTTATGTATTGACGAAGTGAGGCAGCGAGAAGACGAGAAGAGAGCGACGGCTAACGTCTCAACTAATACTACTACTCTTTGCGTCAACTTTTCTCTCACTTCCCTTCTGCCCCCTTTTTAAACATCCTCCCCACTCCTCTTCTTTTTCTTTCTATATTAACGACGAGAGACAGCGACGAAATATGGCGACGACATCGAAGATGTTGACTACTGCTCCCCTCTTTCTCTCTCTACGTCTTCTTCTCACTCATTTTACCTCCAACACCACTTCTATATTTTTTTTAAATACTATTTTCGCCGTTTTATCGAGTTTATGTTTGAAACATAATTTGCGTTAGTTTCTGAGGCTAAAGTTTGAAATAGCATTTTAGTTTGTCTATCACGCTATAGTTTTAAATAACATTTTCGTTTGTCTTTCACCCTTCTGTTTGAAATAGCATTTTCGTCGGACTATAACGCTTTAGTTTGAAATATCATTCTCGTTGCGCTTCGGTTTGAAAAAGCATTTTCTTTGGTCTATCACGCTTCAGTTTTAAATAGCATTTCCGTTAGTCTGTCACCCTTCTGTTTAAAATACGATTTTCATCGTTAAACGCGCACATTAAATAGACCTATTTAAAAAAAATATATAATTTCTTGTTTCTCTTTTAAAGGCTTTCGGATTAAATTTAGACACAATTTATCTACCGGTTACTGATGATATAAGCAGTTCTCAGAACTAATCATTGACTCTTTAACTATAAGTTTTAATTCATACAACGCATTAATTACAGGCATATAGATTAATGAACGTTTATGTTAATTTGTAGTAAACAAGAATTTTGATGTATCCTGAATGTCTGTTTCGAATTACACACAATTATAAGCGCTAAATATTTGATCGTTTTATGTGTGTTTATAAAAGCTACATTTATTGCGTCTTTTCTTCCTTTTAATACCTTTCTCATTAAATTGATGCACACAAATCGTGTATGTGTATGCAATTAAAACTATTAATTACAAAATAAATAGTACGGAATAACTGTTTATTAAAACCTAAATGATTATGATAATTAGTAACTGTCGTAAATACAGTGTTTCAGCATTTACATATGTCTATTAGAATAACATTAGTTCGCGTATTAACGATTAGTCACCCCCCCCCCACACACACACACACACACACACACATATATATATATATATATATATATATATATATATATATATATATATATATATATATACTTCTTTGTAATATAGCAGGAAAAATCCGAACAGAGTGCTCGATTTAATTGAGAATTAAAGTTAAAAATTAAAAATTAAGAGCGTAATATTTATTCATTTTGATACAGAAAAATTAGTACAACATTCGTACCGTCGGTTTCAAGCACAGAAGGACCAAGCCATCCGGCTCTCTTCAGCTTCTATTGTCATCTGTTTCGGAAATGTGATGTCACGTGTCACTCTCGTTTAGACGCGTTATTTGCTTAGAGGGTTATGTATGTTTGTTTAAATTTAGTGTAAGGAAGGTTTAATAAGGTTTGAAAAAAGGGAGAGGGGTGAAAAGTAACAGGAGAGATTTAAAGAGTGACACGTGACTTCACATTTCCGAAACAGAAACATATGACAACAGAAGCTGAGGGAGACGATATATATATATATATATATATATATATATATATATATATATATATATATATATATATATATATATATATATATATATATATATATATATATATATATATCCCGGGGATGCTTTCATCGTTGTGCCGCCCGATGAGAAGGTGTATTCTCGCACATTGTTCCTGATTCTTTTGGACTGCATTGGGACTAATTCCTTGTTGGGTATGCATGGTAGCGACCATACTGCGAAAATCTCTTTAACTACTTTCTTAAGCGTTTTTTTCTTTTTTCTTCTGTTTTCTTCTTAAATGGCCTCAATTAGGGCAAAACCACATTGGGAATTGTCAGTTGTTGAAATTCTTATTGGTGTAGACCCGAGGTGTGAAAGCTCGGCAGAGATTCAGATCGAATCGAGCAGACGATGAGATCAGCTGACTTCAACCGAACGACAATGATGGTTTCGACAGACGAATTATCTCAGTTGGGTTCAAATGTGGAGGTTAGCGGTTGGGCTCCCGACGACGACCATACACACACGCAAACATACACACACATCACACATATATATATAAATACATATATATATATATATATATATATATATATATATATATATATATATATATATATATATATATATATATATATATATATATATATATACGCCCGTTAGCAACGAGTCAAATACAATCTATTTTTATTATGTGAGTCTGCTCTTACTTTTATTTTTGTACCCAACTCGTTGACCAGTGCATGCACCCTTCGCGGTCGCCAGTGCGAAAGACGACACGACCAGATCAAGAAAATGAAAATGAAGAGAGAACCACGGCACATTAATGTTGAGGGCGAATTTTCCCGAAAGACAGACACTTGGATGCTTCCTTGGCCTTTCTGTTCTGATACTACACTTCGTCTTTCCTGTCCTCGGTCAATAAAAGAGAAATCCTAGACTGAGGCAATTTTTATTTTTTCCTAATCAAGAGTACCCCTTTCTTAGGAGCTGGGGTTTCTTACATTAAAAACTGACCCTGTGTCTAACAATGCCTTCATAAGGATGCAAGTAAATAGAGATACTTTATAAGGTTATCGTGTTGGGAAGTTAATCCCTCCAAATATGTATTGAGGCGATACTTTATCTTCGTTAATTTTGGCTTGAAACGAGGCGAAACTACGGAGAACAAGTTTTCCTTGTCTGTTATGTCTGGCACCTTATGATCAATAAACTGATTCAACTTTTTCTACTTTTTTCTTTGTTCATTTGACCTCTTGTAGTAATTGATATTTCTATAAATATAAAGTTACGTCATGTCTGTTACTGTTTTACTGGCGATAGAAACAGAGCTGTTTTCTTAGTATTTTTCCACTTCCTAAGCGGTAAAGAACATTGCATTAAGTCGCCATTTTTTAATAGGACGTGTAATTTTTATTTTATACGTATATTTATTAATTCATTTTTACGTACATAAAATTAATTAATAAATATATAAAGTTAGGTACGTGCACATATTTATGTATTTGTATGTACAGGATTCACTTCTAAATTCACTAACCGATCATTATGAGCTTTGGAACACGGCTGCTAGACGGAATAAATTGTAATGTGGGTAATATTTAGTTTTATTTCGTTTAATGTAAGTGTTCTAAAAAGGGGGGTGGAAGAGCATTTTGAAAATTCACATACCTCCGATTTTTGTGAAATTTTTACAATAGATATGAGATATCAATTAATAAATATTCCTTAAATTTCAGTTTCTTTGAAGTATTTTAAATGGTTTGGGGGCATAATATGAACACAAAATCATATTTGAAAATTCAAATATTTCAGATTTACATTAGATTTGATGAATTATCATTAGACACAAATTAAACAAGATCAGCAAAATTTCTATCAAGACCGCTTAAGAAAAATTTCAGACATTTCCTGGAGTCAAAATCATGATAAAAATTAGAATAAGGATTCTAGACATAAGGTTTAGTATCATTGTATCTGGATTTTAAGTTTTGTAAGAGAACATACAATTGATCAATTAATTTTACCCGACCTGGGAAGGGTATTGTTCTAGTTTTTAATGTTGGCGTAATATATAACGTAATGTCTCTATTCCGTTTTAAAGATCAGTTAGATATTGTTTTATTTTTCATTTCGTACCTGCGCCTACCTGGCACATGACCGCCGGCGCCGAACGATTTACATAACAATAGTTTTAACCTCTCGTCTGGCTTAAACGGAGAATTTAGGTAGTTTGAAAATATTTAAATACGAATACGCTATTTGACCTTTCAGTAGTCGTAAAGTACTTTAGTTAGTTTGATGTTATACTTACACTTTAACCCGTTTTTTATTTTATTTTTTAGCTTGAGGTCAACCTATTAGTTGTAGTGTTTCGGGCTAGATGGATTACGTTTCATGTTGTAGCGTATTATGTTTGATAATATAACATCATACTTAACTGTCGGGTCAAAATCAGGGTGAAAAGTTGTTTTTCGAAATAATTGCAGGAAATGGCGCAGATACGAAACAATGTGTCTGATTAAAAAAAAAACAGAGCTAACATTTTTTTTTCTTTTCTAATTCGACCCCGAAAGATAAAATTGCTTCCTTGCTTTTTTCCAACAATGCTTGCATTTAGAAAGTTGAAACACTTGTACATATTACAAACACGCTATGGCATACTTGTACATACATAAACACACACACACACATCCTAGGCCAGTGAAAACGGGGTAACAATAGAGCTGATACGAGTTAAGTTATGATTTTGTGGAGTTTTGCTCTCATAAATATATTTATCTCCTCTTTAGGGGGATAGACGCAACATCATGGTCGGGCGTGAAAAGCCAGCGCACAAAGATAAGCGCGATCTGGCCGAGAAATAAATACTTCAGCAGCACTATCGGCATTTCACGACAGTAGCGCCTCAGGAGATTAGCAATAAACTAACCCGTTCCTAAAGTGAAAGTAAAGCCTGGGAATGGAGACCTCCTAGGACTTAACAGAACCATACCTCAGTCCGATAGCAAGAAAGTCACTGTCGAACTGATTGTTGAGGATGTATCCCCGACTGGTACGAACACCTACTGAAGCTCTGCCAGATAAAACGAGTTTAGTTCTCATGAGTGTCTTAAAATTATCAATATCTGATCATATTATTACAATCCGTATATATTTGGGTGGCTTATCTATGGCTTATATCTCATTAAAATATTGTAAAGTATGGAATTCACGTTGAAAACGTAAATATAACGTTTTTCCGACATTCTAACAGTCACTGTTTCAAAATTCTTCATTCTTAAGTTTAAATACATTAACAAGTGTTGGTGAACACACATACACATATAAATATATAATACATTAACAAGTGTTGGTGAACACACACACACACACACACACATATATATATATATATATATATATATATATATATATATATATGTAAAGGAGTAAGGCTACCAACATTTGTAGAATGTTTTTTTCAACATTTATTTATTATTTTGTTGTTTTTTTTCAACATTTATTTATTATTTTGTTGTTTTACCATTTTATGATTTTATATATAACGCGTTTCAAGCGGTGGCCCGCTTTCATCAGATATGAAAATCCATTTGAAGAAATGTCTTTCGATTCGAGCAAATGTTGTTTAAATTGAGGAATGTGTTATTGTTTTTGCGCATGCGTGGGTTTGCGGGTGTGTAGGTATCTTTGATTTTTATTTTTATTTTTTATTTGTCATTTTTCCTGCTTCTCTTGGTCAAGAGCGTGTTACCCATCCATGATCCATCGGTCATCCCAGCCTCCTAGGGTGCGAGAATTTCTTTTGAAATTTAATACTTTTTATTGCTTTTTGTCGTCTCCGAAAATGAAGTGGTGTCTGCGTGCGCGCGCGTGTCCGTATGCGTGTGGTCTAATCTTGAGTCTTGTGAATAGGTGAGCGATACATACACATACGCACACATAAATACGCACACACACCCATGCGCGCGCACACACAGGCGTGTGGTTATAGTGACAGAGAGGGGGATAAAGGTTGAATTATATACACATACATACATACATACACACGCACACACATACATATATATATATGTATATATATATATATATATATATATATATACACACATATATACATACACACACACATACACACATACACACACATATTTGCAAAAGATAAATTAATGCAAACGGTCCAAATAGATTTGAACTTGGTTTGGCCGATTTCATAGTTCGGTATTTTATGTGCAAATTTAATGTCTATTGTAAATGATTCATTTAACACAAGTTGCTATTTGACTCATAGCTGTGTAGAAGTGCGCAATAAGAAGTTATGTACTAATATTATCTTCCTTGAATAAGAATTTTCCAGTCTATAGATAACTATAAATAGTTATTTATGTTTGTACTTAACTAGAGGTGGATAAAGTGTGATCAAAATGTGTGTTGTTAGAGTTATGATCTGTTTAATGTTGGATTAAATTTAAGTATGAAGTTTTTTTCTTTTGTTAGTAAGTAAGTGTAGTCTTGGCTTTGGAAAATTGGCATTATTTTGAATTTTCCTCCGCTGCATGAGTGCACATGTTGGGAGACGAATAATTTACGGTTTTCTTTGATTTTAATGTTGCTTTTATGTAAAGATACTCTATTATTAAATGTTTTTGTCGCACCTATATAAGCTTCATTACATGTTGTACATTCTAGCACATAGACAACGTTCTTGGAGGTGCAGTTAAGGTCTTTTTTTATTGTGAATGTTTGTGTTGGGTTTTTAAATGTGTATGAGTTCCCCTCCATTATTATGTCACAGACCCCACATCTTTCCTTGTTGCATTTTGTGACCCCTTGTATTGTGTGTTGGTTGAGTTTAGATGAGGTTAAAATTTGTTTGAGGTTTTTCGGTTGGCGTTTGCTTTTTATTATTTTTGTTGTTTTTAATATGTCGTTTAGTTTGTTGTTATGGTTGAGTAGGGTTAGGTTTCTTGTTATTTCTGTGAATAATTCTGGATTGTTTTTGTTGTGTGTAGAGATGTATGCCAATATTTGTTCTTTGTTTCGTTTTTTGGGGATTCGTAATTGTTCTAATGGAATGTTTTCTGCTAGTTCTATACCTTTATGTATTATTTGTAGCGGGTATCCTCTTCTTTTTAAAGTTTTCCGTAGTTCCTCCAGTCGGACAATCCGGAGGTCTTTGTCACTGACTATAGTACAGATCCTGCGTGCTAGGGAGTAGGGTATAGATTTTAGGCAACTTTTGGGGTGATGGCTTCTAAAATGGTAATATTCTTGGGTGTCTGTGGGTTTGTGGTAGATGTCTGTGATTATGTGAGTGTTTTTAATTTTAATCATTACATCTAAGAAGGGTAGTTCTGCTTGACTGTGTTCAATGGTGAATTTAATCTTGGGGTGTAGGTTCTGTAGTATGCTGTGTAATTTATTGATGTCCCCCCATGTGGGTTCCCAGAGGATAAAACAATCATCCAGGTATCTTTTCCAAGATTTTATGAAGAGAGTTTGAATATTCTGTCCATATATTTCTTCTATCTTTTCATATAAGATCTTCTCTAGGTAGGCTAGTGTTAGGGTGGCATATGTTGGTGCCATTTTGGTTCCCATTGCTGTACCTAGAATCTGGATGTAGTTTTTGTTATTAAACTCAAAGGAGTTGTTGTTGAGAATAATGTCTATGCTGTCGAGGATGAATTGTTTGGTGAATCTGTGGTGTAGTATTTGTGGGTGTTTGTCCATCCAGTGTGATATTGCGTGTTTACCTAAGTCATGGGGAATGTTGCTATATAAGCTGCTGACGTCAAATGTAACTAATTTAGTCCCGGGATTTACTATTTGTGGTAAGGAGCCTAGGAAGTGTATGTCGTTTATTATTTATATATATATATATATTTTCATCATTCCAATCATCATAGAAGCTACCGGGCTCATGAAAAATAATTTCAAAAACCACTTGGCGAAATACATGGTTCTCCTTCTTTGCGTGTCTTTTAAGCATGTAGTCATACAACAGTTTCACGTTTTTTTTTACCAATCCTTTGCATTATTGTTGTACTTGGCAAGATCTTTCAAGCTGCATCGGTAGAGCAGTATAGGGCAGATAAGGTAGTATTGCATGGTATGACCCACCTCTCCACATTCGCAGATGGTTTGGTCAGTTTTGTATCCCCATTTAGTCATAGCAACGTTTTATCGCCCCATTCCCGTTCATAGGCGGTTGAGTGTTTTCCACTAGAGCCAGGGTACTTCTGAATCGGGAGGGAGAGCCTCAGAAGGGGGAATTCCCATGTCAGTAAGATGGGGGGAATTCTCTAGCTGTCTGGCACCCAGCTGTAGTTTGGTCTCTTTCTGTTGTTAGGGATTCGACATGGCTGGGGAAGCTTCCCTTTGACTTTATTTGCTTGACTGTATATACACGCCCATGAAGGAGATGGCGTACATCACTGATAGTCTTTGTTATCTCTACTCGGCTGACAACTTCCCGTCTCACAGCAACATAAAAATGACAGTGAGGAGGTGCAGGTTATTCAGACTGCTCGGCTTCGGGAGGCCAGTGATCAAGCGGCAGGTGTTGTTTTATGCTTAGTTCAGTTGTTTGACATGCATTGATCTCTCTCAAACAGGACAAGCATACTCCGCAGATAAAATAGCACAGGGCTAAGCCAGGACATCTTACTGTGTGTGCTGTAGTTCCCCACTTAGAGTTAATCAGTTTCCGAAAGCTCACTTTCATTTTTGTTTTATTTATACGTTCTTTGAATGAGAGGGTGCGGTCCATGATTACGCCAATGTAGACAAAGTTGGTGCGATTTTAAAGTTGTATTTCAGACCACTTACTGTTTAAGGTTAATTAGCCGCCCTGCAGGTGGTTACTCTCGTAGTAAATGAGTAGCTCATCTAATACTGAATTGAGGTTTGTTATTGATTCAGCCCTACTCACTTGGGCTATTACGAAAATGTCGTCAGCTTAGATGGACTGCTCAGTGTTCTGGTTCATTTGTTGATCATTAGTGTAGATGTTGTACAGTAATGGAGCCAGCACACTACCTTGACGTAAGCCAACACGAGCGAGCCACACTCTTCTTCGTTCGACACCGGAATTTGAATCATAACCGCCAACACCACCAGCGCGGGGAGACGTTTATCAAGTAACAAAGAAATAAGTTTGGTTATTCTTGAAAGAAAATGACTCAATACTGGTCACCTCTGATGATGGAATTTTATTCCCGAATTAATAAGATTAATGTAAAAAAAAAATTAATCTTGCATTTTTAATGGCTTATATTTTTAATTTTTATATATATATATATATATATATATATATATATATATATATATACACATATATATTCAGTTAAAATTATTTTTCTAATTTAATATTTTATATTGTTGCGAATTTAAAATCAACTTCTTATTTCAATCATCTAAAATCAAACATAAAATTTAAGTTCTTATAAACTCTTTTAACAATGGAATCTTTAAAACCCTTACTTCTCTATCGACGCATATTTGGGCTTTTAAGAAAAGAAAGACCCCATGCACGATAGAATGGTTCATTACTAGGAAAACAAGCTCTTATTAATCTGGGTCTTGAAAATGTAATTTATATTTACGTGAAGCACGAGTCAGTTTTAAGGACATTAATTAAAAATGTTAACTTTTCATACAGTTGTTCTTAAAATGAACGGCAAAAAAACATAACAATATTCGCACGTGTTAAATGATCGGTAATCGTCAATTTCCTAGGCGGCCGCAAATTCAATAAAACAAATTTATCTGCAGCCGACTTTTATCGTGCAGGATTTTCCGTCAATTGGCTTCGCCTTCTATACACCTAATTTCATTGTATCATCTCTAATAATGTAAGACGCGTCAACGACCCTTTTGTTTAGGAGCAAAGTGTAATATCTGTTCTGATACTACTTTGTAATTGTTCTGCCCAGTCAGCAATTAAAATTTTTGTCCCAATCATGAGTATCCTTTTTTATCTGTTTTTCCTCGGATTAAAAACAGACTTTGTGTCTAACTCTGCCGTCGTGGTGAGGCAAATAAATAGAGACTGCGATGTTTTGATCGTCGGCCGACTATTTGCAATAAGTCAAAGGGGCATGCTCAGAGATGTGAGTTTGCGTAGGGCCAATTAAATAGAGACAACGTCGCGGATATTTCTGTCTGCGGTGGAAGCGAGAATACAACGAATAAAAACTGGCAAAGGACAAAATACTATATTTTGAACATCGAACGCCATTGATTCGTAAGAAAAATGTATGGCTGGAAACAGGTGGCATCGACAATAACATTTGTGTAAGTTTTATTTTTCAATATAATTATTGTAATACACACATATAACTACTCATATACATACAGGGTGAGCAAAAAGTAGGTGGACAGTAAAAAACATTTTCCTTCTTGATTTACACAGCTTTGAAGTCTGCCTCTTACGCTTCGACAAAAAAATGTTTTTTACTGTCCACCTACTTTCGGCCCACCCTGTATTCATAGTGCATCTCTTCCTCGAATAAATATCTCTATTATTGAGGAAAGCAGTTCGAATTTCAACCCACAAGAGCTGCCTTTAATTTCTCTTCTGTCCTCAGTCAATCGGGGGAAAATCGATCTCGGTTACTTCGTCAAGTAAATCATTCATAGATTTTTTTACCACTTTTTAGTCTGTGCGCGTTTATCGCCTGTATATAACCTTGATAAATCCACACTAAATGGCTAGTTATCTTTTGCAAAACCACAAATAAATCATAAAGCAAAATACAAAAATGGGGAGGACAAAATTGACAGCAAACACACTCCAGAGCAACGCCGAGTAGATATATCTCGTGATATATATTTCTTTCCTGATAATAATCATTTATTATTTAATCCCTTCTCATATTCTCCTTCTCTCTCCTCGCTCTTTCCCCCACCTCACTATTCATTTCTCTCCCTCTCTTCTGCCCTATATCTCACTCCTTTCCCTATTCCATATTCATTTCCCGTCTTATTATCCCCCTTTTGACTGTCGATCTACTCTATCTCGCTTTTAATTATTTAAATTTTCGCTATTTCTTTTATCATTCTCCTTTATTTACGTTATTATTATTTTTTGTGATGTCATCCACTGTGCACAACCCATTTTGTGACGTCACCCACGGTGTCAAGTAAACACGCGAGATAAAATTAAGCAAAATCCACAGAGGTTTAATAGTATAATGTCCCTCCGGATCTAAACGGTTCGTCTAGTATATATATGGCAATCATGCTTTTTTAATTTATTATTTATTTCTGTGAATGCTCTTACGATCGTTTCGCAACATGTAAACAAAACATAGTCTTTTGTTGTTTCACGCTGCTCGTCAGAGACATTGATTTAATTATTAAAATAAGCATACTGGTCTAAAGCTAGAAAGAAAAAAGGCGAAAAAAGCAAAGAAAAAACATACGAAACTCACATTAAAGAAGATTGTTAGATAAAATTTCCCCTAAACGTGGACCTATTTTACAGGCCGCCATTTTTGAATACGCATTTTTGTTTACATGTTGCGAAACGATCATAAGAAGATGAATATATAAGCATTAGCAAAAATAAAAATCATGAAGATTTTAGACAGACATTTTATCTTGGTCATTAGAATTCAATCAATCAATATATATGCTCTGAAGCCGAAAACAGAGCTTCATTGAGCTTATACTTTGAAACAATTTGACTGATATAATAATGGGTATATATCATAAAATATATTCTATATGTAACCCTAAAAAGGAACACACACACACACACACATATATATATATATATATATATATAAATATATATATACAGACGTGTTCGCTGTATCACAGTTCTTCAGTGCGGCTAGACCATCTAGTGTCTCAAGCCGAGATTGAAACTGAACTGTCGACCTGACAGTCGGCGCGTCTACCCCTACGATACCATGCGACACTGATTGAATGCAAGTAGAATCTCAATGTAAACATTGTCAAATGCCGGTAGCTCGAATTGGTTTTACCCAATGAGCTATGCCTTTTCAGCTCACGATAAGCTCTACCCGAGACAGGAAGGTCTAATAGTCATCCACATCCAGACTGTTTCGCTGTATCACAGCTCATCAGTGTGGCTATATATATATATATATATATATATATATATATATATATATATATATATATATATATATATATATATATATAAACATCAGAACAACCTACGCGAATAAACATGCGTTTCAATGTTAGTAAAAAATATACGGCGCTGTGAAATCAACTAAATATTAAATTGTCCCAAAGAAATCAGATAAAATGATAATAAAAAAAAGACTGGCCAATAAAAATTAATTTCTTTCAAAGATCGTAGCTATCAGGATGGTGAGGATACACTTTTTAAGCGTGTCATAATCACCGACCAACAGAAATCACCCCTTCATCGCATATGTTTACACATTGGAAATTGTGTCAATCACATGCATGCATAAACACACACACTACACGGTACGCATGAAACTTTATTACCGCTTTTACCAACCGCCTCGATATGTAACGTATATAGAGGTGGTTGTTTTCCATCCATTTTTAGCCGCTGGGAGTGTATGTATCTTAATCTTGGTTAAATTTGCCTGCTAGAGATTTGAATATATATTTTTTCTCGGCGTGTGAGGATGAGGTAGTAAGAAAGTTTTATGCGTACCGTGTGTTGTTTATATATGTATGTGATTGCCCCCTGTGCTCTTCCAATGTGTAAGGATATAGAGTGATTTCTATTGCGGAGTATCTGTTCTGATACTAAACTTCATATTTTCTGTCGTATCTCATTGAAGAAGAAATCATTCTAAACTGAGGCAATTTTACTTTGTCCCGATTCAGAGTTCTCCGTTTTGGGAGTTGGATTTACTCTACATTAAACACATATCCGTGTCTAACTATGCCCTAGTAAGGAGGCAAGTGAATAGGGGCAGTCCGAGTTTCTGATAGAGCTAATATGTACACATTTGAAAAATATATTGCAGACGCGTGCTAAATTCCAAACCACACAATTGGCAGAAGATTGGTTCCTCTTTTGAAGGTTATGTGTTTGCTCCATGTGTTTTGTCAAATGAGAGAGATAAAGCGAGGGAGAGAGAGAGAGACCCAGTCAGTCTTAAAGGTCATCAACTTCCAAGGAAACGATCCTATGGCAGTGACGTCCTAGATTTTCATGGGTATCTACTTGAAGGATAACGAAATTTGCAATCATCACGTAGACGTCAGTGTTACACGCTAAGGAAAATAAATTTAATTACATGGAAGAAGTTCATAATAAACATGTTTAGCAGACATCGTTTGTCCTTTACCCGTCTACTATTATTTAAAACATTTCATTGCATTCTCTAGGAACAAACGTCGCCCAAATGTTTCATTTTAGTCTAGCTTTTGCGTGGGGACTGTTCTGACTTTCTTAGAGCATCTAATTAATATTGTCCAGCATTTGGTTAAAACACATCTAAGAATGTTTCTAATATATAAAATTAAGTCGGTCGGATTTTCCAAGTTAGATTTAAATAGCGATGCGTCTCACAAATCGATATTTGGTTCTACCTAGTTCATTTTCTGATTATAGTTGTACAATAACATTTTCTGATTATGGTTGTGCAATAAAAAACGTACTTCGTTTTATTATTTTTTTTGCAAAAATATTAATTCCAGCTCCAATGATTTTTAAAGTAAAGACATTTTTCAATTGTTGACCGAGAAAGTAAAGTTAAACTTTTGCGATTGATAAGAAATAATTTAATATTTGCTCTGTCTATTTTAGCTATTAGAGAAATAATTATAACTTTTCACCAAATAGGATCCCAGTCATTTTTTACAATCGACTAACATGGCAGTAAGTGAAAATGTCTTTTTACAAAACTACTTAAATGTTTGTTTTATTGTAGAGATTAAATCGTCTATACATTATTTGTAAACGGTGTGATTTTTGTAATGTGATTGAGATAATTCCTATTTAACTTGAAAACTTAAAATAGGAGTTATCCTCTTTTCATGAGCTTTTTTACCATCACTATATTAATAAAATCATGCGTGACTTACACATTATTATTGAAAACTAAAGTAACATTATTGAATATTTCAAAACTGTTCTTTATGCTCCTAGAATTATTCGTATAATTGTATCTTTTCTAGATCCCATCTTCCCTTCTGCCTCCATGTATTTGATTTTATTGATCATGTGAAATGTTGGGTTGCGAAATGTACTAGCAGAATTTTTCCTCCCTCATTATAATTATAACTGTTGTTACATTGAAGGGCCGATGATAAATAATATAACACGGTGGTATATTGACAAAAGTGTGTTTACAGAAATACATAATAATAATATATTACAGAAAGACTGCTTCCAGACTTTTTCGAAAGTTCGTCGTAGACTCCTCTACACATAGTGTCTAGAAGATTCCATATAGTCACAAAATAAGGTTTATTACTATCACAACATAACATCCCCCTTTTTAACCTTGTTTCGTGTGGAGTCAATAATTTTAATTTTAGGGTGTATTAAGTCCATAATCTTACTTTCTTTATCTTCGCTGTTCAGCGCCTCGTTGCGGAATTGGTATCTCAAATATGTCAAACACGACATCCATTAGTGCATCTTCTGAGGTATTATTCTCGACAACATATGAATATCGTTTTCTTCATCTGGTTCGTGTGTCTTTTGTTGGTAAACTTGGGTCCCTTTACCATGTAAATTATGTTTCCAATCCGTTTATAAACTATCCCTGTTTTCGAGTAGGACTTATTGTCTTGAAGCGTTCATTTTGTGACATTTTTGACGTCCTGGTATCGTATGGGTTGGCAATATTATATCAACAACTATTTTAATCTTTCTTGCAAACATTGCTTCTGCTGACGTAATGGAAAATTTAACATTGTTATTTCAGGTTATCTTATATACCTGCAAATGATATTGAATGGCCTTTTTAGTAGATGTGCCCCTTGCTTTCTTAAGAGCACTTTTGAACGTATGCACGAACCGTTGCTCCTGACCATTGCTTCTTGCATGGACCGGTGCGATCATGATATGCTCCACTACAATATTTTAAATTCACGAGACGTTAATTGCATTTCTTTGTATGATAAAATACAGTCAACAATCCCGAATCGGGCGAAGAATTAATATAAAAAACAAATGGTTACTTCTGTGGTTGTTTTTGTACATTTTAATATTCCCGGCTATTTTAAGAGACTGTCCACCACGTAACAGAAACCATCCAGTTTGCCAGCAAAATCTATGTTCATCCTAAACCACGGTCAGTCAATTTACAGATAGAGTCTGAACTTTATAGAAGTTGTCTTCACTGCAAAAGCACCACCTTTGTATAGTTTCACGGCATTTTCAATGTCTTTGTCCATGCTTGTCCAATACACATAACTTCGTATGAGAGTTTTCATTCTCAAAATGTCCGAATGAAATGAAAATGATATGAAATTCATTTAGTATTCGTTTACTCTAATTCTGCAGGAATAACCACTCGGTCGCCGTACATAAGTACTTCGCTAGTTGAATACACTTACGCGAATTTTCATTGTTTTTTTAAAATATATTTCTGATGCTTTTTAAAATATCGTTGTCTAGCGTTTTTTGTTTTATTTCTTCAAGTGTTTCCGGAAACTTCCTAATAAAGTTACACGGTGCATCTTTTTTACTACTACCTCAGTTTGTAGAAAGGCAATCACTGTGTCTTCAAGGTGTTAAGTCTGGATAACCCGGCAACATAAGTAATTTTTGAAGATGAAATGTACTCCATTTTATAATTGTAATTGAGGAGAATGGTCTTGCATTTCTGTAGTATGTTTGTAGTATGCGTTAGTAATCTCATTTTGACCTATTAAATCATTAACAGCAGCTTATGGTCGGTTTGCAACATAAACTGTCTTCCCTGAACAAATCGATGAAATTTTGTGACTGCAGAAAGATTACCCATTCATTCCTTTTCGATTTGTGAGTAACTTTTTTGTATGTTGTAATGTACGAGACGCGTGAGCGATAGGGTTTTACAATCCGTCTTCCATTTTGTGTAATATGCAATCTCCAATGTCGTACGGGATGAGGATAGTAGCGTGTTAAAAATAATTCTGATGTGAGTATATTTTTTTCAAAGGCTTCCTGGCATGTGTTGTCAATACTCAATCATTTTATATTCATAATAACTCATTCAAAAGAGCTAAAAGATTGTGACTGTTTAAATAAACACATTGTAATAATTTGATAAACCAAGAACACTTTGTAATGACGATACGTTTTCTGGAGCCGACATATTTTTTTTATTGCATACGCTCGCTCCGAGTCTTGTCTGCTACCATCTTTGTTTATAATTCGACTAAGATATTTCATTTTTTCATGAAAAAAATCGCATTTTCCCTCATTTAATTTTGATTCATAGTCGTGTATTATTTTAAATACATTATGTACATGTGGTTGGTGTTGTTCGGTGATTTCACAGATCACTAGAATATAATCTAGGTATGGTGTCGCAAATTCCAGTCTGCTAAGCAATGTGTATATTACTTGTTGAAAAATAATCTGAACCCCGAATGGTAATCGTTGGAATTCGTACAAACCCCTATGCGTATTTATACAATGTAGTTTTGATCACACCCCGTCCACAGGTATTTGTAGATACGCATTACTTAAATAAACCTTTGAAAAAAGATTCTCTGTTGAGTTTAGTGAAAATCTCTTCTAGACTAGGCAGATGATCGTCATAATCCTTTAGTGCATGGTTCAAACCTGTGGAGACATCTGTATAAACACGGATCTCTTTACATTTTTACGTAGACTCAAGGCGAAGTCCACTCACTTTACTTTACTTTCGATAATACTCTCATGTTCTTAATCTATTGAATTACTCGTAAATCTGATTTAATGACGCAAATGAAACACTTCCTTTCTTTAAAAAAAAACTGGTTGAAAATTTTGTTTCAATTTAAACTTGACAGTCATTTTTTTACATCTTCCCAGTCCACGAGAAAAAAAGTTCCGAAACGGCTTCTTTGAATTCATTTCTCTAGTCTTTCTGATCGGCATTTAAACATTTTCTATTTTATAAAAGGAGTTCATGGTTATATTTCTCCATTCAGTCTGTGTTCAAGATGTTATATGAGTTGTTCAATACAAACATTTTTAATTTCAAAGTTTTACTTGTAAATGTTATGTTAGCAATTAGCTTGCCTTAAAATGAAATTTGTTCACCAGTTAGTTAACAGAGGTGTCAGATCATGGGATGTCCGGTTGTTACTCACAAGATTAACTCTCACTGAAAAAATTAGTGATTTTTCGGAGAGTCTGAGTGACATCAAGTCTTCCCATATTACAAGTACTTTTCATTTCTTTTCAACACCATGGCAACTGACTTTGTGTTCTCACACAAGCTGTTTATGATCGTGTTGTGGTTTATAACGGCCGGTGGAAGTTCTGGAACTTGAGTGACATTTAGCTTCCTCAGCATTCCAGTATTCTCCGTAACTTTCCAGTTGATGTTTGGATCGAAATGATCCAGGGTTTCGACTCTATTTTCACAATCACTTGATATTTATATCCGTTCGTTTTTTATCGTGCATTGTGTAACTTACTGTTTGAATCCTGTTCGTTTTCATTTTCATTTGAACTCAGAAGAGTCGGTTAATAGGGGAATGCCAAAGAAAACATGAAGGGAAGTCATAAGGATGGATTTGAGAGAAAGAGAGATGAATAAAGACCTGACTAAAGATAGGTTTGTTTGGAAGTCCATTTCTAAAAGTCGTCCAACACATGCCAGTATGTAAAAGATACGTTATAATATCCTTAAAAGCAGTTGATCAATATAGAACTATTTAAACACTCTGAAGAATGGAAAATACAAATATAATCAAAGTTAATGTTTTTATATATAAACGAATTACACATACATGCACGACATGAAGAAAGGTTTAAATATTTGAAGCAGAAATACGTTTCTCTAAATGAGTTGATTATATAACTGAAAAGGGTTGATATGTTACAAAATAAAGCAATCAAAACTAAACTAAATAAATAAATAATTGAAGATATTAAGAACTTTAAGCAGAAACCATTTTACCAAAAGAATATCTTCATCTTTAAATAACCTTAAAGGAATTGCTATATCCGTGAAACATATACCAAAAACAACCAGTTATAGTAAAGGAACTGAGATCGGTTCAAACTAACAAAACAACGACACGTATACAAATGTTTGCTTCTTTACAGACATTACTTTTCTTTTTTTGTATAATAATTCATCGAATAATCTAAAAAGAAAACCTCTTAATTTGAAGTTAATTGTTTTCACAGAAGGACAAATGACGAACAGTTTGCCCCCTTTTTGTTTCTATTTTTCAATAATGGGGAAACATAACTGCAAACTTTGCGGTCTGGACGTTTCTTTTTCTCTTCAGATCTAAAAGCGGGAATGACGTCACACGGGGTTATTGCAATTAAAGCAGACATTAACAGCACGTATAAAACATTAAGACAACTGACGAGACGCCAGGCAGAAACCCTCTTGTTTTTGTCTGCCCTCGTTTTAAACTGTTATAAGTTCCAGTTTGTTTTAACAACAAACATGAATATTGCATTAAAAAATACGTTGCCATCCTTATATATGTAGCGTTACGGCAATCGATTCTTCGAAAGTGTAGCGGAGGGGCCTAATTCTTTCCAAAGATTACTCCACTAACTTTTCGATCCTTACTAATGCTGAGGGTTTAGCTAGAGGGCATGAAGTTCCATTGTTTTACTCTTTTGTATGACTCGACCGAAGGTTTGAACCCTGGTCTCCCGACCCATTAGCGAACAGTTTTAGCATCATGCCAAATGGGCGGTTTTAATAATCGCGGTGGTAACCGTAATTAATTGAGAAAAGCACACAATCATTTGGGTATAACGATTTGTTTGGTGTTTCATTTGTTCCTTACATTATACATGAATACACGCATAATATCCTTAACTCATTATTCTTGTATGTGACGTAACTTCCTGTACACGTGACTTTAACTCGACTTTTCACCAATTGCCTAAATTTATGTGGGAAATGGAGACAGGCAAAATTACTTTACTGAATTGATATACACACATCACAGAAATAAATAGACGCACCACAAAAATAATTCAAATTTAAAGCTTTAAACATTGATTGTCAATTTCTGCACTGAATATTTAACTCCACCATACACCTTCAAATGTTTGTCTAGTTGTCTAACCGTGGGAAAAAAAGGTTTCAAAGACAATCACACAGATTCCCAGCACGTAAACACCGCTTTTTCTCTGCTCTTCTTACTGCTCTCTGAAAATCAACTCACCGCCTCCCAGTTTAGTCCTTCCATTTACGCCAGCTGACCCTCATATATGCTAATTAGTTGCAACTACAAAAGTTTACATCTGCGAAGATAGGCCTTATCCCACTCTGGCGAATGGACAGTCCCGACATGCGAAGCATCGCATTCTCTTCTCAGCGGCTATATTGTCACAGTTTGGTCAGGATGAAATCTTGAAATATAATTGAAGATAATCCAACCCCTTTTGTTTCAGCCATCTTCTTGGTCTTTTCAAAAGTAATTTATTCTCAATCTTATTTTTGCGATGGCGTCCACGTTTCTGTGTATTACGTCTCTGTGCCAACGCAGACGATATATTTCGGAGATCGTCATAACTTCTGACATGGTTGATTATCTATTCAGCTTTAAATAAACCGAAAAGGTGTTGATATGCCATTGAACAAAAACAAAACACGCACCCATAATAGTAAGGCGATCGAGGTCATCTAGAAATCCAACGCAACATCGTTATCTCCATAATCGCTAGTCGTTTTGCTGCTTCCTTTGTCGACGGCCAACACCCACAGCCATACAAAGCAACAGTAAACGTTTAAATAATTTTTCATTTCACACATGTTGACATTTTTTGGTTTCAATATATTAGGGCGTTACAAAAACAATGGCTGATTTAAAAAACATACATTTATTTTGGAAGTTTGGGAGACTCATCACAATCAAGTCATAGATCTGATCGTTTATGGTTATCACAAACGGTCCACTTTTCGCCACAAGTTGCTATTCGGTCAAGAAAGGAGTCATTGCTGTTACGCAGACAGAGCAGAGCACACTTCAAACAATCACAGTTTTAAATGCTCATTGAGTTCATGAGGAACCCATTTATCAAACCTTTTCACTTTTCCAATACTCTGTAAATGACGTTAAACGGTTGCAGTGCTGACAGCAAGTGCCTAAGACATTTCATTGACACTTTGACGTCAATTTTGCTCAACAAGTGCTTGCAAATGTTCATAGTCAAGATTATACCGACGTTCTCTACCTACTTCATCTTCAAGGCTCTCATCTCCACTACATAATTTCTGAAACCACTTTCGTTCTTTCCAATCGCTTTTGGATCCATCTCTTCATGGTCTATTGATATCGGCAGAAGTTTTGGAGGCATTGCGCCTAAGTTTAAACTTATGGAACATAAAAAGGCGAAACTCATGTTTTGGTATGTTCACGATTAAGGGTCTTCTATGCTTCGAAAATACTTTCTATCCAACATAAAGTTACAAATTATTTTTGAGAACCAAATTAATTATTATTTATGTTACAATTTACCAAAAATTAACTACTAATACTGTGTTTAAATGACTTTTTACAACCCAGCGCTTCAGGCAGACATTATTTTTGTAACGCCTTACTATCACCATTTTAGAATGACACGTGCTAAAGAAGTATTAGAATTGTCAGTTTAAGAGTAGTCATGTGATAGGTCAATAGGTTGATTCAATAAGCTTCACAACATCGCAAATATCGGGATTCTACTTTCTACTGTTAATCGAATGATTTTTCAATGAAGCAGAGAGGGAAAATAATCAGTATTGTATTACAGGGTTGGTAATGCCCCTCCTGACATCAGTCTTCGTTATTAATGAAAATACTGGTGTATATCTACTTTTGTCATGTCTGTGTAGGAATATACGAACATGTAAATAAATATAGATACGCAACGACTATTATCATATAATCGGCGATTCTTTAGTATTTATAACTTTTGCGATAGGTGTTGTTTGTTTACAATTTCTAAGAATAGTGAACATTTGCGTAAACCCCAAAAATGAGGCCGCCATATTTGATCTCGAAGCATTGAAAAGTAACAAAGCTTTCTTTGATGTAGCGAGAGTTCGCAAAATATATGGACATATAAATAAATATACATGTTAACAATGGACATTATTATATCATTGAGGATTCTTAGTCCATTTCGGGTATATGTCGATATAGGTTGTGCTTGTTTAGAATTTCTCGGAAATAGTGAACTTTTACGTGACCAGAAATAAGGCAATACTGTTAAGTTTTAAAACAGTGCAGTGTTACAAAGTGAAAACCATTTAATTTTCTACAGTAAAATCACAAGGTTGCCACTTTGACATTTCAAGTATGTCAATGAGAGGCTTGTGGTTTTATTATGAGGTTTACAACAAGATACGGTGTGCTTTTGTTGCTTGGTGCTATACATGCAAAACCCAAGTTGCGTCATTTTTATAAAAACATGCAACTGCCTAACTATTATCCATACGTTGTAAGTAGCTGGTGATAGCATGGGGGATGGCACGGTAACAAAGTGGTTAACGACGCGAACTGAGGACTTGGGTTTGCTGGGTGCGAATCCAATTAGTTTCACAGAAACACTTTCATCAACACCCACACATGACCTTGTGTCTAACATCCTTGAGAGAAGGTAAATAAACTATCTTGTAAGCTGCTTGTTCGTTATAGGCGCCTTTTTAGTCATCCTTCCAAAATGAGGACCCGCCGTATCGAAAGCAAAGCTCCGAACCCACACTCTAAAAAAAACAAGTCAAGATGAAACTTTTGAAAGATACAGGAGAGTAATTCGACCTGATCTACGTCCCAAATCAAAGACTAGTAGAGTAGAGAGTAAACATATAGAGATCGATAACCACTGTTTTATTATATCGTGACAGGTCATTTCAAAGTGAATGTTCACAGATAGTGTGATCACAAGATAATAAAAACACATCTTTCTAACTCTCTTCTAAGCCATGCGGCGCCAAATCGTTCTCCAATTCCCACAGTCTAGCAATCCAAACTACGTATTCAGCAAGTTGACTCCGACTGAAGCATCATCCTCCTGTCACTTTCAACTAACCAATATATACATCAGTTGGTTTACATTCCCAATATTTAATATTTATAGAATTAACATATATTTCAAATCCTATGATGAGAAACCAATAGCAAATCTACAATCTACGCCATGAACATATATCTAAAAATGTTATCACATTTTAATTTAAAAAAAAACATTGGCTCCCAACGGCAAAATAATGAAATTGCAAAAATAAAAAAAATCACGTGATCTATTTTCAAATGTGTCCGCAGAGGCAAAAGATTTTTGCGCGCCAAACAAAAATTTGTTCTGCAAGCGGATGGTTGCTTATAGAAGAATTTGAACAAGTACACGATATACACCTCCAACACGCACATACTCAGCTGAACAAACTGGTCAAAAAGTGAGGAGAGGAATACTGCTCCATTGCAAGGAGATAGGATAGACAATGCCACTGCTATTTCCCCCCCCCCTAGGGTCGATGTAACATATTCACATTCTGACAAGAGATTAGCATATACACTCACTGTCTCTTGAATTTACTTACACACAATATCACACACATATTCACAGTTTGAATTACCTACTAGATACTATCCCTGAGTGTATTCGATCTCTACAAGGGTTGTCAGGAATACCTGGCATGAAAATACTTCACTGTACAAGTAAACCGTGACCAAATATTCAAAATAACATAGTATTCAAAGCTCAAATAAGATCCCCTCGACACGACTATCTCTGACTTATACGAGGAATGGTGCACCTTCTTCTAGTAATGTTAGCTCAAGTAATAGCACTTAGCTGGATACTCCACCAGACAAGATGAATTCTTGGCTTGGAATCCGATAAGACCAAGAGACCACAAAAAATTATACTATAACAGAGTTAACTGGTCTATTCGGGAGATGGAAATTAATGTTCATTTTACTAACTTAATGTTTGACATGTAAAGAGAAAACAGTGTTATCTTCTATTAACCCCTAGTTCGGTTCGAGGACACGCCAAATGAGCGATTGCATTGCTTAGTGACAAATGTTAGCAAACTTCACATGACTTTCTCCTTCTCTCACTGAGTTCCTGATTCTAAACAAACAACCGAACGAATTGCTACAAACAAAAATAGAATCCAGATAAAAAATTCATAACGTGCGTATTCATCCGAATTATATTTTTATGTACCTATAAACTTTTTATGAAAGACATTCTTAATGATACCATCAAGTAACAGCCATTCAGCTTTTCTATACTGATGCAATCTAATTGCGTCGACACAATTGTAAAGTTTACAAAAAACATATTTGGAACCGAAAAAAATTAGTAAGACTATCTGGCATTGCCCGCAATTAAATGAAGAGCCCTATATCTTCTTTCACCCTATCTACAAAATTATATTACATAATTATTTATTTTTATTCTTTAGATTATATAAAACTTTTTTTTAAGTGTGACCAAGGCAATCCATAATACAGGCCTGGCAAACACGCGATTGAGGTCCAGGACTGGGGGCGGACATGTAAGACCAAAATTACTACTAAATAATAATTACCAAGTAAAGTTTTAATAATACATTTCTCAATAATGCCAAGTAATTCGCAACTATACATATTATTAGGAAGCAGCTTACAATAATTACAGCTTTCAATCGTAGGCGTATTATTTTTCTTCCTGAGATTCTCATGGATTGCTTTACTCTTGAGGAAAAATCGACTCTGTATGTTCTTGGTCTTTCTCTTTCATCAAATCTTTATTGAAGTTCATACATTATATCTATTGCTCTTTCTGCTTCTCGAAAAGTCGGTACTCACTATCGCTCCAAACACTTTCTCACACCTGGAACTATTCTCTATCCCTACAAATCTACTATCAGAGCATGCATGGAGTACTGTTGTCATATTTGTGCTGGTTAATCTGTGTCCCATTTGAGGGTTCTTGATAAGGTGCAGAAAACTATCTGTAATTTGATTGATGCCACCCTTTCTTCTTCTCTACACCTCTCTAACGGACGTGATGTTGCTAGTTTCAGTCTTTTCTATAAGTACTATTATGGTATGTGTTCTTCGGAATTGTGTGATCTATTGCTTGCTTTTTTAAAATTCCAGCTCGTTTGACTTATTGGTCTAGTGGTCTCCATCAATTCGCTGTTTAGATATCTCACTGTAATTCAGGTTCCTATTCCACTAGCTTATTTCCAAGAACTGCAGGATTGTGGAACTCTTTTCCTGCTGACTGTTTCTCCCAACTATAGCCTTGGTATTTTCAAGACTAAGACCAATAGGCATCTCCGTCTTTGCGATAATCATATTCCGTTCTTGTTATCTTCTTACATGCCTTGTCTGGAGCGGCTAACATAAAAATATAGTAATTGATTTATTTTTATCAAATAAAATGTAAAAATTACAAAACTCTAAAAGAACTAAATTCACAAACTATCACTTTATTCGTAATAGAATTAGACACATTTTTTATATTTAACAAATCATGAGTCAATTTATTTATATTAACTAATGGATTATAGAAAATATAATTATATAAACAATCATAAAGCAAGTTCTCCATTTTACAAAATAAAGAAAATAAGGATCAGAGAAACAATTTTGATAAATTTTACAAAATTTGTTATGTTCGTTACATATGCAATTTATTTTTACAGAAGATGAAGAAAATGCTTATTATTTCATGATACAATAATACATACATAGTCTCAGAAATCGTTTTCTCGTCAGCATCTTATTTTAATCTTCAAACATATGTTTAGATTTAAAATTAGATGTAATAGGTGAAGATTACATTCTACGAAATTCAATAAAATGTGGGTACGAGTGTCGAGATTGTGTGTATAAAGTGGAGAAATATATGAGCTTCATACCGAAGCACGGCACACATGGTTCTTAATCTGTTTATAATTCACCTCAGTTAAGTTAGCCTCTAGCTAGTTAAATTAGTTCTCTCCCACTTTTTCCGGTAATAGATATCCTCTCAGATGCAAACCCAATTTTTTTCCTTGTCCTCCCCAAATTGTGTTTTTTCCTTGAAAGAAAACGTCCACTCCCAAACTTCATTATATTTCATTTTGAAAAAGACCTGCTTGTTTTCGGTTCTAAACAAACCGAAAAACAGTAGACGATCTACTCATTGAAAGGGTCGGTTTTGTATTTATGCAGTGCTTAAAAATAGCAACACTGAAGTATAAAAATATAATCATATATTTCTATTGTGAGTGAACGAGTGAGAGTTAGTGACGAGGGAGAGCGCATGCATCGAAATTTATTGGGTCCAATCACCAGTTGACTGACGATATTAATTTCGGGTGGATATTATATAATAATTTGTGACAACCATGCATCCACTTGCATACGCAAGTTGTGATATTTCGTTTTTGCTGTCAATGTATCCACGCCCCTACTGTATTTATTTAGCAGCTAAACTTTGCAGGTTGTTCTAGTGAACAATTATGTTATTTCTGACAATTCACCGTGTTTGTTTCGTCTGGTCAAAACTTAATCAACGATTATTTTATTTTCTACAATCAATCATGTGTTTTTCAGTCAGGTTAGTGTCTGTGTCAAGTACGTTTATTCCTGACAAATGATCTTTTCTGTACACTCGGCCTTGATATTTAACATTAGACATGTTTTATTAACTTTCCTCTGATTTTATTACGTGCCTTTGTTTTCCTATGATTTGGAGTGTTTTTGTTGTCCAGCTCCTTATATATTTTCTATGGAATTTTAAATATTTTTGTCGATAACATTAATTCAAATCTTTGAGATATTTTATGGGTGTCAGACGACAAGATATTATTCTAAAACACTAATAGGAAACTTATACCAGCGTTGCATTTCTCGTAAAACTTTACGACAGAAAAGTTGTGTTTTATCTTGGTATAAAACTTTAAGATGCCATACATATATAATAGATGCATAATTATTATACTAAATGTTATTTAATGAACGCTTGTTTCCCTGAGGATTTTTCTAATACACTTTGATAACTCAAAATACATGTTAAAATGTACCTCACTTCTGAGATTGGTTATATTTGGAAAATGTTTTAATTTCTCTACTTATTTACTTTTTACAAATTAGGAACAAGGCAATTAAATGTGTGATGAGATATGCGTGTCGTTGGTCATTACCTTGTCTACTTTATTTGTATATCCTACTCTTAAAGAAGAAACGTTGCAGTCACCGCAATATCATATTTATTTGAGGGGGTCATGCTATTAAAAATATCCATGAAATGTTGATAAATTTTATTTTATTCATAACTCTAAAGCTATACTTTGATTACTACTCCACGACCGAGAACAATTTTTATGTCATGATTAAGACAAATGTTTCTCTTCCTTTGAGATATTCGAAAATATTTATAATATATCAGACATTACTATTAAAATTTAATGAAATATCAGGGAATTATTCACGAAAGAAAAAGATAATTATTTCTAAACATATATTTCTAAATACAATTGAGTAATTTAATCTCAACAAAACAGCACACCCAGTGTAAATAGCTATTTGATAGATAGCTTAGAAGTCTTCAGTTTTCACATTTTCCGTAAACTCAAAATTGATTCAATAATTACAAATCACTAGGTTTAAAGAAGTTCATACTGAAAAAAATACTATTATCAATTATTACTGAGGAGATATACGTAGTGACTGAGTGACTTGAATGAAGAAGGCCAAGGCGTCAGAAAAACACTTGTCCCCTAGCTGTTACATATTTAGCCGGGAACTCTTTGAGAGGTGTCATATAAACGTTTAGATAATAGGTTAAACAGTTTTGAACATTTCAAATGCGTGAGCTTTGGATGGCTTGGTCACGACCGGAGAGCATTTTGCCGCTTCTATCATTGGCGCCCGGGACCCCCCATCCGCCTAGTCCGCCACTATATATATATATATATATATATATATATATATATATATATATATATATGTCTGTGCGTCTATATATAAAATTAGTTATGTTTGTCTGTTTATATCTTGTATATATAGGATTAAGATTCACACTTTAAGTATTTAAACAATCCCTATGAATTTTTGAAAACAGATGCTAACCGTATAAAGAGTTAATATGAGCTGCATTTACTTAGAATTTAATTTGATGCAAAAGGGATACAAATGGTGTAAAAACATGTGAAAGTACTTCATTACACTTCGTTACACTTCAGATACCTCCAAATTTTGTGAAATTTTAAGAATAGGTATTAAAAACCGATTAATAAATATTTCGAAAATTTCAATTTGTTTGGAATACTTTAAGAGTGTCTAGAGGGCATACTATGGTCACAGCCTATCATTGAAACAATGTAATATCTTAAATTTGCGCTGAATGTGATCCATTGTAATTAGACAAAAAATAATCAAGATTTCCTGAATTTTACTTTCTTTTTAAGATCCCTTAAGCTTAAGCTTTACATTTTAAACAGGTTATAGAACAAAAATCGTATCATTGATTTTGATAAAAACTGGAACAAGAATTCTAGACATAAGGTTTACTAGAATTATATCTTTATTTTAATCTTCGTAACGAGACATCCAAATAGTGCAAAACTGTTCTGTTCAGGAATTGCTTTTTTATATTCGAAGTCATTTATATAAAAACTAAAATAAAAACCCTAATTAACAGAATTAACTTTAATACCAGTTATACTATTCTAAAATGTCTATAATTCTAACTGTAGTTTCGTACTTATTACATAATTCTCACCAAAACTATTTATAATACTAACACATGGTCTGTACCTGATTATCCTTATTCCCGTGAAGATGGACCCGGATGGGTGTGAAAGTACTTGGGACACAAATAAAAACTATGGCAGATTCATCGGCCAATCCCCCCCCCCCCGGAACTACGATTATGATCCGGAGTATTGAAATGATCTACCAAAGGATATCCAGACATTTGCGGTCTGTTATATTCAACATTACTTGCCTTCAAGAGAAGATGCTGTCTCACTCTCTTTTCTGTCTGTCTGTCTGTCTGTCTGTCTGTCTGTCTGTCTGTCTGTCTGTCTGTCTCTGTCTCTCTCTCTCTCTCTCTCTCTCTCTCTCTATATATATATATATACGTGCTGCTTACTCAGCGTAATGTAAAGCTCTGTGTAAGTAAATAAATGACTAACTGTAAAAGTAGAGATAAATGTTTTTATAAAATACATTGTAGATATCATTTACGAGCACTTATCCCGTGTGATGGGTGCTACTTTAGTCACACTGAAGAGCTGTGATACCACCAAACAGTCTGTATGTTATAACTAGGATAATTTAATAATAATCAGTCACACCAGACCTAATACGATAATCCATCCATTGTTTTAGCACACTGTCCGACTAAGCTGTCCGTTGAATAATTGATGTTGGCTTAGATGTAGAATATAAGACTGCAAGTCAAAGGTGACTTTGTAACTGGGTTCGAATCCTTCGGTCGGCAAGAATTAACATCTCCTACACTGAAGTTGCATCAGTCTGAAACACCGGTGTCTCTAAGTAATAATAACACATCTTTACTAACAATATTGCATATATATATATATATATATATATATATATATATATATATATATATATATATATATATATATATATATATATATATATATATATATATATAGTCTCGGAAGTTTCTCAACCATTAAAACTATATAAGGAAAAAAAATAAACAAAAAACAAACCTTAAGTCCCAAGTTGTTTAGTGGAAAATCACTCATGTAAGTCAATTTAATTTTTACAGTTATTATATAAGTTTGCTTCTAACATTATTTAAGGGATCATCAGTTGTTTACTATGAAAAACTGTTTCGGGAATTTAAAAACAAGACAGTATTTAATTTCATGGCTTCCCAGCAGAATTGATCAGACTCCACTTCCCTTAAAAGACAAAAACATAAACGTTCCGTAAACTAAATCTAAGTTTTGTTCCGTATAAATGTTTTGCTAACTTATATTAGTTATTAAAAAAAGAAAGAAAAAAAGTCCTCTTTACCTGTGTTGTTCGTCTGTCTAATAACATTTATCCGTTACTTAGTTGTATGAGAGATTTCAGCTGTTTTACAGCTAGACCTGCAAATGTGTCGCCAAAAGTGTTTGCATAAAAGTACACAATAATAAATGAAGCCGAATATTTATTTTGTATAAAACATACAAAATAAATATTCGGCTTCATTTTTATTGTGTACTTTTATGCAAACACGGTAAGGAATCACGGAATTATACATTGTATACATTAACTCAACGGAATGTTATTATATATATATATATATATATATATATATATATATATATATATATATATATATATATATATATTTTATTTTATTTTATTCCATTAGTTGCGACAAAACAGGTTTTGTTTCATTGGTGCGAATAGCTACCAACTCATCGGGCTGGCGAAAGGAATTCAAATGGCATAAAATTTTAACTTCACTTTAACGGGAGATTGAAAATTGAAAATACATTGGAGGTGGAGGGGCATAGAGTTGGGGCTTTGTCTATAACGGCGACCTGGGACATGAGAGGGGAGGGGGGAGGACCCCAACAAGTCGTGTTTCAAATTATTACGTGGGAGGTTTTTCACGTGTCAGTGCTGTGACGATCTCAATCTCGGTCGGGGTGGGAGGAGGGAGATGGGGCGACGGCCAGAGTGAGTTAAATTTAAAATGAGAATAAAATTATGTCCCATGTCGCCGTTATAGACAAAGCCCCAACTCTATCCCCCTCCCCCTCCAATGTATTTTCAATTTTCAATCTCCCGTTAAAGTGAAGTTAAAATTTTATGCCATTTGAATTCCTTTCGCCGGCCCGATGAGTTGGTAGCTATTCGCACCAATGAAACAAAACCTGTTTTGTCGCAACTAATGGAATAAAATCAAAAAATATATATTTTGCTCTGAATTTTCATTGAGCACTCTCATAAACCCGGTTTCAACTTCCTTCGGATTCATACCCCCTGGATATTTGTAACAAGTTAATTATATATATATATATATATATATATATATATATATATATATATATATATATATATATATATATATATATATGTATATATATATATATATAGCATGGAAGATATATATATATATATATATATATATATATATATATATATATATGCATGTGCGTGTATGTATATGTTTGTACGCCTGTCATTGTGTGCATGCTTGGTTCAAACGATTCATTATTTAAGAGTACAAGATACATCCAAGAAGGTGATTTACTGGCTGTGTCCTGCTGTTTGTCTAGTCAATTCGACGACTAAATCGCGCCTGGTGACTAGATCACGTGAGGTACTTTTCGCCGACCTAGGGAAGCCACGATGTCCAGTCGGATAAACGACTAACCGAGAATCGCCAATCCTGTTGACACCGTACATGTTTTAGTGTATCGTTGGAGCGATAACAAGTAATCAAATTCCAAACCACCATTCCAACTGACGAATCAAATCTAGAATGTTAACTATCTCGAGTAATTTGACCCCTATCAAGTATGTATATATATATATATATATATATATATATATATATATATATGTGTGTGTGTCTATACTAGTGAATGACGGATCTCTCTCTTTCTCCCTTTCTCTCTCTCTCTCTCTCTCTCTCTCTCTCTATATATATATATATATATGTATTTATATATATATATATATATATATATATATATATATATATATATATATATATATATATAAAGAGTGAGAGATGGAGATAGATAGAGAGAGGGATTTCGGCGATTCAACACATTTTTCAAATACAGTTCAAAATAAAGAGCATACACGAAGATATTATAGTTTTTTTTACCGCTGTTTCGAAGCAATATTTATTTTAAGTCATATAATAGATCATAACAGAACCAAACAATTTCATTCAAATCAGAAATATAAATCAAAAGCGTAATACAAGCAAGCACATTTAGTATTAATGTTCAAAACAGGTGAACATTCAACCAAATCGCGAGAATATAACTCAGTAATTACGTTCAATTATTAAACTAAATTTTACATTGAAATGCATATTGAATATAAAACCGAATATCTAAGACTACACTCGAACGCCATATTGGCTAAAACTATGGTAAACACACACACACACACACACGCGTACACGCACGCACACACACACATATATATACATATATATATATATATATATATATATATATATATATATATATATATATATATATATATATGTTGAGTTGAATGATTTCGATGAGAATTTGAGTAAAAGAGCTCAATGTACTTATTAACAGAGCAGGGATACATTTAAAGGAAATAAACTAAACACACATTAAGGCTGTCCGAATTATGAATTATTTCTACCTTGATAGGTCTCGTCAGATGCGTAAACAGCCACAGTTCACAGAGTCAGCCTAGACTCTGCAAGCAGTCGCCATATCTACTCGGCCACCAGAAACTGTACCGTAATTAAGGTCAATTAAGATTCATGTGTATCTAAAAGCGGGCACAGATAGAAGACTAATCGTGAGTGTTCGACGAACGTATTCTGAACTTTGCATTAGAGCTTTGAGTCATTTTAAACAAATAAAGAATAGGCAGATTTAATTCCTAGGGATACTAACTAAATCCAAAATATCACAGACTTAGTACTCGCATAAGCCCCGGCGAATATCAATAGTCATTGCCAGTGAAGAAATCGAATGTAAGCGGCCGTTGTGATTAGAAAAAGTCATTTGCAATGGGTATCGAGGGAGGTTGAGAGTAGTGGAAATCTGGGGAGACTTTTTTATCACCCATACTCCATGGAAACCCACCGGTTGTTGCCAGTGAGTATATCACTGATAATTACTTGTTTGAGAACTCCCAGTGAGTAAATAATAATAATAATAATAATAATAATAATAATAATAATAATAATAATAATAATAATAATAATAATAATTCCTTAAGCGAGGATGGTTCTCGGAAGTGGAACTGACGGAAATCAGACAGAAGGTTAATGGCGAAACGGAGCAAGAAACACCACCGAAGGAGAAACCACAGGAAGAGGACGGGCAAAACATACACACTGAAACTGAAGAGATTGAAGACTACGGAATCACAGAACCAGGGGAGATAGAAGACTGGGGAACCACAGAACCTGCTGCGATAGAACTCGACGAAAAAGAAGCAAGTGAAGTGGAGAACATTAGACGATACATGTTAGAAAACAAAACAAAACTCCCATCTCTCAGGAATGAAGTAGCGAAGAAGTTAAAAGCAGAAACAGAAAGAGTAAACAGACTCCTCACACACATCCCAACAGAAACTATTAGAGACCTAAACAACCTGATAAATGCAGGGGCAAAATCGGTAAGTATGAAACTAAGAAACGAAGAGAATGGACAAAAGAGAGGACCGACAAAACCTGGATGGGAAATCAGACTGGAAACTCAGATCACCAAACTTCGGAAAGAAGCTAAAACCGTGAACAGAAGGAAGGAAGACATGAAACGATTAAGAAGCAAAAATCAGAAACGCAAGGAAAAACTAAATGAGAAACATGAAGAAATAAAACAAAGGATAGCAGCAATAGAAGGAAGACTGAGACGATACAGGTACAAATCAGAACAGAGCAAACCGAACAGGACCTTTGAAAACAATGAAAGCCAGTTTTACAAAAACGTAAATGGAGAAAAAACAACAACAGAGCAACCGAACCAAACAGAGGCAAAACAATTCTGGAGCAAGATATGGGAAGAACCAAAAAAGCACAACAAGAATGCCCAATGGTTGAAAAACATGAAAGATGAACTGCAGGAAATCGAAGAAGGAACCGAAACAGAAATCAACAAAGAAACGATCAAGTAAACCCTAAGAAAAATGGCCAACTGGAGAGCACCAGGCCACGATGGAATACATGCATACTGGTTTAAAAAATTCACGACCCTGCATGAAAGACTAGCGCAGAAACTGAGTGGATGTATCCGCAAAACAGACGTACCAGAATGGATGACGGAAGGTAGAACAACATTAATACAAAAAGACCCCAAAAAGGGAACGACCCCCAGCAACTACAGACCGATAACATGTCTACCAATAATGTGGAAAATTCTCACAGCACAACTGAGAGAACAAATCTACCAATCCCTGGACAAACGTGGACTGCTCCCCGAGGAACAAAAAAGAATGCCGGAAAGGACAAAGAGGGGCACATGATCTACTATACATTAATCAAAAGACCCTGAAGGAGGTGAAGAATAGACAAAAGAACATAAGCATGGCATGGATTGACTACAAGAAAGCCTACGACAGAATCCCCCAAAAATGGATAACAAAGTATCAGACAGGATTATTAATCTCATCCAGAAAGCAATGGAAACATGGAGACTAAAACTGACAGCCGGAGGACAATACCTGTCTGAGATAAAAATACAGAGAGGCATTTTCAAGGAGACTCTTTATCACCACTATTGTTTATAATAACCATGATGCCACTCAACTACATACTCAGAAAGTGTGATGCCGGATACAGATTCACGAATACAGAACAAAGAATAAACTACCTGATGTACATGGATGACCTTAAACTGTTTGCAGAAAACAAAAAAAAACTGGAAAAGCTGATAAATACAACCAGGATATTCAGCCAGGATATCCAAATGGAGTTTGGAATAGAAAAATGTGCACTGCTAGAGATCAAAAGAGGAAAACTGGAGACAACAGAAGGTATAGAACTCCCCAACCAAGAGGAGATGAGGGCGCTAGGAGAACAAGATAGTTATAAATACCTGGGAGTTCTGGAAGCGGACACAATCAAATATACAGAAATGAAAAAGAAGATTGGAAAAGAATATCTACGAAGAACAAGGAAACTCTTAGAAACTAAACTATATAGCAGAAACCTAGTAAAAGGGATAAACACATGGGCTGTATCACTAATAAGATACTCTGGACCATTCATAGGCTGGACTAAAGAAGAACTCAGGCACCTTGACCAGAGGACTAGAAAACTAATGACTATGCACAATGCATTGCACCCAAAAGACGATACGGACAGACTCTACATGAAAAGAAATGAAGGAGGTAGTGGACTGGTAAGTATAGAAGACTGTGTGGAAGACACCAAAAAAGAGCTGGAGAAATATGTAACCTAGAACACGGAAAGACTGATCACCACGGCAAGAGACACCAGCCCAACAAACTACTCCGGAAGCACTGAAACCAGAAACAAAAAGACAAGAAAGGAAAAGTGGGAAGAAAAACAACTACATGGACGCTTTATAAGACTAACAAACGATGAAGCCAATGAAAACAACTGGGCATGGCTAAGAAAAGGACACTTGAAAAGAGAAACGGGATCTCTGCCGACAGCCGCACAGAACAATGCGATTAGGACAAACTTTATTAAAGCAAAGATAGATAAAACCCAAGAAAACAGCAAATGCCGATTGTGTGGACAAAGAGACGAAACGATAAACCATATAATAAGTGAATGCAGCAAGCTAGCCCAAAAGGAATACAAGAACAGACATGACAGCGTGGGGAAAGAAGTACACCGGGAAATGTGCAAACAACTGAATTTCGAATATGCAAAAAAAACGGTACAAACACAAACCAGAAACTGTACTAGAAAACGAAAAACACAAAATCATATGGGATATGAATGTACAAACAGACAAACCCATAACAGCAAGGAGACCGGACATGATAATAATCAACAAGAAAGAAAAATCCTGCAAAATCGTAGACTTTGTCGTTCCAGCGGACCACAGAGTGAAGATCAAAGAGACGGAAAAAAGAAGCAAATATACCGAACGTAGAGAACCAAAGTTCACATTTGATAATAACTAAAAAGTAAACTAAAGGTGTCAATAATATTTAATAATAAATGTTTCCCTTAAAAAGATGTTATATGACTTAATATAATATGTGTGAACGAGGCCAGAAATTGAAGACTAAACAAGTATATCAGAACCATTGAAACTTAGTCAAGCACTTTCTAGCTGACTCATTGTGTAGGAATTGCATTTTTTACAAACATTTTCAGATTCGTCTATGTATCTGTAGAAGATGCTCTGTCTGTCGTTTGTCGGTCGGGTTGTCACAGTTGGAAAATGAGTTTTCATTGGTAATCGCGCTATTTGAATGGACGCATCTTAAGAAGGTATTCTACGTGTTGTAGTTGAATTGTTCTCTATTTTCTTTTTTTATTTTCTCACTGCGTTCGTTTTATTCATTTCTTCTTTCTTATCATCAATTTGTTGCTCTAGTCTTTCTTCCGTTTTTTCTTGTTCTTATCTCCTCTCCGCATCAACTTCCTACTTCCGTCTTCATCATCCATCAGCTGACAAAAAGCCCTTATCACTGCTTCAAACGCATCATCCGCTCTCTATTTTTTTAATCCATCCTCTTTCTCCATCTCCCCTTTTTTACCCCCCTCTCTCTCTCTCTTTCTTTCTACAACTCACTCGCGTAGGCCGTAGCACATGGCCTGGCCGTTTCTGGCCCTTGATTCCTAAAAACCTGGACCGGCGAGGGAAGGGTTTTAAAAATTCTTGTGACTCTGGCCGTAAAACACTCCTACCCTATAAAACTAACAAAGCAATAAAAACATCCAATCACATACAAGCCGTGACAAAGATAAGTAAAGACACACAGACAAAAAAAAAGCAAAAAAAAAAAGCAAAAACAAACAAAAAACACGAATAGACTTGTATTTTCCATTCCGAATCAATCAAGTCCGGATTTTTTCAAGAGTGACTGTGTTCGACAAATTCTCAACCAACGCCCTACTAATTAGTCGCTCTGTAACATAAATTCGCTGATGATTGTTCACTCCTATTTTCGTCTCGTTTCAGTTTGGCTATCTAATGGCATATCAACCATTTTGAGTTTTCTATTTTGGGTTTTGGTACAGCTTTTGAACCAGACAAAACCGATTTTCGTTCGGCTTTTTCCAACTGTTTACATAAACAGCCGGAAGATACCGACACGCTTATCTAATGAGAAGGCGAGAAAAGCATACAAGTTTAATTGTCAATTGATTAGATCGTAAATTCGCAATTGTCAAGAATTTCTAACAGAGGAAAAAGGGATAAAAAAAGCAAATAGTTAACAAACAACTGCTACCTAACGCAATAAAAGTAGGCTATGTTGGGTTAGGGTTAACTTTGGGTTATTTTAGGGTTAGTTTAGAATTTTTGTAACAAAAACAGTTCGTGTTTGTCTCGTTCAAAAGCTGGGCAAGTACCCCTCCCCTAAAAAAAAATAATTTAACTTTCTCATGAAATAATTTAATTGAGCTTTATCGTAAAAAAATGAATATTTTTCATAAAAATAAACATACGGTGAGTGTTTTGATGCTTTAAATGTTGTTTCATTATTTGTGTTTTGTTGGAATGCCGCGTCGTTTATATTTTGACGCTGGATCGTTTTCATTCGGCTTTTTCCGGCTGTTTACGTAATTTTGTCTGGTTCAACAGATGTACCAGTACCGTATTTCGACATATTTCTGTTTTACAGCATATCCACACATTTTGGTTATTTTACCTTATTTTAACATTTTACGTTATTTGTTTTACGCCATATCGACCCTTTTAATTATTTTACTAATGATTCACAACGAAACAAGGCAAAATACACTAGAGGATAAGGGTTAATGAGATAGAATGATTGTTAGTTGAATGATGAAGAATATTATAAGAGGTTTGAAAATAACAAGTGAAATAGACAACATTTGATGACTTAAATATAAATCCAATTTACCATTGGTTAATTAATATGTTCTAATTGACATATACATGTGTTATGTTTACACGTATGTCACTTCCGTCTACTGCTGCGAGATTGTTTAGTACGTCATAGTCACGGATCATTTAATCTTATTAAACTGGGTCAGTGTTGAGGACATTTAGACAAAAGAAAAATTATATAAACTAGAAAATATACGCCTCCTCCGGTCGCTTACTTTTGCTAGTCTGGAAGGATTATATAATTGTGAAAGAACTACATACACTACGTAGTTAAAGCAAACTAAATTGTTTTGGACAATTAAAATAATTTCTAATGCTATTGATAATGTTTACCCATTCATTTATTTATTTTCTATTATCGCTTATGTTTGAATTCATGTTTTTTAAACGCATAAATCTATGACGGCACGCCAAAGTTATAATTATTTTGTCATGGAAATGTTTTAAGCTCAATTTATAAAAAAAAGTCCGAATAGGTCAGTTGGTAGAACCTCAATGTTTCGATTTCGATTTACGGTCATGGCATTCACTTTATTTGTTGGAAATTTATTATTTACTATTAATGCAATATTCTTCATTTCTAAAAGTACTAAAGATCTCTAATATTTCGAAATGAGATGAATTCTGCAATGTGTGTCTTACAGACGGACAAAATGTCTATTTATATAAAACTAGCGGGGCTACCCGGCGTTGCTCGGGGTCATAAAAACATATAATTGAAGAAAAATCGTGTGTGTAACATCTTTATATACAAACTTCTATTTCTCCCCCCCCCTTTCTCTATAGCCGTCTCTTTATCTTTCTACCTTTCTCTTCCCTGGTCACCCCATTTCAGCGCTACTTTCTAATTTTGCCTTTTGCGAAAGCTGTTTCTTCCCCACCATTTCTCCTACGTTGGCCAGGGCAATAGTATATCATATTTCTATAAAAAGTAACACCTCTATCTGCGCCTTCTATATAAGAACTTATCTCCGCCCCGGTGTTCATACTATATACGTATCTATCATCACCCCGGTGCGCATACTATATACGTACCTATCGCCGCCCCAGTGCACATACTATATATGTACCTATCGCCGCCCCAGTGCAGATACTATTTAAGTACCTATCGCCGCCTCGGTGCGAATGCTAAATAGTACCTATCGCCGTCCCGGTGTGCATGCTACATAAGTACCTATCGCTGCCCTATTGCGAATAATTAATATGTACATATTGCCGCTTTGGTGCGAATGCTAAATACGTACCTATCGCCGCTTTGGTGCGAATGCTAAATACGTACCTATCGCCGGCCCGGTGCGAATGCTAAATACGTACCTATAGCCGCCCCGGTGCGAATGCGAAATACATACCTTTCGCCGTTCCGGTGCATGTGCTATATACGTACCTATCGCCGCCCCGGTGCACGTGCTATATACGTCCATATCGCCGCCCCGGTGCGCGTGCTATATATGTACTGACTGCCGCCGCAGAGCGCATGCTATGTACGTACTTATTGCTGCCCATGTGTACATGTTATATACGTAGCTATCGCCACCCCTAAATTCTGAATACGTACCTATAGCCGCCCCGGTGTGGAAGCTAAATAGGTACTAATTGCTGCCCCGGTGCGAATGCTAAATACATACCTATCGCCGCCCCGGTGTGAATTCTAAATACGTACCTATCACCGCCCCGGTGTGAATTCTAAATACGTACCTATCGCTGCCCCGGGTCGGAAGCTAAATACGTACATATCGCCACCCTGGTGCGAATGCTAAATACATACCTATCGCCGCCCCGGTGTGAATGCTAAATACATACCTATCGCCACCCTGGTGTGAATGCTAAATACGTACCTATCGCCGCCCCGGTGTGAATGCTAAATACATACCTATCGCCGCCCCGGTGTGAATGCTAAATACATACCTATCGCCGCCCCGGTGTGAATGCTAAATACGTACCTATCGCCGCTCCGGTGTGAATTTTAAGTACGTACCGTTCGCCGCCCCGGTGCGCGTGCTATATACGTACCTATCGCCGCCCCGGTGTGAATTTTAAATACGTACCTTTCGCCGCCCCGGTGCGCGTGCTATATACGTACCTATCAGCGCCCTGGTGCACGTGCTATATATGAACCGATCGCTGCCCCAGTGCACATGCTAAATACATGCCTATCACCGCCCCGGTGCACATACTATATACATACTTATTGCCGCCGATGTGCACATGCTATATACGTACTTATCGCCACCGCTGAATGCTAAATAAGTACCTATCTCCGCCCAGGGGTGAATGCTAAATACGTACATATTGCCGCCCCGATGTGCATACACCATATGTACCTATCACTGCCCCAGTGTGAATACTAAATATGTACATATCGCCGCCCCTGTGCGAATGCTGAATACGTACCTATCGCAACCCCAGGGCGAATGCTAAATACGTAACTATCGCCACCCCTATACACTACTATATACGTACCTATGCCACCCCAGGGCACATACTATATATAAACCTATCGCCGGCCTGGTGCGCATAATATATTCGTACCTATCGCGGCTCTGGTGTGCATACTACATACTTACCTATCTCTGCAAGAGTGCACATACTCTATATGTACCTATCTCCAGCCCAGTTCGCACACGTAAGAACTCATATTAGTGCACCCCTGTCGTGTTTGAAAAACAAAATAGTGTTCATTCATGTATTGTCACTATCATAAATATAAATAATTTTAGTTAAAAACAGAAAAAAAGAAATGTTTTTGCCTCCCCCAACGAACCTTTTTTTCCATCCTCCCACATACTTAGAAATATTTTTAATTTAAAAGAAATATAAAAGAAAAGAAAATTTTTTGACTCGCCCCCAAAATTTTATGTTCCCCCCATACATAGAAATATTTTTAGTTTAAAAAAAGAAAAAAAAAATTTTTTTAGCTCCCCCGCCCCGAAAATTTTTTTTTCATCCTGCCCCATACATATAAATATTGTCAATGAAAAAGATAAAAGAAAAGGAAAAAAATGTTGCCCCCCACCCCAATTTTTTTTTACACTCCCGGTGCGCATGCTATATTCGTACTTATGGCATCCCATGTGCACATGCTATATACGTTCCTATCGCCACCGCTGAATGCTAAATACGTACCTATAGTCTCCTCGGTGCGAATGCTAAATAGGTACCTATCGCCGCCCCGGTGCGAATGGTAAATACGTTTATATCGCCGCTAAAAATTTCCACGACCACCAATCTCTCCAGGCCCCCCAACTTTTTTTTACTCTCGCCCAACCCTGAGTAATATTTTTAGTTCCAAAAATAAAAAAATAAAAAAATTTGGCCCGACCCCTAAAAAGTTTGTCCTGACCTCTAAACATTTCCCCGAGCCCCCAATCTCTTCAGAACGGCCCCAACTTTTTTATTATTCTCTCCCAATCCTAAGAAATATGGTTAGTTAAAAAAATAAAAAAACAAAAAAAATTTGGCTCGACCTATAAAAAGTTTGTCCTGACCCCTAAAAATTTCCCCGACCCCCCCAATCTCTCCAGCCCCCCCCCCCACAGTTTTTTTACTCTCGCCCACCCTGAGTAATATTTTTGTTCAAAAAATAAAAAAATTTGGCCCGACCACTTAAAAGTTTGTCCGGACCCCTGAAAATTTCTCCGACCCCCCAATCTCTCCAGCCCCCATCAATTTCTTTTACTCTCCCAAACATGAGAAATATTTTGAGTTCAAAGAAAAAAAAAAATTTGGCCTGACCCCTAAAATTTTCCCCGACCCCCTAATCTCTCCAGCCCCCCCCCCCTCCAACTTTTTTTCACTCTTCCCCTGAGGAATATTTTAAGTTCAAAAAAAGAAAAAAAAAAATTTGGCCGGACCCCTAAAGAATTTGGTCTGACCCTTAAATTTTCCCCGACCCCCTAATCTCTCCAGCCCCCCCACCAACTTTTTTTTCAGTGTCCCACAACCCTGAGAAATATTTTAAGTTAAAAAAAAATAAAATAAAAAATTTGGCCTGACCCCTAAAAAATTTGTCCTGACCCCTAAAATTTAATTGTGTTTTTAAACGATGAAATATTCCCCATGGACCCCTAAGGGCTGGGTTAATAGATTCGAGAATACTCTCATCTTCTTATTCTGTGAATTTTACATAAGAATACACTTTTATATGTTATGTATATATTCTCTAACCTTGTTTTAAACACCTTAATTTTGTTTTTAAACGTGAGTTAACGCACTTCCTTAGCTACCCTCTAAAAAATAAATTTCATTAAAAAACATTAATTGGTTTATGAACTTGAGGTATTACGTAATTAAATTACAATATGACTCAGCAATTTCAAATTACTATAAAATATAATGAAAAATAAATGAAAAGCCCCCTTCCCCCCGATGAAATATTCCCCATGGACCCCTAAGGGCTGGGTTAATAGATTCGAGAATACTCTCATCATCTTACTCTGTGAATTTTACATAAGAATACACTTTTATATGGTATGTATATATTCTCTAACCTTGTTTTAAACACCTTAATTTTGTTTTTAAACGTGAGTTAACGCACTTCCTTAGCTACCCTCTAAAAATAAATTTCATTAAAAAACATTAATTGGTTTATGAACTTGAGGTATTACGTAATTAAATTACAATATGACTCAGCAATTTAAAATTACTATAAAATATAATGAAAAATAAATGAAAATTCCCCCCCCCCTCGATGAAATATTCCCCATGGACCCCTAAGGGCTGGGTTAATAGATTCGAGAATACTCTCATCATCTTACTCTGTGAATTTTACATAAGAATACACTTTTATATGTTATGTATATATTCTCTAACCTTGTTTTAAACACCTTAATTGTGTGTTTTAAACGTGAGTTAACGCACTTCCTTAGCTACCCTCTAAAAAATAAATTTCATTAAAAAACATTAATTGGTTTATGAACTTGAGGTATTACGTAATTAAATTACAATATGACTCAGCAATTTCAAATTACTATAAAATATAATGAAAAATAAATGAAAAGCCCCCCCCCCCCATGAAATATTCCCCATGGACCCCTAAGGGCTGGGTTAATAGATTCGAGAATACTCTCATCATCTTACTCTGTGAATTTTACATAAGAATACACTTTTATATGTTATGTATATATTCTCTAACCTTGTTTTAAACACCTTAATTGTGTGTTTTAAACGTGAGTTAACGCACTTCCTTAGCTACCCTCTTAAAAATAAATTTCATTAAAAAACATTAATTGGTTTATGAACTTGAGGTATTACGTAATTAAATTACAATATGACTCAGCAATTTCAAATTACTATAAAATATAATGAAAAATAAATGAAAAGCCCCCTCCCCCCCCGATGAAATATTACCCATGGACCCCTAAGGGCTGGGTTAATAGATTCGAGAATACTCTCATCATCTTACTCTGTGAATTTTACATAAGAATACACTTTTATATGGTATGTATATATTCTCTAACCTTGTTTTAAACACCTTAATTTTGTTTTTAAACGTGAGTTAACGCACTTCCTTAGCTACCCTCTAAAAAATAAATTTCATTAAAAAACATTAATTGGTTTATGAAATTGAGGTATTACATAATTAAATTACAATATGACTCAGCAATTTTAAATTACTATAAAATATAATGAAAAATAAATGAAAATTCCCCCCCCCCCTCGATGAAATATTCCCCATGGACCCCTAAGGGCTGGGTTAATAGATTCGAGAATACTCTCATCATCTTACTCTGTGAATTTTACATAAGAATACACTTTTATATGTTATGTATATATTCTCTAACCTTGTTTTAAACACCTTAATTGTGTGTTTTAAACGTGAGTTAACGCACTTCCTTAGCTACCCTCTAAAAAATAAATTTCATTAAAAAACATTAATTGGTTTATGAACTTGAGGTATTACGTAATTAAATTACAATATGACTCAGCAATTTCAAATTACTATAAAATATAATGAAAAATAAATGAAAAGCCCCCTTCCCCCCGATGAAATATTCCCCATGGACCCCTAAGGGCTGGGTTAATAGATTCGAGAATACTCTCATCATCTTACTCTGTGAATTTTACATAAGAATACACTTTTATATGGTATGTATATATTCTCTAACCTTGTTTTAAACACCTTAATTTTGTTTTTAAACGTGAGTTAACGCACTTCCTTAGCTACCCTCTAAAAAATAAATTTCATTAAAAAACATTAATTGGTTTATGAACTTGAGGTATTACGTAATTAAATTACAATATGACTCAGCAATTTAAAATTACTATAAAATATAATGAAAAATAAATGAAAATTCCCCCCCCCCCTCGATGAAATATTCCCCATGGACCCCTAAGGGCTGGGTTAATAGATTCGAGAATACTCTCATCATCTTACTCTGTGAATTTTACATAAGAATACACTTTTATATGTTATGTATATATTCTCTAACCTTGTTTTAAACACCTTAATTGTGTGTTTTAAACGTGAGTTAACGCACTTCCTTAGCTACCCTCTAAAAAATGCACATTGGTCTTTATTATAGATGCAAATAAATGCACATTGGTCTTTATTATAGATACAAATAAATGCACATTGGTCTTTATTATAGATACAAATAAATGCACATTGGTCTTTATTATAGATACAAATAAATGCACATTGGTCTTTATTATAGATACAATTAAATGCACATTGGTCTTTATTATAGATTTTCTTAATATCCCCCCCCCCCCAAGAAAAAAAATTGGCCTGAGTAGCTCACACCGGCGAATGCCGTCACCCCCCTCCCAATTTGGCATGAAAGGAGGAGGTAATGCCTATCATGATAACGGAAGGGAGGGGGAGGAATATTAGCGTCTATTAAAAGGTTGTAGTGTGAGTGAATTTCTTCCTGACACTTTGCATTATTTTTCAAATTATCTGCCACTCTCTGACGTCATGATGACCTGATATAACCGGACACAATTTAGAGCAAGACCGGGTACATCCGGCAAGGGATTATGGGACAGGTGCGGATGTGATTGAGCAACCCTTGTTTCACTACACACACTTAACATAGAATTCCTATGTTGTTATTGATGCATCCGGACAGAAGTTATTGGATGATCTGATACAACCGGACACAATTTAGGGCAAGACCGGGTACATCCGGCAAGGGATTATGGGATGTTTACAGTGACTGCATTTTTATCGGATTAGTACACAAATACATTAGAGTAATTTACTCCTCTCCAGGAGTTAGGCACAAGGCCAGTTTTTATCCTACTCCCACCAGTAAGATGTGACCCAAGCTCGGGTCGGAAAGTGGGTGTTGAAAAACCAGCGCCCGAGAGGTGAAATACATTAGATTATTTCGAATATGTTAAAAAAATGGCGTATAAAAGCTATGTTGAATTAGAGAAAAACGGCCTAGAGGAGTCTAAAAAATTTTGTTGATATTTAAAACTCATGTAATAATTTGTTAAATAGTATTGTACAATGTTTGTTGAAAGAAAATCATAGTTATTATTACTTGTTAATTTATTAAAGTAATTTGAACAGTGTATAGTGGATAGGCTGCTGTACTGCAGTAGATTTGTTATAAATAATCCAGTAAATCGCATCAAACTTTTTAAGCTTTGTCGGCCTTTTGGCTAAGATCAAAGTCGGGAAAAGCTAATGCAGCTTATCCAGAAGGCTTTAGTGGGGGCAGTTACCGGAAGTAGGTGGTGGGTTAGTTTAAAAACTAAGATCAGAACCTTTTCCGTCAAATACGCCCAGCGTCTCGCTTTAGATAAGGCCAAGACGGAAAAGCACTTAGAAGAGAAACTAACCCGGGTGGTGGCTGAGGGGGATACTGTAAGCATAGAACTAACTAAACAAGACCTACGACGCGAGGCTAGCGAGCGCTATGAAGGTCAAGTAGTTAGGGCTAGGCTAAGGAAAGTTTCCAATGAAGCCGTGAACTGCGACGTAGATGAGCGTAGGGAAGTTTCGAGGCGTGGCTCGGATAGATACATTGGAAAAGTCAAGCACCCAGATGGACGTGCCTTGGAGTCGACTCGGGAGATCTGCGAGGGATTTCGGGAGCATTTCGAGGAACGCTACACCCAACTGCCCAACCTCCCGGTCCAGGAGTTTGGCAACTATTTGGCTGACTCTCCCCGCCTCGATGTGGCTAGAGCAGCTGGTTGTGAAGGCAGGGTTGCGGAGCGTGAGGTCTTAGCTGCGTTGAAGCAAGTCGGCTGTGACAAATCGCCGGGACTTGATGGTCTGCCCTACGAGATGTATTTGAGGCTGTCGCACATGTTTGTGCCGATTCTGACGAGTGTGTTCAACCACTGGTTTAACCAGGGTTCTATCCCAGGTCAAGTCACCAAGGGAGTGATCACATTGCTAAAGAAGCGGGACAGGCATGGTGGGGAGGAACTAGACGATTACAGGCCCATTACTCTGCTAAACACAGAGTTAAAGATTTTGGCCAAGATCTTATCGAACCGGTTGCAGGGTGTCATCGGAGAATTGATCGAACTTGAGCAGAACTACGCTGTGAAGGGGAGATCGATTCAGAACAACTTGCACCTGATTCGTACGATCATAGAGGGGATAGAAGACGACACGGAAGCCGCGCTGATCAACTTGGATCAGTCCAAAGCTTTCGACAGGGTCGACCATCGCTTCTTGGCATCTGTTTTAGAGACCGCCGGTTTCAAACCGGATTTCCGCAAATGGATCTCTGTTCTGTATAGCTCGCAGACGGCAGTAGTACAGGTAAACGGAAGGCGTTCGAAGTCTTTCGCTGTCTCCCGGTCGGTACGCCAGGGTTGTCCGCTGTCGCCCCTGCTCTACATCCTTGCACTGGAGCCGCTACTTCGCAAGCTAAGGAGTGGGGAGGCAGGTTTGGCCCTATGCGGAATCGCTTTGCCTGGTGGAGCGCGAGCCAGGGTCTCCGCGTTCGCCGATGACATCACCGTCTATGTGTCGTGCTTCCAAGACATTGAGAGGGTGACAGAGGCGCTCACACATTACGAAAGGATCACAGGGGCCAAAATCAACTGTAACAAGTCAACTGGCCTGCGGTTGGGTGCCTGGAGCGGTGACACAACCCTTCCAGCTCCGTTCTGCTGGACAGATGGCCCGGTTCGAATCCTTGGCGTGTGGTTCGGACCGGGCCTCCAGCTTGATAGGAATTGGTCGGAGGTACAGTCAAAGGTCGAAGCGTCGGTTAACACTTGGCTTCGAAGGAAACTCTCCTTAAAGGGTAGAGCGGAGGCGTGCGCCACCTACGTCTTCCCTCTCATCCTTTACCGATTGGCTGTGCTTCCCCTGCCTGTGAACCGCCTCAAGGTGCTCCGGCGCCTTCTGTCCTCACTTCTCTGGGACAGGAAGAGGCATTGGGTTTGCAGCCAGGTCTGCATTCAACGTCCGTGTGAGGGAGGCTTGGGGATGCCTGACTTGACGTGTCATCGAGACGCCGAGAGACTGGCTTTCCTGAGTCGAACATTGACAGAGGAATCTGCGTGGAACCCCGCGGTCGATAGTGCTTTCCCCGACCTTATTCTCGACCATTCGGTTGAGGGCCATCGTAGGCCGAGGGGTGAATCGCAGTTTTTCAGGGAGTGTCGAGCCGCGCTCAAAAAGCTTCCTAGGTCCAGTGACCTTTCGCGGCTTTCTAGAAAAGAACTCCATAGAGGATTAGTGAGGGGGGCAGCTGACGATCCGTTAGTTAAGCGTTGCGGGTGGACAGAGGAGGAGATCCGCTCCGAATGGAGTTGGGCACCGGGAACGAGTCATATCAACAACTCGGAGTTCTCTCTGACCTGGCGATTGGCCCGGAATGCGCTACCCCTTAATGCAATACTGCAGAGATCCGGAATTGAGGACTCACCCGAGTGTCCCCGTTGCGACAGGCTCTTTGAGGAAACGCCTGATCACGCTTTCTTCTTGTGCCATAAGCTCCAGCAGTACTGGGAGTACGTCAATGAGGTGACGGCTCGCATCGATCCTGAGCAGCCGCTGCCACTGCACCTAGCTTACGTAATAGACAACGTCTGTCCGCCGTGGGATGGGGAGAGACGAATGGTGTTTCTCGTGATCCTGGCTGTAGCGCGAATGGTGGTGTGGACGTCGCGTCTGAGAAATAACCAGGGGGTTGAATCTTTTGCTGATCAGGATCTAATCGCATTCTTCAAGCACCAGCTGAAAGTCAAGATCAGATGTGATAGGAAAAGATTACACTCCTCGGTTTTTGAAAAAAGGTGGATACAAGTAGCGAGCTTGTGTGTACGAAAAGGAGTCAAGTATGAGTACGTGTTCCCGGCCTGAGCATGGTGTGCACGGTTCCTTGTCCAGTCGGACCCCAGCCCTTTGGGTAAGTTTAGCCTCTTATCTAGTTGAATGAATGAGTTATCCCACCCTCCTGGTAATAGAAACCCTCCAAGATGCCCACTCTCCACTTTCAATTTTTTGTCCTCAGCCCCACCCCAACTTGCATTTATCTTGGAAGGACACCACCCACTCTCCAAACTCCATCCCCCACTCTCTTTTTTCTCCCACTTAGATCCCACTCCCATTTAGAGACGAATCTGCTTGTTTTTGGTTCGGAACAAACCGGAAAACAGTGGGCAGTCTAATATTTAGAAAGGTTTAGGAGGGTCATACTAACTGGGTTTTGCTTTTCTCCCCTACCCCATTATACTCCAATGAATTTCTGTAAATATAACCATATTTATTTATTTATTTATTTATTTTATTTTGAAAGAAAAAAAAAAAAAAAAAAAAAAAAAAAAAAAAAAAACCTAAGGAAAATTTTAAGATTGCCAACTTATTTTATAATAGCCTAAGTAGGACGGCCCCTAGAGTAAATGTGGTATTGTGGTGACTGAGATGATTCTAGTTAAGAGTAGGATAGACAATTTTATTACCTTAGACAAAGGATGACCAACGACACCCTCCCCACACTTTTGATGGCCTTGTGCCTAATTTGTTTTGAATATTAACATGTATTTTCTGCAAATAAATTTTTCAAAGTGTAGTATCTGTTCTCGGCATTTTTGCCTTGAGATCAAGTGTATTATCTAGTCCTATCCGATAGGTGTCGATCTTACACTCTCGAATCAAAAATCAGATTATCATTTTATTTTTTAATCCCTTTTCCTTTGGTGCACTTCCTCTCCCCTAAAGTACGGCTGATCGCGCCCACGGTAGGGATCTCTCTCACGCCGACTAATACTCAAACTCCCCAAAATTTCGCCTGAGCCGCTCATACCGCGAATGCCGACATTCCCCCATCCCCAGATTTGGCCTGAGGCGCTCAAACCGACGAATGCCGACATTCCCCCTCCCCAAATTCGGCCTGAATGCCGACGCTCCCACTCCCCAAATTTCGCCTGAGGCGCTCATACCGGCGAATGCCGACATTCCCCCTCCCCAGATTTGGCCTGAGGCGCCCCACCACCGAATGCCGACACTCCCCCTCCCCCAAATTTCGCCTTAAGCGCTCATACCGCCGAATGCCGACACTCCCCCGCCCCCAAATTTCGCCTGAGGCGCTCACACCGACGAATGTCGACACTCCCCCTCCCCAAATTTGGCCTGAGGCGCTCATAACGGCGAATGCCGACACTCCCCCTCCCCCAAATTTGGCCTGAGGCGCTCATACCAGCGAATGCCGACATTCCCCCTCCTCAGATTTGGCCTGAGGCGCCCCACCGCCGAATGCCGACACTCCCTCTCCCCAGATTTGGCCTGTGGCACGCACATCGGTGAATGCCGACATTCCCCCCCCCCCCTATTTGGCCTGAAAGGAGGAGGTAATGCCTGGAAGTATTATATCAGGATAACATAACGGCCATAGTGAGGAAGGGAGGGGGGAAGGAATATTAGCGTCTATTAATAATTAAGAAAGAAAGTGTGGGAGTGAGAGGGGAAGAAGAAAGAAAGAAAAAAAATGGTTGTAGTGTGAGTGAATTTCCTCCCGCCACTCCCTTACTCTGACGTCATATCTAGTTTATCGTGACTTTGCATTATTTTTCTTCTCAAATTAGTATAAATAACGTTGAAAAATGGAGTTAAAAGCCACCCCCCATTGGAGAAAAGTGCTCAGTCGACCCCGGAAGAGTCAATTTTTTTTTCCGGTTCCGAGATATTAGACGCGCCTGGGCTGGCCGGTTGGAATGATGTCACCCGTGTGACCGTTTGTTGGGTACTTTCGGAGGAGAAGCTTTACATACATACATACATACATACATACATACATACATACATACATACATACAGACAGGTGGGATTTATATAATAGATGACGGTACTTATGAACTGTAGGTCCCCCCCAATTGTTATCCTTAGTTTAGGAGAGTCAAATAAGGAGGAGAGAACTATAGTTTCAAGTTTCAACCAGGAATTTGTCTGAAAATAGATTTTACTATTGTAATTATTAAAAAGTGAAAAATAAAACGATTTTGACAAATAAAATGATTTATCGAAATAAATTATCAAAGAAGAAGGAAAAAAAACATGAAACGCGACAAATAAAGTTTTTGAAATTCGGCTAGGTGCGAATCCACCATTTGCGTGTGGGTGCCACCTTCAACCTTGTTTCTTTTCTTCGCCGCATTCCACATTCGTTCTACGTGGTTAGTCGTGGCACCTGTTAGTGGACCAACAAAATTGTATTTGTGATTCACACGCAAATGATGGAATCCTTCGGCACCTAGGCGATCATGCGCTCGCCAACAATCAGACACAATCGTTTCGGACGTACAGTTCACAAACACCAAAATGACACCATAAATGGTGTTAGATGTTGACGAGCAATATTTATGTTGTTAATTAAACTTAACCGCAATGAATTATGGTAGTACTTAATTAATGAGAAAGAAGGGGTCAAGGTACTTTAGACTGAGACGTGCAGACAAATATGATTCTCAGTTTTGTCATTTGAAATTGACGATTCTGGAATCAGCTTTATTCAAAATATTTTTAGGTGTCATATCTTCGCACAAAATTAAGGGCAAATGTTACACGTGTAAGTTCTGTATAACTCTAAAACTAACAACTTACTTCAGACACAGTCCAAAAAGACAGTCTACCCATAAATCAAGAATATGCCGTCTCGGATCACGGCAGAGGACTGTTACCGACAAACCTCTCACCAAAGTCTTCGAGTGAGGTGCGTTAACACTAAAGTGGTTTTTGAGACTAAGCGTGTTAAACTGAAAGTGCTAAATGTTTTACAACTATTTTCAGTACAGAAGAACAATTAACATTCTGCAGTAATGGCTGAGTCAAGTCTTTGAGCATAAAATGGTTCTTAATTAATATGCAACATTTACTACGTTGGGTAATTTTATGTTGAAATGATACATGATTTTGTATTTCATTATTTTGTATTTCATTATTTTGTATTCGATTAATGTTGTACTCGATTGACTTTGAATTCGATTTTATTTGTATTTTATTGATTTTGTATTTGATTGATTTTGTATTCAATTGATTTCCTATTTGATTGATTTTGTATTTGATTGAGTTTGTAATTTATTAATTGTGTATTCGATTGATTTTGTATTCGATTGATTTTGTATTGGATTGATTCTGTATTTTATTGATTTTCTAATTTATTGATTTTCTAATTTATTTATTTTGTATTCGATTAACTTTTATTCAATTGGTTTTCTATTTGATTGATTTTGTATTTAATTGATTCTGTAATTTATTGATTTTGTATTCGATTGATTTTGTATGCGATTGGTTTTGTATTTGATTTGGTTGATTTTGTATATGGTATATTTTTCATTTGGTTCATTTTGTATTCAATTGATTTGTAGATTAAATTTAATTTGAAGATATATTTGTTATATTCAGTACATACACTTTCAAAATTGTCACCCATTTTGTATTAGTCAGAATCAACGTCGCTTAACTCTGGTCATCCTATGGGATTAATCAGTATAAATACATAGGCTATTGATAGATACGTCATAGCTGATCTATATATTTTTCCACCAGTCTTTTATTCTGTAGTCTTAAATTGCATTTTCGTTGGAATGCCATGCTTAAGTTTAAAGTAGCATTTTAATTGCTCTCTCACGCTTAAGTTTTGAAATAATCTTTAGATGAGGATTGATAATTTGTAAAATTTAGATCATTCGGACTACTATTCTCATCTTAGCTGTTATTTTCACAACACTTCTGAGAATCTTCATGTGCATCTTTTCGAACTCGGAAACCTATACGAAATTCTGAAGCCAACCATTTATATAATGCACGGTAGACGATTGTTCTTGTTTTGTTTACCATGACCGGATAAAAGTGTTATTTCTTTAATATTATGCTTAGTTATTATTGTCTGTATTAAGGATTGAACCTTAAACCGTCAGAAAACTGTCACTCTAACCAGATAGTTAATCAACGCCTACTACACATCTAAGCACGATTTATTTTAAGCTGTCAAACTTTATAATAGAATTTCCCACGTGAGAACAAGGCGTTACGGTTAAAATCGTTAATTAACAACCACTTATAAATTACAGCCTTTTGAAGGTTAAACGTTCAATTCTTACTATAGGCAATAATTAGAAAGAATAACACATTAATAAACACTGTCATGACTGATAGAACGAGACCAACCTACTTCAGCAGATAAAATAAAGGGTTCAGTTCGAAATTCCGTATAGGTTCCCGAGTTTGGCATGAAGATTCCCAAGTTCGACAAGATGCACCTGGATAATGTCGGGGGTTACATGGTCTCTACGTTATGAAAATATCAACTAAGTTTAGAATAGTAGTCCGAATAATACAAATAATACGAAATCTCACGATTAAGTTTAAAAGATTGTTTATCAGCGTTTGACGTTTTTTTGGACCACGAATGTCAACTTCTGTACAGTTGCATAGGAAAGACAGTTCTCGGTAAGTGATCGTATATTGTCATTGAGTTTTTCTAATGATATCATAACTTTGTTTTGTAGATACTTTGTGACTGTTCCGGTCTTTGTTTTGTTTTTGTCAATTTGTATATGTCGTACACCTCTGACCTTATATGGGCCGTATCTGCAGAGTAACTACGACACAGCTCTGTATTACATTTTATACGTAATAAAAAGTTGTAGCGTGTTACCAAAAACAAAAATGTCGAGATTTCGCTCTTCTACTTCCTAGGCTTAGAACTTTTCTAATGTCGTAATTGAAGTAAACTTGATATGACATTAAACAGCGAAACAAAACCAGGCGGAAAATCTAAACTAAATTACTTTTTAATTCAAAAGATTAGACTCAATATAAAGAAAGAACTATAATTCTTTCAATTCAAAAGGAAATTATAATAAACTGAGTTTAAGAGAAAAGTTTTTTCCAAATTATAAAAATAACAAGTATTTATATTCATAACAGACTCTGTCCCGAGGAAGATCTCATTGGCCGAAACAAAGGTCATGTGAGCAATTAAAGAAAATGAATTAGGAGAAATATTTGAAGAGTTCGAATGAAACACTTATTTAAATTGAGAAATTAAACAATAAAAGGACGAATATATCAAGGCTAGACTTCGACTAAAATCTTATTTTAATTGAAAACCAAAAGAAATTATGTCGATATCGCATTATGTAAAACATTATTTTGGGATACCTTCTCAGAGTTGAAATGCAACACTTTTTGTAGTGATAGCTTCGTTATTTTGAAAATGGCGTTCATCGTGTTTTGCATTCAGAACTCTCCATTTTGTTCTTATATTTAATAATATTTTCAACTGTCAGATATTTGATCCAATCTTATTTAATACATACATATATATATATATATATATATATATATATATATATATATATATTTAGTTACATTCCAATGACACAAGGAAAATCAATCCATGAGCATAATTTTTGTTCATTATAAATTATAATAAATAAAAATTATTTTTTTTCACTTTTTGTATTTTCTGATTTTGACGAATATCTACAATTTTGTTCGTCTTACATCTAAAATTTATATTTATTTATTCCCAAGTCTTTTTTTTCAAATATAAATTTTGATTGTAAGACGAATGAAAAAATACAAATCTCATGCTTATAAGTTGATTTTTCCGTAAATCGTTGGAAAATAACTAAAAACTATATATGCTCTGAATTATAGATTATAATATATATATATATATATATATATATATATATATATATATATATATATATATATATATATAGAGAGAGAGAGAGAGAGAGAGAGAATAAAAAAGAGTGATAAATATGCGACGATTGTCCAAATTTATTTCAAATTTTAATTGTTCAATTTGGTCCAGGAAGTATTTCAATAATGGCCAGCTTTTCTCCTTTCAATTCCTTTTAAGTGCGTTTGGATTTACTTATAATTCTGAACACTTTTCTCCACACTGCTCCTACGCAAATATTTTTTTTTCGCGTCTACAATTCATCGGATTTCCTTTCAACGGAAATTTACCACCCGGACAAACCGCATATCTTTTTTACGAAACTTTTCTTTTTTTCACTGCGTTTTTTAATAATATTTTTCATATTTTTCAAATATTTGAACTTTGTTTTTTTCGAAAGCCAACTTATCTATCTGTATTTCTCCTCTGATGATAAGATCTCGATCTTTGAAAAGCCTTGACTTAAGGAAAGAATAATAAACACTAGTTTAGTACTGAATACACGTTGCATTGAACAATTGAAATTTGAAATAAATTTGGACAATCGTCGCATATTTATCACTCTTTTTTCCTCTATCTCTACAATTGCTCTATCTCGTATATTGAGCTAAACTTCTTCACAATAGGCTCCATCTACTAAAAGTTTTACTTTTGGTTTATATTTGATCCTATATATATATATATATATATATATATATATATATATATATATATATATATATATATAAAGATAAATGAAAGAAGAGTGATAAGCATGTACGAATGACCAATTTATTTCAACTTCGATTGTTTAGTGCAAGGTGTACTCGGTAAAACATGTTTATTATTCTTTACTTAAGCCAAGGCTTTTCAAAGATTAAAATCATATCATCGGAGGAATTACATAGATAGATAAGTTGGCAGTGGAAAAGCCAAAATTCAAAGTTTGAAAAAATTGAAGTTGAAATAAATTTGTCATTCGTACATGTTTATTCCTCTTCTTTCATCTATCTTCATAATTGCTCTATCTCGTATATTGAGCTTAAACCATTTTACTATAGATTCTATCCATTAAAAGTATATATTTAGTTTCATATTATATATATATATATATATATATATATATAATGAAATAACCGTCTCAGAATGCGGGCAAAATTATCATATGCATGTAGATTTTAATACAAACAAAAACATTTACCCAAGAATAGGTTTGTGTAAATAAAGATTGCACGACTAAAGTTATAGGCTTAGAAATAGTATGGGGTACTCTTCAAATTAAAGGTTTTACAATATTCAGCCTTTTCTTATTTTTGATAGAATCTACATGATACTTATGTTTTTAATCAAATTTTAGCCAGTAAGAAATCAAAGTGCAAACAGCCAGTTCACAAAACATAAATCATACAGATGATGCTATATCTAAAAGTATGTGAAAATAGACAAAAGACGACTATAGTTATAGGCCTAGAAAAGTTTAAACTTGTTACAGTCGTCTGAATTATTATCATTGCTAAAAGATTTCTTGTTCGTAAGTCGAATCGACTGAAAGTCTTTAGCGAACACACTTATTTATATTAATATATATATATATATATATATATATATATATAGACACACACACACACACACACATATATATATATATATATATATATATATATATATATATATATATATATATTATATATATTATATATATTATACTAAATGTGAGTTGAAGAAAAATGTTTGTTCAAAATATATTCCCGACACCAAAAGAAATAAAACATTCATTTCTGCTCTCGATTTTCCTCAGAACTGCCTGATGGAGTTAAAATATAACACAGGAGTAAGTTATACTTTTATGTGATCAAGTTTTTAAAAATGTTTATTTTTATTAAAATACTTTATTCTAGATTTTTTGAAAAAATAATTACTATATTTTAAAATCTTCGACGTCTTTGTAAACTGACGCTTGAAACTGTAAACAGTTTGTTTGTGACTAATGCCGACCCCAATGTTAACCGAAAATATTATAAAAATATAATCTTTGCAAAATGGGTTTGAGAAAAAGCAACTGTTAGTCACTCTTTGACCTAGGGAAGAAACAAATTTACAAATGGATAATTTTTATTATTATACGAACTAAATTGTTTTATTGTTGATTCTCAGATAGAAGGTGAATACAACAGAAGGAATCAATGCCGCAGTTTTGTTGATAAAAGGTGGAAGTGATAACATATACTAAACAAACTAATTCTAATTTATTTGTGCTTTTGTAAACGAAGCAATTGTTTGTTTTCCGAAATATGATTAGTAAAATAAAGTTACTAAAATAGGATCACAAGCTCATTTACGTGAAAGGTTTCGTTTACAATAAGAGATGTGTATTAGTAATTATAGCAGAAGAAAATCGTAGAATGAAGAAATCATCCTAAAAGCAAGGAATAATATAAATAACATTTAAGAGTACTTATGTTGCATTACCCGTTCTTTCGGGGTACCCGGTAAGATCAAACAAGAATGACAAAGAACTAAACGTATATGGTAACATTTTGGTTTTCTTTATTTCCCATCACCGGATAGTTTACGCTGGCTACGCACACACATAAAAAAATATTGACATACTTTTGTCTCATGAAAGTCTTTTTCTTGCTGAGGTTACAGACTTGGTTTCCGCTAAAAACTCGTTCATATATACATCCGATTGGAAAGCAATTTGCACTGCATTGTCTATCCGGGCGTGAATTGAAGCAATTGTTCCACAGGAACTTCCAATTGTCTGTTTGATGAAATACAAATCAGGGGATTCCTTCACAGTACCAACTTGCTTATCGGTCGCATTTTTAGTCAGCGGACACGAAAGCCTAACAGCAAGACGACCTTGGGTACCATAGTCAATAAAGCTTCCTCGGTGCTATAAACATCGGTAAACTCCCATTCTTCCGATACTTCGATACTCCGATCACAAAGCGCTCTGACTCATCGCGTTTCTGAAACCGCCGCCTTTCAAGTCTCCTTTGCACTGCGGAACCTTCTCCTTTTTAACAGTTATCAAGTCGCTTTCTTTCTTTCCCGGCGTCCCACACACAATGGACTCGCCCACGATTCATTTTTGCCACTCTTCATTATCTTACACTTACATAGAGACCATATGTGGACGACACTTGGGTGGGGTTGCATAACTCTCAGAAATGGTGTGATATGGAAAGGGAGGGACATTTTATTATGGACAAGTTTTATTTTAAAATGTTTTTTTTTACTGACAAGGATCCACTTATCAAGGCCCAAAAGCAATCCGAGGACAATGGATAATATGGTTGTGTCAGGTGGATGGTGATACAAACAAGAAGATGGCTCAACAAGAATCTATTTACATTGGACTTGAAAACCGCCATGTTGTAGTCAGCTAGGAAACAGCCCCGTGATATTGCGTTCCATAGACTGGCAGTGCTTTACAAAGTAACACAGCTCGTTGAAGTTCCGTTTAGCTCTCGATACACAGAAACAAAAGAGAAAACGTTTACCGTGATTGTAGCTAGACGAGTTTTACTGTGAATTTTTCATAATCAAAGATTAGAGCTCAGTCGAGCACCTACCATGAAAATGACGATAGAGTAGATAAATACGTCTCTTTTTGTGAGAAAAGAGCTGAAGAAAAGGACATCTCCGACTAGATTTCGAAGTCGATGTTGTACTCTTTCAAGGCAATAGAGATTGCCCTTGGCATCTGGCACTTGCCAAGTTCACGTGACTTGAATTGACCTGAGAATTCAACATTTTTTTTCAGATATTATATTTTCTTTTACTTCATATTTTATCGCAATAAAAATATGATATTTAAAAATAATTATGTAATATTGAAATAACGAAAAAATGGATTAGTAATGTTATTTACTAAAATTAATGATACATTCTGCTGCAAAGAAAAATGTCCATCATGCCGAAAATATTCCAAGCAAAGTAAATCATATGTGTAAAAAGAATGAATTCTTCCAGATTGAGCCATTTTCTGTCTCAATCCAGATTCCCTGTTTTTGGCGTAGCTATATTTTCCAACATTCAAAACCGTCCTTGTGTCTAACTTTGCCCTCACGCAGAGGCAAGTAAATAGAGACTTAAAATGTGTTATGCCTGCTATCACTAATAACTATTCGTTTATATTCGGATTGTACACTTATTCTTTCTTACTACGAAATTCAACTAGTAATATTACATTTTGCTAACGTGGATTAAGTAAGTCCATGTTATTAAACATTACTTAAATGTTTTCAGTCATAGGAATAATGTGTTTAATTAGTAAAATTTACGATTTTATGTAAACGTTATTTGACATCACTAAATTCTTAAGTAAGCTGACATATTCCAGGTATTTAGTTGTTTGAAAAATTATTTTCAAAATATCAAAACATTAGTCATTATATTATTTGCCAACTTTCCAAGTAAAACAACTTCCTATTTCAACTATTTTATGGATGTTTAGCTTATCAGATAAGGAATGACATTTTGTTTGATTTACTTTCGGGTAAAAAGCCAGGTGGGTGGTCTGGTTGTCTAATTTTGTGTGACAGTTCCAACCGGTGGGGACAAGAAACGAATAGCTCGCGTTCCACACCTAATTGATGAGAAGAAATAACATTTTTTCCAAAGCGGATCCCATTAAAATCCAGATAATGTTCGAATTGGGAATGAAATAATTTGGATGATTTTCTAATTTCAAACTCGTTGACATTTAGACTATGACCGGTAAACCAGACTGATTGAATATTATAAATCCCCAAACTCTTTCCCTCGCAACTTTTGGTTCTTTAATACGACAGCAGCATGGTGACGGTGGTTGAGTGGACAACGAAACAGAATGAAGACCTGGGTGTTTCAAGTTCGAATCCAGTCGGTTCCACAGTATCACTTTCACTTAGGGATGTTGGCAACCTACTCGTGGTCCTTTCCGTAAGTACTCGATGTCTTTCCAGAAAGATTTCTAACTAGAAAAACATCGGGGAAACTAATGCCAACACCAGAATCATCTGATTCACACGACAGAAGAGAAGCAGCATGTGTGCAAGTGACTCTTTTTGTTTTGTTTAAGAGAAGAAAAGTGTAATAATACTAGACTTTTGCATTTAAAATTTAATTCAAGCCGGAAATAAATTTCTATGTGTACTGTATAAAAAGTATATTATGTTATGAGAAACCCACCCTTGTCTTCTAAATAGCCTCATCGGATGACGCCATGACAAATCGAATATATATCAATCACTGAATACACAATTTGGTGGGAAAAAGCGTAAACCGTTCGTTATCTTTACTAGAAACAGCTTTATTGAACAAACAGGGAAAGCCGTTTTCAATACGTAAACAAATAAACAGCTCGGATATAAAGACTCATAATTTGTGAAGTCGCAGTTACTCGTTTGTTTGAATGGCATTCCTTTAAAATACAAATATAAATAAATGTCAGGAATCTCGTTCTTCTGTTCGTCTGTTTCATTATAGTTGAATTTCTGCTTATCTTTCAACAAATTCTAATCAAATGCTTTAAACTTATTTCCAATCGTTGAGTGTCATTATATTAACGTAACAAGCTGTGTCTATATGTAACAGAGCCCTCCGTGGTTAGTATTTAGACGTCACGAAGTATAAAACTGGCGACACCAACTTGATTCACAGCGTTGGCGGTTTCTATCATCGCATCTCAGTCAATCGTCCAGCAAATGTGGATCAGCAAGCAGGAATACGAAAAATCCGATCCATACAGTGTCAATTGTTAATGCTTCAAAACGGCCTAAAGCGAACTCACCAACAAGACATGAAGGACAGAATCTTAAACATCTGGCAATAATCCAAGTCAAAATATATCCATTACATTTTGGTTAATATATCTAGTAGAAGCACACGGAACTGCTATTTTTCTATAATAATATATATGGCAAAATCGCATTGATACACCGGTTCGTGTTGGATCATCGAAGTTAAGCGGCGTTGAACTGATAATCTACTTTCACATTTTGCAAGATTAGTTTCTCTACAATCCCATTAGACCCTGGGTTGTAAGTGTTGTCTTGTCTGGGATGCACCCAATATGTTATAGTCATGAAAATAGCTTATCGACGCAATATTTTAGCGCATTACCTATTATGTCTTTTTAGGTGATACATTTCTGGGGAATACTGTCCTCAGTACAAGACTTTGATTACATCGGCCTACCCCGAAAATGACTCCATTAATATCAAGAATAACTCTATATCAGTGACGTGTGTATGATTCAGCTGAAACCTAATTCATGACATTTTTCTTCAAGACACAAGTAGAATTTTGTTTCGCCTAAATTGTATTTTTCACATTTTGGTAATTCTTTTAATACAATTATATTCTTCTTTTTAAATATCTCAATGACCATGGAATGTACGTGATAATGTACGATACTTAATGTGTCATTTCTTAGAGTTTGTGGAAGTACCAGTACATATTATGCTCTTGTCTATGGTGAGCTTGTGTCTTGTTTCTTTGAAGGTTACTCCGCCATGAGGCAATTTCTTCACATATTACTTTAGCTCCTTCAAATATTTTGCTTTATAAGGGGTCCTGCCCTCATTTCTATTCTGAACGAATTCAATAATTGTAATGTTTTACATCTAAGTTGTCATGGTTTTCTATCGTTACATTATAAAAATCTAGCCTGTATACACGTGAAACCTTTTTACGTATATTATGTTAAAATCGAATACCATGAGTTGAACTGTCCCATTCAAAATTTGCAAAAAGGTGATCATTTGCAATTATTTTTTGCGGTTAAATATGATTGCTAACGCGTTGTCGTCAGACCTTAACTGACATTCGCCTTCGTCTAATTAGACCTTCTACGCCTTTTCCATACTCTATGTTATTGTTCACGTTTCGTTTTCTAAATTCGAATAATGCGTTTCTGCTGACGATAATGTTAACATCTTGTGATTTGGTTGTGCTTACAGCATGTTTGCTCACATTTCTAGACAGAATAACTCTCTATCTGTAGAACACGATGCAACGGAGCTGCTTCCTAGCTGACTAGAACATGATCGTTTAAAAACTCAATATTAAGAAGGTCTTGTCGTGTTGTCCGTCTAATAAATCAGTTTTTGAGCATAACACGCATTATTTATGTCCCCTAAAGGTGTGATTAATCGAAAATGATGATCTTTTTCCTTGAGTGCCCTCTGAGTCTTGATAAGTGGTGACACATTTTTTGTTAATACCATTTTGCAAGGTTTGTCTCTATTGGCTTGCATCCCCACGAGGTCAGAGTTAGATACAATGTCGGTTTTTCATGTGGGGAAATTCAGCTCAGAGAGTTTTCAATATATCCACATGAACTGAATGTAATTTTACGTGAGTTTACAAGTATTCAATCAAGTCGCTTTTTCTGGATAAATATTCAGTATACAACTCTATTAATCTAAAAAAAGAATCTAATTCTTTTTTGTTACTTGGTACTAACACTTTTGCTATTCTCTTAGTTACTATATCATGGGGTGATATTTCTTTCTTTTGATATTTGATATCCTAAATATGATATCTTATTTCAGTTTCATTGCAGTTTCATAGGCATGTACGCTCGTTTATGGCAATGTCTACTTCGTTTAACTTCTTCGAAATTTGTTTCGTTTCGTGTTTCAATTCTTTTTTAGCGAAATTCCCCAACACATATGTCGTTCCATTATTTTATGAAGTTATTTATCTTTCCCCATAAAAGTTTTCTAATCGCCTTTCGAAAAAGATGGCTGAAAGTGTTTATGTCACACGGTAGAGGAGTCTACTTTTATAAGTCTATCGGGGTGTTCATAGTAGTGATTTTGTTGAATTTATTGTCTATTTAAATCTGGTTCATGCGTATTTAAAATCTATTTTTACAAATCACTCTATTCTTGTAAGAACGGTTGAAAATTGATGAGGGTAGCGACTGCACTCCGACTTCAACAGGGCGCACAAAAAATAAAGAGCGCCTAATGTGTTAAATAAATCTCGACTTAAAGAAAAGCAACCTCTTCCAACTAGCAGCCAACACAAATAACATAATAAACATTTTATCCGAAGCCTACACACACATACACCGTAAAACCACTTTCTCTCCAACTTTTGCCTCATCAGCAAAATAACTTGTAAATTTTTCTTCTTATTGAACTAAAAAAACGACTCATACGAATAACTCTATTTGCTGCCAGGAATGTTTTCATATAACTCTTCGTGCAAAACAAATTATTTGCATAACCCGACACGTCTCGTCTTGGCTGTTCCGGATGTTAAAAATAGAGATATTACGATACGTTGTCGCATTGACTGGCGTTGGTATATGTTATCACTGGGGAAGTGTTCGAATCCTCTCGGTTTTTACGATGAATGGCGCAAAACACACTCGCCCTTTTAAAGGTCTGTTCACCCTTACGTTCATTACATCGTCAGTTTATGATTTGAAGTTTCAATATTTTCGAATGGAGTTTCAGCAAATTGCGTGAGTCACCCTCACTTCGTAATCTCTACATTGTATATCCCCATCAGACCTTTTTGGGTCACTTTGTAAAGATTTTGAAAGTATTTATTGCCCAATATTATCGCGAAGAATACTTTAATGTCAAGAGATTGCCGGTTCATCCCGAATGCAGCAGTGTATTGTTGACACCGGTTCTCGTTAGATCACCGAAGTTAGAAAACGTTCAGCCTGGTCAGTAACAAATGGGTGACCATTTGGAAATACCAGACGTTGTATGTAGGAGGACGTCGACATTTCCCTGCAAGAACTGCAAAAGCCGAACTTCGTCATCTCCTCTGACCGGAATATACATGCGACTGGTGACCGCTTGTGAATTTAATACTCTTATGAAACTTCCTCATTTGGAGGAAGTTGATTCAACCTGCCCAGGATGAATGCTGTACCGGGTACAAAGGTAGAGTAGGTATATGCTCCCTTCCTGATTAGTGCTACTTATATGCAAACATTAAAGTATTTCACCTTTGTATAATGTCCTCTGTATACTTTCTATTAATCTCAGAAGGATTAATTCACCTTCCGTAGTCATGATGGCAGTATTTTTTTTTAATTCGCCGATCTTTTATGTACTCTCGTCTCGGCTCGTATTGTACTATAGCCTTGTGTTGATCCTATTTCACAATTTTCATCTCTCAGTAACGACTAGACATTTTCTTTGTCGTATATTTTTCTTAATTATTTTCTGAATACTGCCGTGTGGCATCGCAGCAGTGTTACATCCCTACGCTTGTTTTAAAAGTACTTCCACGGAATGTGTCCCGATGATCTTAATGCACTTGTACCCCCTCAATGTAAATACTCCCTTACCCACCTAACTAGCTGCAAAATCAAACCCCTTATCGGCAGATGTTGATGCTAGACGATTTTCTACTCTGATAGTTTCTTTCCTCGGACCACTTGCTTTTGGAATTCCATCCCTGCTTCCTGTATCTATGACCGTACCAACATGCAGAAATGTAAATGTAATGTGAATCAAATGTCTTACTGCACAATTTTACACCCAGCTTACATTCATATAAATCTGGCACTTATCAAATCAGCCATTTACGCTACAATATGATTTATTTTGAAAGAACAAAAAGATTTAAACAAATCATTTATTTCCAAACATAGGCTCATAACATGTGACAGTTCTATGTATTTTTATTTCTTTTGGAATTGCAACTCAATGTTGCTCCTTTCCTGCTCGTAAGACCAACGGCTTATGTCACAAACTCCTGTTTACAAAATTGGGTCTAACACACAAAATTGTCACACCACAAAGATAACTTTCGCCTATAAGAGTTCCCGAATCAATTGGAGACAACTCTAAACAATACTTGTCTAAATATTTTTTTTCATTCGGTGAAAGTGTTACTGATACTTCTTTTTATTCATTCAACTAGTCGGGACACATACCTATATTTGGGTGGATATACTTCGTTCATATAGAGAATCATCCGTGTTTGTGTTAATTTTATTTACCATATTTAGACACAGGTATGACTTTTAGATTCGAACCCGGCACACCCAGGTCCTCAGTCCGCGTCGTTAACCACTTAGCCGCCGTACGACCCATACATTTGTGGTAAGCTCATAATTTACAAAACATGCGTTGTAGACATGTCAACAAATGATTGTCATTAGTAAGCAAACACAGTTCATACATTGATCAATGTTCGTACTTTCATAATGTTCTCCATCTTTCGGTTGACAATCATTTCGTTTCACTAACCCATATTCTCGAGTAGCTTTTGGCCTTGATACGTGAGGAACCCATAGTAAAATAATACATTGGTACAAAATATAGATTGTTTTATTATACCTAAGAATACATTCTCTCCTTGTGTTAACCAGAGATATATAGGGAGATAAAACTTTACTCTCAATCTGTTGCTAACACTAGTAGGAACTACATATTGTTACGTCCTAGTCCTATGCTTCATTTGTGATTCTTTCTATCCAAAGTTCCTTTCAATATAGATCATTCTAGCTTACACTTATTTCAATTAATGAGAACTTCATTTTATAATTATGGTATTATTTCCCCATGTGGTTTTCTACGTTCCAAAGGTCGAAGGTTATTTTTCTCTGAACATTTGGTGCTCGACCTTAAATAGTCTGACACAAGGCTAATCTAATATATAACCGCCGATTGAAGTGAGCATTATGAATATATAGGTTCCTTGGCGTAGATGTGGACTCCAGCTAGTTTATCATTAGATAATAAAACATTCTTATATAAGCGAAGAAAGAGAAGGAGAGAAAAAAAAGAAAGAGTGGGTAACGGGTGAGGAAACGAACTGTAAAACTACGAAAAGAATCGTGACCGCTCATAAGGAAGTTTATACTCATATCACAATTTACCAGAAAGTATACTTACATATGTACGTATTTGAATCGTTTTAATACTTATGTATCATATTTCTTGCTTGGCCATTAAGTACAACTGTCGGTCAAAAAGTAATGTCTCTTCTGCTGTAATCGCAACATTTTTTTTATTGTCGTGATATCTATAAAAAAAAGTCAACATTGCATTTATATTATCTGAAAAGGGTCCCTGTGCGATGAGGAATTCACCGTGAACCAGCATGACGCAGTCTGTGATTGCACACATACTTACTCGGGATTATTTAAGTCCAAAATATCCTGAGAATATGAGACAAGCAGTGAACGGTTATTTTTTTTATGGAAATCGCTCCAGACAAGACATAAAGCCACATGATGTAAGGGGTTTTATAAAAAAAAACAACTTCAAGGTAATAAAAACAAACTAGCCAACGATAAGTGTCATATGGATAGATTCTGACACAGCAATTCGTCCTATTTTGTCAGAAACATTGCTCATGGAATGTGAGGACTAAAGTACAAAATAAGAGAAGTATTTTATAGTTTTCCGTCTCCTAGGCTAGTTATCATAGCAAAGCTTAAGATTATATGCTCTGTTACTATTTCACTCATAACTGAACCGATGAGTGAGATTGATTAATGGTTTATTAGAGAAAGTGACTTTTACAGACATTTTACAATCCAAAATTTACAGTAGCTTATATTACAAAACAGTCACGCATACATGCACACATACTATGATACACACACTATTATAACGCCTGTATACACCCACTCACACGCACACACGCACACACGGACACACGCACACACACACACGTATACGAACCATATTATTATACTCTATGTAGGTAACTCAACGTTTTTATCGTAATGCTTTTACTATATACCTGAATAACACAAAGTTAATGCTAGAATACAATACAAATTACTTCTGGTGTTGGGTTGTTAATATATGTTGTAATTGTTCTAATTAGCCGTAATTTATAATTGACGTAACAAGTAACTCTTATTCTATGTACATTCAACCACTCTGTTATATTTCTTAATGCCTGTGAGCATTTTAGAGTTCCTTTTCAACTAATTTCCATGGCGTGTTCATACATACGGCGAAAACGTATGCAAATTAAATAACAAAATAATATGCCACTTTACTTTTGCATTAATCATGAGTATAAAATAGAAGCGAACTTTAGTAAATAGTGGTAGTGGTGTTGGATCAAAAGAATCGCTAGTAGTCTAATCTAGTCTAGTATATATATATATATATATATATATATATATATATATATATATATATATATATATATATATATATATATATATATATATATATGGAATGGAAACATCTAGGCCGACCCGATATGGTACAAAACCACAGCAACATCCATTTATCTTCTACTGAGTTTGAAGCACTCAGTTTCGGTCTCAAATTCGCTACCGGGATTCAAAACAACTATATTACACAAAGCACACTCCTCAACTATAGAAATTCCGATAATGACCTAACCAAAGGATTTCTACAAGGTATCTCTTTCGCTGCCTCTACCACACCTCAGGAAAGAACCCTTCCCAAGAGATACATCACAGCATTACGTAATTTAGCCGCCATACCAAACATCGTTATATCCCCAGCTGATAAAACAGGTGGCGTTGTTATCCCCAATAGAAGTGATTACCACGACAAAATGATGGATATACTCAATGATAGGTCAACATACGAATCCACCGACCTCAAAATCATCAACAAAAACAATGAAACATTTATCAAATTCTTTAAAATGTCTACTAATCAAGCCAAAGAATGGACTTCCCTTATTTCATACCACTCTACCATACCAACACTTTACGGTCTTCCTAAAACCTACAAACATAATATGCCCCTACGTCCTATCATTTCCAGTATTGGAAGTGTCTCCCACAATATCGCTAAATCTTTGGCAAAAATTCTATCACCACTACTAGGCACTATCAGTAACGCACACATAACGAATTCAGGTCATCTCATCAAAAAATTACAAGATATTACTTCACATAATCATACTATGCACAGCCTTGATATTACTTCCTTATACACAAATATAACCGTAAAAAAATGCATCAACCTACTTTCTAAACACGTAAATAAAATAAATTTCTCTTGTTCTCTCCCAATAAAAAGCATTATAGATATCATTAGGAACATAACTTCTCTTACTTTCTTTAAATACAACAATGACTATTATAGACAGAAATTCGGCTTACCTTAGTCCCGTATTAGCGTGTCTGTTTTTAGAATTCCTCGCAATCGGTCCTTTTTCTTACCGTATCCCTAAAAATGCAACCTATTTCAGATATATTCACGATATTTTAATCTTTCTACCTGATAGTCATAAAATAGAAACATTAGCACGAGCACTCAACAAAGTCGAACCTTCCATTAAGTTCACTTTCGAAAGTGAACAAAACAATTCTTTAGCTTTCCTTGACATTCTCATCCTCAAAAACAATAACAGCCTTTCATTCAAGTCCATCGCAAGCCAACCAACAAAAATGATTACTTACATTATTATTCACATCATAATAACTATATAAAAATAGCATGATAATCGGTTTTTATCTCAGGGCTCTGCGTATTTGCAGCCCTGAACATATCTCTCAGGAATATAATAAAATGGAATCCTCTCTCACTACTTTAAAATATCCCAAACACGTCATTCTTTCCGCTAAAAAGAAAGCGTTTCAAATACATCTAAAAAAGATAAAAAACACTAATACATCTCCTAATACAACACAAACCATATTAAGGAATGTTTTCCTTCCCACTAACTCTCGTAACACACATCTCTTTTCTTCGCTTTCACAACATAGTTTTAGAATTATCCAAGCTACCTCACTCACCATCAAAAACATTTTACAAATGCATAAAAACAAAAATAAAGTCCTTTCATCACCCACTACAGCTGGAATTTATACTATTCCCTGCGCCGACTGTGGAAAAATATATTTCGGCGAGACACAACGTCCGTTAAAAAAACGAATATATGAACATAATCGTGCCATAAAAAACGGCGATACCTCAAATGCACTATGCACTCATATGATCTCTTCCGGCCACCACTTCAATACCCATAAGGCAATCCCTATCAAACATATTCATGACACCAAACTTCGACGTCTCACAGAATCCTGTCTGATCCTATGTCATAAGAACACCATTACCCAAAGACAAGGTTTCTATAATATTGCTTTTCCTTCGGCTAGATCGATTTTATACGAGATGAATCTAAATGAATACGACTCTGGCTAACTTTTAACCCTTGTCTCTCTTCTTCCCCTTCCCCTCCTCCCCTGCCTCCTCCTCTTCCCTTGTTTCGTCCCTCGACGTTCACTGCTCCAATTACTACTAATCCTGTTGACTTTTGACGTTCTCAGCCCGATTTCAATCAGCAGGCGATATCTAAGCACTAGTTTTTTCTCTCTCTCTCTCTTTTTTTTTTTCTTCTTCAATAGTTTTCGACAACGACATGTCGATTTACCCTTTATCACGTTTACTCTCGCTTTCTCTTCTTCTTCGTTTCGTCTTCTTCAACTGACGTTCTAAAGATACTGTTTGATTGGTATCTCTTTCTTCTTCTTCCTCTTCTTCATCTTCTTTTTCTTTCTCTTTTCATAACATTCCTCGCATTCCTTTTTCTCCCCGTTTTGTTGTTCTCTGCACGTGACATTTTCTTCCAATCGCATTCTCTGTATAAATTTGAAAACTTTTCCGTTTTGAAATAAAGTTTATTAACTGATCGAAAATGGTCGTATCTACGGCTGAAATATCTCGGTGGAACTTTACAACATGAGTTTTTGAGTTTATTTTTGTTAGTTGTTGAATTGCTTATTCTTTATTCCATTTTTATTTTTACATATATATATATATATATATATATATATATATGTGTGTGTGTGTGTGTGTACATATATATTTTTGTTGCTAAATAGAGTGCTCAATTATTTAATGATAAGAGCGTAATATTTATTTATAATATTACTGGGTTTTCTTGAGTTTTAATCATAAACCACTGACTGGTTCTTTTCGGCCATAGTTGGTCTATCCAAATAGTATAGATCAAATATTGCTGAAGAAAGCCAGCGAGCGGTTTATAATTAAAACTCAAGAAACCCCAGTACTTTTCGCATGAACCCTGTCTTTCAGATTGAAACCGAAGGTAACATATTGATTTGAACTTCTGCAATATATATTTATATAAATATATGTACACACACACACACACACACACACACACACATATATATATATATATATATATATATATATATATATATATATATATATATATATATATATATATATGTATATATAATTAATTAATTATAAATATGTGTTTTCCTACATACGTATACGTAATCCTTACGGGAATCATTAGTCTAGAGAGGAATTATTCACACCGGTAACTGGACTCGAACCCCGGAACACAAGTTATGTTTCAAACTCAAATTCCAGCGTCTTTGCGGCCGTTGTCAACAACTCGATAAATCAGCGAGAGATTAATCATATATTAAAGTAATTTGTGGAGAGTTCGACTTTTGAAAGAAACATTGCATTTACGCCACGGTGACGGTTGTGTTAATACTACTCGCTACAGAGCTCAGCCTATGTATATATACCGTTTGAAATTGTTACTTTTCTGCACTTATGAAAGTAATAAGCTTGAAACGTTAGCGTCTGTAGGTTATAAATAATTTAGTCATTGTCTTTCTTTGTTTTGTTTTTTCCTTGTATATGTAGAAATTTCCCGTGAATGTCCGTTAAGGTGTTTACTGGACGATTTGGAAGTCTCAAGTGCTGCACGTGGCTTGCGTGGCGATGTTATAAGAACTATTGGCACTTTAAAACAATGATTTATGATTTAATATTCAAATGCGTAACGCTATTTTTTAAAAAAAGTACCAATATTTCTTATAACCATGCCATGCAAGCCACGTGCGGCACTTGAGACTTCAGATCGTCCAGTAAACAAATTAACGGACATTCACGAGAGATTTCTACATCTCCGAAGAAAAAAAAACAAAAACAAAAACAAAACAATGATTTATAAAAAAAAAATATTGCTTGAAATAGGTCTCTAAGACCGAAAGCTTATATATATATATATATAAGACGGATGAAATTAATTCTCCGTTTTGAACTACTTTTATGTCCCTTACGAAGAGATTAAAATAATGATACTAAACCTTATGTTTAGAATCCTTTTTTAATTAATCAAAATCGATTACATGATATTTATTATTAAAAAGAATTCTATAATTTAAGCTTAAAGTGTTTAAAAAATGAAATTCGGAGAATCTTACTTAATCGCTGTCTAATGAATATGGATCAGATTTAATGCAAATATGAAAAAAGGATTTTCAAATGGGAGACTGTTCCTATATTCTGCTTACTAAAGACCCTTTGAAAAACTTCATAGAAACTAAAGTGTAAGGGAATATTTATAAATTGATGTCTAATACTCATTGTCAAAGGAATCGTAATTTTCACGATGGAATTCTACCCCTGTTTGAACCTTTGTATGAAACTAAATTAAACTAAATATATCCCACTTTACCCATCTTACGCCTAGAAGCTGTGTTTCAAATTCATAATATCGCTCCATTAGTTTAGAAGTTTATTCTGTACAACAGATATATATATATATATATATATATATATATATATATATATATATATATATATATATATATATATATATATATATATATATATATATATATATATATATATATAATACATGCACCCTCTAATTTTTTAAGTTTCCCAAAAAGTGTGATCATGTTATAACCGTGTTAACTTGAATATATATTCTAAAATTCCTAATGATTCGTTCATTTGTTTAGGAGACCATCCTGTATATACGCGGCCTATCTAAAATGTATCCGACCTTAGGTCAGAAAAAATATTTCAAATAGTTGACGGAATTGGGACATTAATCCCCTTCAAAGTAGGCCTGTTGTGCTTGCACACACTTAGCCGACCGATCCATCCACTTCCGGAAATACCTCTGGAAGTCTTCTATTGGAATAGTGTTTATCTCCGCCGCCGCTTTCCGCATTATTTTTCGAAACAACCAGAAGTCTAAAGGAGCCATATCTGGAGAGTAAGCGAAAAACTGGAATTCCATATTACGCTAGGAAATGTTGGATAAATTGGGATGCAGTTGCCATTTATTCGCCGTCCACATGTCTGGTCTTTTGCGCCGAACTTCGTCACGAAGACGCCGGAGAACATCTTGATAGTACTCCTTTGTCACTCTTTATCTTTCCGGTACGTATTCGTGATGCACAATTCCACGGATATCAAAGAAGACAGTTAGCATCACCTTGCTTTTGCGTCGCACCTGTCGCGCTTTTTTGGCCTTGAAGACTCGGGATACTTCCATTGCGACGACTGTCTTTTTGTTTCTGAGTCGTACCCGTACACCCATGACTCATCTCCAGTTATCACTGTGTTCAGAAACCCAGACTCAGTGTTGACGATTTCCAGAAGGTCCTGTGCAACTTGTAAACGGAGGTTCTTTTGTTCCTGCGACAATAATTTGGGCACACATTTCGCAGTCTTCTTGTGCATGTTCAAATCATCACACAAAATTGCATGTGCGAAATCTTTCTTCACTCCGACCCCTGGGCGATCTCCTGCACGGCTGAACGTCACCAAATTTCGCACGGTATCAATAACAGCTGCACTCCAAGAAGTTTGAAGCTTTCCAGAACGCTGGTCACCCTCTGCTGATGTGCGGCCATTTTTGAATCGGTTGAACTATTTATTATTTTGTATTACACCCATCGCATCTTCTCCAAACACCTGTTGAATCTTGTTTTCCTTTGAGAATCAGCAAGCTTTTGACAAAATTTGATCCAGTACTTTTGCTTAACACGTCCAGTCATCTTGAGAGAATCGGAAATTCGACGAACACGTTGTGTAACATCTACCACAGCAACCGACAGTCAGCGACTAACACGCAGGAAGGCGGTGATAAAATTCAAACATGCGCATGAAGATTTCTTCATTCACTGTGTAGAGTGGCGCTGCCCTATCGTCTCTATTTCGCACGGAAAAATAAAGGTCGGATACTTTTAGATAGGCTTCGTATATATATATATATATATATATATATATATATATATATATATATATATATATATATATATATATATAGTAATCTATGAAAATATATTTATGGCAATTAAGCTACACAGAGGCTGCCGCGTTTCATCCCCGGGGGAATCTTCAGGCTAAAATGCATGGAGTTATTTTTGCATTTTAGCCTAAAGATTCCTCCCGGGGATAGAACGCGGTAGCCTCTGTGTAGCTTAATTGCCATAAATATATTTTCATAGATTACTACCTAGCTATACTTACGTATCGAGCACTGTTGAAGTAAATACTGAAAATTCGATACACAAAAAATTATATCTCCTTATAAAATGTTATGTGGATACATGAAATACTAATATATATATATATATATATATATATATATATATATATATATATATATATATATTTAAATACATTTTTAGTTGTACAAAATTTTATTAAAGCAAGGAATACAGATGTTTGTGATATTTTTTTGGGTGTAATGAAATTGAAAAAGTATAAAAACGTAAGAAAATAATAATTTAAAAATTCATGAATATACTAAGCCGGCTTTCGTCCACACTCATCAGAGTAGCTACGTGGAAATAATGCAAGCAATTACGACTAAAAACTTTTAAAAAGTAGAATGAAGACCAGTGACATGTTTAGGAGAAAAAAATGGGGGGAGGGTCACAAGTTGATTACATTGAGTCCTAGAAGCCACTCCTTTTGTTTACAAAGGGAGGATTTGACTGACTTAATATATATAGCTTCTAGGACTTTGAGGTGGAATAAAGAATGTGATCTACTTATGGCAGAAAACCAGCCACAAAGTGTAAGTCGGCGCACATTCGGTGCTATTTATAAAGTGGTCAGCAATAGCTGACTCGAATGTGTTGACTAAATTATTTGAATTATTTAGTCGGCCCCGGCGTATTGCAGGGGGATGTGTTGTTTTATTCTGGATTCAAACCGTTGCACTGCTCTTCCCACGTATACGGCATCGCACCGACATTTACATTGATAAATAATATTACTGATATGTTGGGGTGGGAGAACATCTTTATGAACGGATTTGAGCAAAGGTCGAGCAGAAAAAACAATTCTAGGATTAGATGCCTGGTAACACCGACACACAGCTACAGAAATTTGGTTAGCAAATTTTATGCTAATATTACCTAACCAGGGTAATCTGAGGTACGCCGGACATTTTGGAGAACGAATATATATATATATATATATATATATATATATATATATATATATATATATATATATGAGAGAGAAAGAAAGAGATATATGGTAATTGGAAAGTAACTCTCGATTATAAAGTGCTTGTAATTCATTAGTGAAATATAATTCTTACAAGAAATGAATATGATAAGAAGTGTACAGCATGGTGTTTTATTTAGAGTTCTGTATGGGCAGCCTCACGAGTCTCGCTTCAGTCTTATATTGCTTGAGCAATTTTCCTGGGAAGGGGATAATTTCTGTTTTTGGGGTACGCTGATGTTTTGAGTATGTAGTATGTTTATATTTTCAATACTTTCATAGTATTTATAATCATTCAACTGTCAATATATCCATTTAATAAATCCTGATCTTCGAGTGATTATTTAGATTTGATACGCGGTCAATTATTAGTAAAACAGTGTATTCTTTCTAAAATAAGTTGATGCAGTTCTCAGGCAGTTTGTGGCGCTGGTAGCGAATGTGAGTCTCGTGTTATATACATTTATAAAACTATTAAATATTCGCGTTTGACAGTCTGCCATATTTTTTTTACTAAACTATACTACATCCGTAGTGTCTGTCTTTTTGATTGAGGATTCAGTTGAAAACAAAGCCTTATACCAAGATAATACATCGGGGATACATTAACAGCAAATACGACGCTTTACTTTATTTCATTTTATTTTATTTCTAACTTAAAAAATAAAACTATAGAAATGAAAAAATATAAGAATAGAAATGGTAATATAGAGTTTAGAGTTCGCATCAGATGTATGTAGGAGTACTTTTTCATACTCTGGTAAGGTCGGTGTGTGTTTGTGATACATATTTAAGATACGCACTTCTCTAAAAAAACTACCATTCACACTAGAAAGGATGCAGTTATTTTTAATAGTTAAGGAAAATGTTGAATTCATTGATGTAGCGATGTACTTATAAACGAGCAACGGGATATGTGGATTATTGCTTAAGCGTATAATTAGATATGCATGAAAGCTGGCTTAAGCGGAAGTTATATTGGCGCCATCTTGAATTCAAAGAAAGATCTCTTAAGATGCGAGGCTTCATCGGCTGTAAGGTCACATTTCAATTAGAAATTGAATTCTCATTCCTAACCGCTTAGATTGAATTAACGAATCTTATTTAGAATAGATTCAAGCACGTTAATAAGAGGCTATGTCCGTTTATCTATCCGTCACGTTTCAGTCTGAAATATTATTTGTGTCGGTTTTCATCGTTAAACGCGCAAATTGAATAGACGCATCTTAAAAATTGCTTGCATCTAAATCCAGAGAAAAAAATCGCAAAATATGAAAGACTGAATAGAAAGCAAATGTGGCAGGCGTTCAATCATTGCTAAACATAAAAGGATTAAGTCAATTTTTCTTCTTCTTTTACTACTACTACTACTACTACTACTACTACTACTACTACTACTACTACTACTAAAACTAAAACAATAATAATAATAATAATATAAACAATAACAATGATAATACTAGTGATATTACTACTACTACTACTACTACTACTACTACTACTACTACAGCAACAGCAACATAAACAACAACAACAATAATAATAATAATAATGATGATAATAATAATAATAATTAGTGAGGTTATCTAAGAAATTTGAGGAACCCAACAAACTCGTGCTCCTGCCCCTAACTCCCACATTACGCCACACTTTGGTTAATGGTTACGTAAACGTCAGTGCTGATGTTACGCTTGATAAACACGTATTGTAAACGTAACGCATCCTTTAGTTTTATATAATTAGCTTTATATAATAAGCAGACGAATACCTGTGCCAGAATGGGTAAACTTAATTCACCGAACGGAAGAATTTTGCACCACTTTTATTCCCTCTTACAAAGATTTAAATCAAAATATAATACTCATATTATATGTATGTTATATGGGAAATGAAAAAAGAAAAACCAAGAGACGTTTTTTTATATATTCATCAACATTTCGTCTTTATTGTAAGACTTCCTCAATAATAAAGACAAAACGTTAATGAATACATAAAAAATATCTCTTGCTACTCCTTTTTTATTTCTCATTACGTCGAATTACTCTCATCCTTCCTTTCTCATGTATATTATATGTATATAATACTTATATCTAATGTCTAGAATTCTTATTCTGATTTTGATTAAAATGTAAAAAATTTAAGGTTGAAGATTAAGGAATTGAAATTTCGTGGAATCTTGCTTAATTGATCTCAAATTAGTAAGTATGAAATTCAATAAAAATATGACATATTTGAATTTTCAAATGTGACGTAAAACTCTTTTAAAATACTCCAAAGAAACCGCAATGTGATGAATATTTATTACTGGATGTCCAGTACTTCTTGTTAAAATTTTACGAAAAGCTTTCATGCCACCTTTACATAAAAATAAATTAAACTAAATAAAGCCGACATTACGATCTGTTACGCCTAGCAGCTGTGTTTAAAAATGATATATTCGTTTAAAAGTGAATCCTGTACATGTACGTATATAAACATATACATATCCTTAACATTATATATATATATATATATATATATATATATATATATATATATATATACACATGTGTGTGTGTGAACGCGTGCCTATAGCGAATGAAGCAATTATTGGCTTACGAACAACTTCAGTTTGTACCGGATGTACATAACATTTTCTGCTCTCCCGCGACGACCCTTCACTCCGTTTGACCTTGCGGGTTGTAACTTAAGCCCTCGATACTTTGTCCACTTCCAGGGTAGCAGCTGAAGCGCCCCCTCCCACTTTATACAAGGACTCAAACACAAATTACTTTAAATCAGTCTCCTTTACTTTCTTTTTCTTATCGTTTTTCTTTCTTTCGGCTCTAACTCATTTTACCTTTAATTACATCGTCTCATTTATCGGCCCTTGACCATCCCTGACCTCGTGACCCACATAAATTGTCTTGCGAACACGCATGTCCGGACATTTCTCTCTATGATTTTATTTCTTACTGCAATTATCTAACAATTATTCATTCATGAAATATAAAAAAAAAATTTACTTACATATTCTAATCTCTCGTGAAGTACGCATACTCCCAATATAATATCACAGTCTTGTAGTGAGAAAAGGCATTATTAAATGGGTGAATGACAAAATCTATTCATACAAAATAATTAATTGTTATTGACGACTTAAGAAAGATAAAAAGAATCGTAGAGTACGAATGCTCAGCGAGTCCCAAGAACGTTCTGTTGAAAGAACAGTTGTTAGTAAAAAGTAATTAAGTACGCATGTTTGTTGAGATAGCGTGCGTTCATATGTGTGTATATGGGATAGGCATAACTATGTGTGTGCATAATAGCGTGCCCGTTTTTTCAGTGAGAAAGTGTATGTATGAATTGTGTATATACGTTCGGCGAGCGGTGTGTGTGCGCTTCGTTGGACTACAAAAGATCGTGAATGTCTCGTCACGTGTGTGTTATTGCAGTGAGCTTTTCTACGTACGCATGTGTGTTTCATGGGGAAGAAAAATGGAAAAGAGGAAGGAAAAACGTTGTGTTTGGGTTTTTGAACTACGCGATAGAATTAGAAGTGGATATTTCTTACGTTTTGATTGGGTTAAAAAAACTGCTGCTTTGATCTTTTGTTAAAATTGAGTGTCGATACGTAATAATAACATTCGCTGCTGCATCGAAACGTCTTCAACACTCGTTTTTTTGTACTGTTTTCACTTCATTTCTTCTCCTGCTGGTTGCGACACTCACTACTTTTGGTTTTTATCTGTATTGATATTCTACGCCTATAATTCCATTGTCACAGCTGTTTTATCATTATTAGACTGTGCGATATAAAAGAATACAAGCAATGTTAGAATTAATTATATTTTATTTAGACCATGCATATCTATAAAGGTTTGATTTGCATAAAATATAAATGCTTATCGGGTCATTAAGCTGGGCCAGCGTTCAGAAGAGACGGAGAAAACTTGCGTCATATTTGAAACATGCGTACCTATAAAAGTCTGATTCTTATAAATGAATGTTGGTAGGATTTTTTAATGAGAAAATTATAACATAGTAAAACAGTAAATTCTTATGAATCCGCACGCTACGACTTTTTGGCTGGCTTGATTCTGTTATCGACATTAGTTTTCTTGATTCTTTTTAGAATCAGGTACTTACACGAACAGGTTTCCAACATTCATCAGTAAAAGTAGTGGCAGAGAATCGAGTAGATTCAGACTTCGAACATCTAGGTTCCCAGTTAGCGTTTTTATCCACTATCCAAATCATTTACCTGTAAAACTATATATTCAAGTAAACGCTAACATTAATTAGAATAAGATAAATTATTATTCGTATCATTTTTCAACAAGATGACAACTGTTTTCCCAAGCGACTTTCGTCACGTATAAAACGGAAGGCAAAGAAGCGTAAAAGAACATAAAGACTCCTTTTCCCTCTTTTATAGTCACATGTCTGCTCCTGCTATCAAGGTTATTATTGAAAAATGCGCTCATTTTAAAATCTTCCTAGCCGGATAATTAAATTCTTGAAAAAGATGTAATCACAACGCAACTTTTGTTGTTAAGAACATGGACCGATCTTCCGCAAATAAAAACTGACAGATCAGAATCAAATATTGATTTTGTAGGAAGAAAGCTATTCACCACAAGGATGCAAGGTAAGTTGAGTGGCGAATAAAAATGAATACCGTCTTTTTAGACGCCACCGACACATTAGTGACCTATCATCTTGTAGTTTCTCCCACTCTCCTGAAAAGTAGATACCGTCTAATAATACTAAATCATTAATGACAATGAAATAAACATATATACTTAGTGTCTAATCGTAGTCTTTTTCACTCGTTCCTTTTTAACTGTGTTTCTCTTCTTTCCATCTGCTGTCGACACTTACTGTGTTTATCATCTGCTACAGTGTACAAAAATTAACAAACAAACACACAAACACACAAACAAACTATACCAAAAACATAACATTTTGGTGCAGGTAACAATAGTACATTGATGGTTTATCTGTCTACTAGCAGAAATAAGCTTCCACGAATAGGCCCCTAAAGACTTCGACACCCTTGGATCCTTTGAGAAGTGAAAGAGTTTAGACTTGAATATGGATCATAGACTCGACAAGGCAGGTGAAGCTAGGGCAGTAGCGCTTGATATATCCAAGGCTTTTGACAAGTTATGGCATAAAGGGGTTCTCCTGAAAATACGCTCATACGGTATTGATGGGCAAATACTTAATATAATTAAATTCTTCTTAACCAAAAGAAATATCAAAGTTGTCCTCGATGGCCGTTCATCTAAGCAACATGACATAAATGCTGGTGAACCCCAGGAATCTATCTTTGGACCTTTATTGTTCCTAATCTTCATAAACGACCTCCCTCATGCCATTGAGTCTGAGATTAGTATATTTGCTGATGACACCACGCTTTACTCTCATCCTGTAGGCAAAACGGACGCGATCATAACCGAGGCAATGGCTGAATCCTTAGAAAATTATCTCCAGGCTGTAGTGGATTGGGGTCATAAATAGTTGGTAATTTTTAATGCCGCAAAGAAAAAGCTGCTTTCCTTAAATAACTACAAGAAACCTCTCCAACCACCGATTGTCATGGCAAATAACACCCTACCTGAGAGTTCATCATTCAAACTCCTTGGCCTAACCTTCACAGGTAACATGCATTGGAACAAATACATTGAATACATGGCCAAGGCTGCAGCAAAGAAGGTGGGCACCCTCTACCGTGCTAGTATACTTCTCACATCTGATATCATCCTGTATCTCTACAAAGCCACTACCCGCCTATGAATGGAGTAGTGTTGCCACATCTTGGCTGGTGCATCATCCACTAGTCTCTCCCTCTTAGACAAGGTCCAAAAAAGAAGCGTCAACTTAATAGGTCCCTCACTATCAACCAAGCTCCAGCCCCTGTTCTATTGCCGCAATGTTTCATCCTTGTGCTTGTTTTAAAATACTTCAATGGATTGTCCTCCGATGAGTTGGCTACTCTGGTGCCCCCTCGACGTTAATTCACAAGACCAACTCAACAATCAGCTAAATCCCATCTATTCACTGTGGAGGTCTCCAGATGCCGGAGAGCCTTCTACTCCAATAGCTTCTTTCCTCGTACCACTAGCCTCTGGAACACCCTCCCTGTTACCTGTTCCCCCGACAGTACCAACATGCAGAGGTTTAAAACTAATGTAAACATACATCTTGCTACAGTACTCCCAACTTGGAGTGACACCCAAAATCTACACCCTAATTCTCAGTAAACCCTTACGTCTACAGTGGCGGCCTGCCTTGTTTGGAGTGAAATATGTTAAAAAAATCAGAAGTATAAGCAAAAAAAATAATTATTTTTAATTAGATTGTGATTGCGTTCGGATATTTCATTGAACGTGGCTGGTGAATGTGTGCTGTTATTTGGACGAGATTTTGCACACTCACAATATTAATTTAAAAGTATACCAACTTTTTGTTCAAGACAAACATATTTCTGCTGTATAACTAAAAGTGGGAAAAACAAGATATCTTGAGTGATGCAAGGGCGAGAGTTGGTAGACAGTTATCGGGTCTAATTTCTCACAATAGACTGCCTAATATATGTGCATTTAAGGCTCGTGATTACTCTAACCACCTGGGGGAGTTTAAATTGGGTACATTAAAAATGCGATAGTATTAAACTTAGCTTCGCCTCGAGGAAGATTCTGACCAGAGTTTAATAAAAAAGACTGAGCAGCTAATTCTTGTTGCCTTGTGTTTGTTCCCTGTCAGATACAAAGATGCATGTAAAAAGTTGCAGCTGCAATAAAGTCACAATGACAGTCAAAACTTTGGACGTAATTTCTGCTACTACAAGAATGTAACAACACTGACAAAAATATCAACTCCAATGCTTTTTTCCCCCAAATACTTTTAATCCGTCTTTTTAAATTAGTTGGTCTATACACATTCAAATTGTGTTTCTACGTACGTAAAATCTGCAATTATAAACATGAGTTCTTTTCTTTTTGGAAAATGGCAAACCGACAAGCAAAACATGTAATACGCCTTGAAGCTTTGAATTTTTCGTATCTATTGTTACACGAGGACAGACGATAGATACGACATAATCACGTTTACACAACCGTTCTCGAAAGATCATCGGAGTTAAGCATTGTTGAACCTGGCAATTTGGTGACCATTTGGGAAAACCCCTCGATGTGTGTGGGAGGACGGCGACATTTCCTTTCCCCCAAAATACAGTATAACCTACTAATTCAAAGATGTGTTGATACAACGAAAAGATCGCCCCTGAGCGGAAGTTCTGTTCTCAATCATGTGGCGAATCTCCCCAGAGAGAGTAAGTAATTCGTTTTGCGTTGTTTTTGGCTACACGACCACGTAGTGTTGACGTCACAAGAAACCCAATTAAAGATAGAGCCGACAATACAAGGAGAGAAAACAGAGGCGATGTAACCTTTTTATTTGTCCAGAAATTTGTTTCTGTATAATATATTGTTCTCTAGATTTTCGTGTCAAATGTCCGTTATTTGTAATGTTCAGTTAGTACGATAACGAAGACAAGAAGTGCTTCAGATAATGCTGTTCTGACCCATTCTTATAGCAAAAGTTGCTTTTTCTTTATTTACAGAACGTTCCGAGTTAATGTGTTGGATTATTAATCTCCATCCCCCGGCGGTAAGATGTGACACAAGGTCGGGAAAGTGGGATTTTAAACCAGCGCTCTAGTGGAAGAGCACTCTTGCTGAATAAAAATTGTCCGGGCAGCTGCGTTAGCATTCCCTGATAGGGGTGCATCAGTTTTAAACTAACCCGTTCTCAAAGGGTGAGAAGGTAAAGCCTGGGAAGGTGGAATTCTTAGAATTGCATAGGACAATACCTCAGACCGATCAGGAACAAGCCATCCTAAAAAATGCAGAGATGTTGCCGGTCTGATTTTGCTATTAACTAACCTCGAAAGGTTAATATTAAAAATATGTGTTTTAAATTTAAGTTAAATTTGTAATAATTCTATTTATACTGGATTAATTTAGCTAAAATTATTTTATTTTTTACCTCCATATAAAACCTATGATGATTCAAATTAACATGTTCACTAAGCTATATTTAATACATTTTACTTTTATATCTTCTCATTTGTTAAACAGGTCTACTTAGATATACATTTATAAGTTTTATTTATTTTTAAATTTCGAAAAGTAATTCTATTTACACTAGATCACCGTCTCATTAATCAGCGCTTGACCATGCTGGGCACGTTTTCCGAGGTTATTGAAAACGGGTTAATTTATGAAATGTCCTTATATATAAACGACACTGATGGCTATAGGTTTCTAACAGAAAGTTATATATTTAAATCTGCTTCGGGAGCGATTTAGGCCAATTATTGTTAAATGTTTTTAGAAACTATACATTAAGTTCCGTTCAAATAAATCTATTTTTACATTTCAATACAAACATTGTTTTTAATACGAAATACGATACTTTAAAGTAACTTTAATTAATTATTTGAATCACCGACGGCCATGATGTCTTCACTCAAAGTAATGAAAATAAGTGAAGTATTATAACGGTCCTACTACTACAATAGCATCTTTTAAAAATAATGTTTGAGTTAACCAAAAGGCCTCCTGACAACGCCGGGTAGGGACAGTTAAATATCAACAATATTCAACGTTTCTACATGTTTCCTGAACAAAACCTCGATCTAATAATGATACACCATTAATGACAATGACATGTACATATTCTCTCATTACCCACCGTAGTCTTTTTCACTTATTCCTTTTCGCCCCATGTTTTTTTTCGTTCTCTTTTTTGGCTCTGGCTTCTTCTAGACAAAGAGCTTTTATGTTATCTGTCTATCAACAGGGTGACCTCCCAAACATCAAACGTGACCCATGGTTGGCAAACTGATTTGAGCAGCCTTGGACGGATAAAGAATTATTGTAATGATGAATAGTGGTTTCAACAAGATGGGACATCTCCACACTTCAAATGGCTCGTTGGAATGGCTGCGCGGGCATTTTAGTGATCGTCTCATCAGTAGGAAGTGTGATCCTTAATTGTTTTTACACTCACCGGACCTTAATCTCCAACTATTTATCTGTAGCGCTATCTGAAAGATTATGCTTAACAAAGAAATCTCTGAACTATTCATGAATGGAAGAAGATCAGCGTAACCAAATAAGGGCAATGACAAGTAAAAAGTGTGTCAGACTTATTGACAATTTCTTTACGTCGTATCTAGGTGTGCTTATCATTGAGCATCGATTAATCAAAGCCTGTTGGACATTCACGAATGCAACCAGGTGGACAAGTTAGGTATGGACTAAAGTTTATTTGTACGGAATATGGTCGGATTGCAGAAAGGATTGTATATTTTATTAAACACGACGTTGCTCAGGATGTACTTTTTCACTCTGCTCATAACGCTATATTACTTTATTTGTTTTTTTTCCTGAACTTCTGTTCGACACCCTAATACAGTCCCAAGAAGCTGAAATGTTGGGAAACACTCTGAATTAGTGTCTTATACGTATAATTTAAATGTCATTAAAATCGGATGTACGTATTTTAAGTTTTAAGGGCTTCTTTTTTATGGGTCACTTCAACATGGAAGTACATAGATATCCGGCACATATAAAGTAAAATGGAGATTGTCTTTCCCGGAGAATTTGATAAATATGATATCACTTTCATAAAAATAGGATATATTTAAAGTTTTAAACGGTAATACCCTCATAGACCTTTTAAATGTACACTTAAAGATTCGGGAACACTTCCTAGGTCTTCTCCAGTAAATTTTACATAAGAATACACTTTTAGATTTTATGTAGATTTTCTAACATTTCTTTTTATACAGAACCCACAAAACATCACACAAATTGAGTTTTATATATATATAGTTTTAATGGCTTACATTTTTTTCGAAAGTCACCCTATGTTTTCGAGGGATTAACGGACTAAGAAAGCGAATAAAGTTGCCTAAATAACCGTATTTCGAACAGATAAGTGAAACGTTTCTAAATCGGGATACGTCGTTTTGCTTTTATCATTGAGCAATTATAAGATTCATAAAATGTCGTTTTCGTTTTCTTTTGCCGTGTTAATTGTTTTCTTTTTCTTCCTTCGAACACTGCAACAGCTTCTTGCTGCACGTGGTCTCTCCTCAAACAATACACATGGTCTCTCCTCAAATAATAATCTAGACACAACAACAAAAAAAATAAAAACGAAATCTTCTTTTATTATCAATGAAAGCTTTTATTGAACGTCTGCCTTTCAGCAGCGAGAAAGCAGAAGCATAGAATTCGCTATTTTTGGTGGCATACAAATAAGCCGATTTTATGCGATATATAATAAACGCGGTCTTAATTCCTTTTTTCCAATCTGAATATCTTCCATTGGAGTTTATTCATTGGTTTATACCTTTCCGAGTGTGTTTGTTTGTGGGGGAAGAAACCTTAACTCCATAACAATCGAATGAACGCTCGAGATATATACGTAATGAGAAAATACGTGAAAAAGAAGCGAGCCGAACAAAGGCGATACATATAATCAGTAGACATTCGAAAGGGAAAACCTACAATCCAGATAGCTTGTACTCTGATGAAAAAATACATGATGGTAGCCATTTTGAACGCTCTTCTCTGTGCCAAAATAAAAGAAATCGCGATTTTTATAAAGAGTTATGAAGTTGATTGGAGAAAAAACAGAATGAGAATGAAAGACACAAAGGTAGGATATGTAGAGGGCATTATTAAATAAATAAAGAAACAAAATGTTATTATTATTATTTACTCACTAGGAGTTATCACACTGGTCATCGTCAGTGATCGCCCACTTCCAACAATCTGTGGTATTCCCTGGAGTTTTAGTGACAACAAGTCTCCTAAGACATCCAGTATGCTCCACCTCTTTTCGTTCATCACCGCTGATGACCTTGCGGTATCGCAACAGCCACCTACCACCGATTTCCCGCTGATAAGGGCCATTATTCCCCTCTGGGGCCCGAGTGGCCACAAGCCTCTCCAAGGTCCCAGAGCTGTCCGCGCTCTTCCAGTGGAGATCTGGTTTGCGCTTTCCCTCCTCGACCCTCTGTCCATAATTTTCGTGGTGTCAGCCTATGCTTGCGCCTCTCTCGTGCGGTTGTATTTTTCCCGGTTCTGTTTTCTTGTGCTTCCATGTGTTTGTTCTCCATTCGTTGCTTATGTGGGTTGGTTTTCGCATTCGAGGACGTTTCTCAGGATTGTAGCTGTTTTGATCATTACTGTCCTTTGTATGATCTCAGTTATCCCCTTGATTCCTATGTCTCCTAGTCTTTTCTCCATGTTTTTGGGGACTGTTCCTAGTGCTCCTATGATTATTGGTGTTATACTGACTCTCTTCATGTTCCATATTCCTTTCAGTTCTCTGGCAAGTTCAGTATATTTGCTTCTTTTTTCCGTCTCTTTGATCTTCACTCTGTGGTCCGCTGGAACGGCAAAGTCTACGATTTTGCAGGATTTTTCTTTCTTGTTCATTATTATCATATCCGGTCTCCTTGCTGTTATGGGTTTGTCTGTTTGTACATTCATATCCCATAGGATTTTGTGTTTTTCGTTTTCTAGTACAGTTTCTGGTTTGTGTTTGTACCATTTTTTTGCATATTCGAAATTCAGTTGTTTGCACATTTCCCGGTGTACTTCTTTCCCCACGCTGTCATGTCTGTTCTTGTATTCCTTTTGGGCTAGCTTGCTGCATTCACTTATTATATCATTTATCGTTTCGTCTCTTTGTCCACACAATCGGCATTTACTGTTTGCTGGGGGTCGTTCCCTTTTTGGGGTCTTTTTGTATTAATGTTGTTCTTCCTTCCGTCATCCATTCTGGTACGTCTGTTTTGCGGATACATCCACTCAGTTTCTGCGCTAGTCTTTCATGCAGGGTCGTGAATTTTTAAAACCAGTATGCATGTATTCCATCGTGGCCTGGTGCTCTCCAGTTTGCCATTTTTCTTAGGGTTTTCTTGATCGTTTCTTTGTTAATTTCTGTTTCTGTTCCTTCTTCGATTTCCTACAGGTCATCTTTCATGTTTTTCAACCATTGGGCATTCTTGTTGTGCTTTTTTGGGTCTTCCCATATCTTGCTCCAGAATTGTTTTGTTTCTGTTGAGTTCGGTTGCTCTGTTGTTGTTTTTTCTCCATTTACGTTTTTGTAAAACTGGCTTTCATTGTTTTCAAAGGTCCTGTTCTCTTTGCTCTGTTCTGATTTGTACATGTATCGTCTCAGTCTTCCTTCTATTGCTACTATCCTTTGTTCTATTTCTACATGTTTCTCATTTAGTTTTTCCTTGCGTTTCTGATTTTTGCTTCTTAATCGTTTCATGTCTTCCTTCTTTCTGTTCACGGTTTTAGCTTCTTTCCGAAGTTTGTTGATCTGGGTTTCCAGTCTGATTTCCCATCCAGGTTTTGTTGGTCAACTCTTTTGTCCATTCTCTTCGTTTCTTAGTTCCATACTTACCGATTTTGCCTCTGCATATATGAGGTTGTTTAGGTTTGTAATAGTTTATGTTGGGATGTGTGTGAGGAGTCTGTTTACTCTTTTTGTTTCTGCTTTTTACTTCTTCGCTACTTCATTCCTGAGAGATGGAAGTTTTGTTTTGTTTTCTAACATGTATCGTCTAATGTTCTCCACTTCACTTGCTTCTTTTTCGTTGAGTTCTATCTCAGCAGGTTCTGTGGTTCCGCAGTCTTCTATCTCATCTGGTTCTGTGATTCCGTAGTCTTCAATCTCTTCAGTTTCAGTGTGTATGTTTTGCCCGTCCTCTTCCTGTGGTTTCTCATTCGGTGGTGTTTCTTGCTCCGTTTCGCCATTAACCTTCTGTCTGATTTCCGTCAGTTCCATCTCCGAGAACCATCCTCGCTTGAGGATCTGTCTTGTTTGATCGGCTATCCTTTGTTCCGTTGTATGGTAGTCACTAGCAATGTCCCAGAGATGTTTCATTCGTTTTCGGTAGCCTCTTTCTGTAGGGTAGCGGCTTTTATAATAGCACTCCATCACCAGTCTGTTCTCTTTCGTGGTCCATTTCTTTCTATATCTTTTCAGTTTGCTGTTTTCGCTCTGGTTTTCCTGTCTTTGGTCTGTGTCCTTGTCATACCTGGAATCAGAGAGGTTACTTACCTGGTTCTTGTCCGTTGTCTTGTTTCTGAAATGAGAAGGGCCAACATTCGCAGGATGCGGACCGGGTCCCCCATGTTGGCTAACGAGGGAACACCTGCCTATCATGACACTCAGGTCTTTCTCCTGAGTCCCACGGCTTGTATTGATATTATTGTGCGTTATTTATATTTTTGGTGTGTGTGGCCACACTAGGCCCAGGCTTATTCTGCCTGTTGTCCTGTCACAGGGATAGTGATTGTCTCATTCATTTTAATGAGTGATATTGTGCACTATCACACACAAAAAAACAAAAAAATTATTATTATTATTATTATTATTATTATAAGCATGGCCACCCAGCGTTGCCCAGGGCATGGAAAACAAAATAGAAGAGTTAAACAGTGTGTGCAACGTTTTTCTTTTAATCATCTCTCTTTCGTATCTATTGTTTTGATGTTGTCCACTTCCAAAATGCCCAGATATTTGTAATTGTGAAATTCACAAAATGCTCTCATCACCTCTCGAATGAGTATTTCTATGCCTTCCGCTATTACTAGTTTATTATTATTATTATTTAATTAGTAGTCATTTTTTACACGCGTTATTATCGGTGATTGCTCACTGGCAATAACAAGTGATGTTCCTTGGAGTCTGAGTGACAACAAGTCGACTCAGATTGCCAGCACTCCCCATTTCTTTCGATAACCGTTGCAAATAATTTTGCGTTATCGCAACAGTCGTTTACGTTTACTATCTCACTGATAACAACTGTTTGTTCTCTCTGAAATGAAATGGGCATTAAGTGTCCCCAGTCTCTCAGTAATTTCAGCACCCTTCTAGTGAAGGGTAGAATGCCGCTGCCCCCCTCAGTTTTTCAATCCTCTTTGACCCCTAACAAGCGGCTTTTATTATGGATAGGGTCAGATTATAGGATTTTTTCTTCTTCTTCTTCTTCTTCTTCTTCTTCTTCTTATTATTATTATTATTATTATTATGATTATTATTATTATTATTATTATTATTCAGTATTCGCTAGGAGTTCTAACACAGGTCATCATTAATGATTGCTCACTGATAATAACCAGAGGTTTTCCCTGGAGTCTGAGTGACAACAACTTTCTCTAAATTTCCAGTACTCTTCACCTCTTTCGATAACTATTGCAAATTATGTTTGCGCTATCACAACAGCCGCTTACCATTGATTTCTCGCCGCAACGACTATTGGTCTTCTCTGGTATTTGGGTTTGAATAAGCCATCAGAGGGTCCCAGTAATTCCTGCACCCTTCTAGTGTAGGTTTGATTAGTGCGGCCTTTCCATCCTCCTTGACCCTTCACGACTATTTCGTGTGGTATCAACCGAGGCTTTTTCCATCACGTTTTTGGGATGGGTGCAGTTTATGAAATGTTTTCTTCTTCTTCTTCTTCTTCTTCTTCTTCTTCTTCTTCTTCTTATTATTATTATTATTATTATTATTAGTAGTAGTAGTAGTAGTAGTAGTAGTAGTAGTAGTATTCTTTTATTATTAGTTTTTCTGTGATGCCTCTTCGGGCATATCCGTCTTAATTACTCCTCTAAAGCAAATCCTTAATAATCATTTGACTAATTATATACACAATTAATACATTTCTAGTTTATATCCGTTCTTTTGAACGGGTTTGTTACAGTAACCGGATATGTAGCAGCCGTACAACTACAGCGACCGCCGTCATTACGATTTTAAATCTGTGCGGAATTTCTAAGCTCGGCGCTGATTGGTGCTGAAGTTCTAAGCTCGGCGCTGATTGGTGCTGAAGTTCTAAGCTCGGCGCTGATTGGTGCTGAAGTTCTAAGCTCGGTGCTGATTGATGAACTCTTTTAACTTCCTTTCTGGCTTACCCACTCAATCAGGGGTCATCTCTCGTGCGAGCTGACAACGTGATGAGAGATTATAAAAGAGTTAAAACAGGATGATCTTCCTTCCATATGAGACGGGACTGACAACTCCACGTAGCTCGTACTAACCACAAACTTCTTTCTTGAGACACCACATAATATATAATATTGATATAGACATAAAATTATCTTACATATTGCATAAGATAGACCATAACATGTCCTTGTAAGTTCATAGTCTTACCATTATATTTTAACTGGACCAGTTAATTCTTAATATATTTTAGTGATAGCTATTTTAAACCTGATTAGGACAATTGTTACCTATATATATATATATATATATATATATATATATATATATATATGTGTGTGTGTGTGTGTGTGTGTGTCTTTAAGTTAACAAAAGGTTTATTTTGTAGCTCAATAGTGTACGACTCTTATTTTAACACCATATAGACATTAGTTATTTTTAGAAACATTTATATTTCACCTAAAAATACTTTATCGAAAGACGTACACTTTGAAATAGTGATTTAGCGATCGAAACTGAACATATGAAACAAAAGAAAAAAAAAGATTTGATGAATATAAAACACAATGAATTTTTATATATGAAAAATAAAAAAAAGCAAAGTTAAGTAATGCTACCCTTTTATTTTGAGTTAAAATAAATATGTATAAATTAAAATGTTCAGCTTGCCTGTGGTGAATTATACACTGATGAAGCCTCTTCATTAATATTTGTAATATTTCGTATATCAGAAACTATATATTTTTGAAATAAGCAGAAATAATTGTCTATCAATAAAGTGGTTTTAAATGAAATCCAAGTAAAGGTAACCCTAAAATTAAAGATTTACATCAAACCTGTTGCTAAGGTCGCTGGAAAAATAGTTGGATCATTCTACTGCTCCAGAGAGTGCTTAGCATTTGACGCAATCCTCTACCTGTATAAGAGTCAGATACGTCCTAAGATGGAGAACTGCTTCTACACCCGAGGAGGTTCCGATCAAAATACTTTATCTTGCTTTAGCAGATTACAAAATTGACTTTGTAATCTGAAGGTCGTGCTCTATTCTTTTCTTTACATCCCCTTTCTCATACAAGACCCGTTGCTATTCTTTGTCTAATCTATCGTTATATTCCTTATAAGTACTCCATTGATATTTAATCTCAAGTTTTCCTTGTAAAACATTCACATCTGAAAGCTTTTAATGTTTTACAAGAAAAAAAACAGAGCTATTTTTACTCGTCTGGCTACAACCACTGTAAGGAACTTTCCTTTGTATCTACAATATGATCGTTTTCAAGTCCAATGGTAATACATATTTGTCAAGCTGTCTTATTAACTAATCGAATTCTGCCCATTTCACTCATTGTTTTTCGTCCTCTCAGGGTATAGGTTGTCATCCAACTGATAATCTCATTAACCTTCATCCTCGAGTAATCTTTGACCGTAGTAAATGTTGACTCACTAATATAGAAATTATGTTAAATATTTGATTTTGGCCTCCGTTTGCACAAAAATGTGTTTTCTCATCATGTCTCATGATCTCATCGTATATGCAATTTCCTTGCGATTTTTTTAATGTAACGGAAGTTACCAAATAAAACTTCCGATAAAATCCAATATTGATAAAGGCTAAGTTTCTGGTATTTGACCTTTAAAACTATTCTTGATAGTGGATCATTAATCAGGCCGCTTCTCTTCTACTGTCGTCTACAAAGCCACCTCTTTTTTCCTCCTAGTGGCCAAACGACGACTTAATCTTAAATAATCCGATCGGCTAATGAAAGATTTCACTAATCTTTATAAATTCTCATGAGTCCACCGCTCTGCCCCTATGGCAAAAACATAACTTCTGTTGACCTACTTCTATTTCGCTCGCAAACACGACATCTCCCATGATTCTAATTCGAACGGAAATTTCTAAGCGTTTTCTGACAGTTCGTGTCGTTCCACATTCTATTTAACAGCTGGCATGTTGTTCGCTTTCTCTACATGTGCGTTGTGCACTATACTCTCTCATGTTCTCCCATTGTGAATATTGACATTTTGCAGGGTGTTTATAGAATCTTATATGTGCAAAGGAGCCTATTTGTGTAAGGCTAGCTTTTGTAATAGTACTTTATAACCCGTCTGATTTACTTTGTGGTTTAATTTCATCCTATGCGTGGTCTTTGGTTTCTGCTGATCACATTTATTTACGTGTATTTGGTCAGTTGTATTCTGTTGTCTGAAATAAGAAGGAACAACATTCGCAGAATGCTGACTAGGTCTCCTATGTTGGCTATAAACGGAAATCCTGTCGATCATGACGCTCAGATCTTTCTTCCGAATCTTATGGTTTTTATATTTTGTGTCATTTTTTTAATGGTTTAGTTGGTATATGTGACAACACTAGTCCTAGGTTTATTTTTCTTGTGATCTTATCACAGGAATAGTGTTTATATATCCCCTATGTAGATATAATAGTGCACAATCATATATATTGTATGTGTTAAATGATTGCAATACAGAATGTTTATCAGTATTTGTTGAATCCCCTATAACTCGGAAACCAAGCGTGTCCAACTTAATGTTTACGGAAAAATTGTCATTATTTACACATATAGAACATAATCTTGAAGTTATGACATCGATTTAACAGACATCGCATATAGAAGATAACCTATATCTTGCGGCATTTTAGCGGCATTTTAGCCTAACGATTCCCTCCGGGGATGAAACGCGGAAGCCTCTGTGTAGCTTAATTGCCATTAATATATTTTGATAACTTACTACCTAGCTCTACTCACGTATCGAGCACTGTTTAAGTAAATACTGAAAATTAATACATAAAATATTATATATCGTCGTTATAACATTTTATGTGGATACATGAAATAATATATATATATATATATATATATATATATATATATATATATATATATATATATATATATAAACATAAAATGAAATAACATAAAGACAGGATGCATGAAAAAGATAAAAAGAAAAACCATTTAAAAACAGGGATTAATCATGAATTCCTTTTGTCTTTTTCACACACATATACAACTTAAATACCTGGCCCAGGACGGGTATAAACAATAAATATAACATTATTTTAAAATTGTAATGTGTTTCTTACTTTTGGGGTTTGGTACGGTTTCAGTGCCCCCCCCCAAAAAAAAAAATGTTCAAGTTAAAACTTAATAATATACCCACGTTACACACCATGTTGCCTAGAATACATCTTCCATAATTAATAATGATAAGGTCAATAGTTTAGGATTTTACTAAGCATATGCATAATATTTTTAATATAACTCAAAATTTGATATATAGCAATTATTTTCTCAATTAAACTGTTTGTACTTAACTTATTTTAAAAGTTATTAGTGTGGTTGCAAGATTGGGTGAGCGCATTCCTTAAAGCAGTAAAGTTCTCAAAAATTAATATTTTTTAAATGTACATCAAAATAGTGTAGTTTTTGTTATCTTGAAGGGCCAAAAAACACTTGTACCCCTCAACGTAAATACCCCTGATCAACCCGGATCGTGGCGACACCCCGCCTTTTCACTGTAAAGTTTCTAGATGCCGGAAACTTTCTACTTTACTAACTTTTTTCCTCGGATCACGTCTCTTTTGAATTACCTCTTTGGTTCCTGATTTCCCTACTGTACCAACATGCAGAAATTGAAATGTAAAGCGAACTATTATCTTGCTGCACAACTCCCCACTTAAAATGCTTCTTATAAAACTTAGCCCTAATTCACCCTTGACGTCTGAGCAGCAATATGCCTTGTTGGGAGTGAATCTACAGTTTAAAAAAGTAAGTCACCAAAGAGGTAGAGTTTACAATAGTTGAATGTTGGTACAATCGGGGAAACAGGAAGCAAGGGGAGAAATCCAAGCGGACGCGATTCGAGGAAAAAAGCTATTTAAGTATAAGGTTTTCCGACATATGGGGACTTCTACAATAAAGGGGTGGGATTTTTCTACTAGTCGGCTTGATCGGGGTATTTACAAAAAGTACAGAAGTAATGAGTTGCCAGAAACTGCTTCTTACTTGGTCATAGCGACTTTATCTGTTACAACAATTATCCTTATTTATAGTGTCGGGAAGAGTCCATTTAGTGGTGCAATAGGGTAGATCACCAGCACAGTAACGATGACGTTCAAAAATGATATCAGACAAATAGCATCTATTGTTGGCAACATACTAATGGCAACGTTCCCAGAACTATTTCATGGCACTCCGTGTTATCTCAGGTTGACTTGCGTCGATTTCCTATCATCGTTTCCTTCAAATTCTAAAAGGTTCGAGGAAGATGTCAGAATTTTTTTCATTAGATATCCTCAAATAAAAATGCTACGAGGGCTTAAATTAGGTGAGCTAAATTATAGATCAAATATAATCTCTCAATTTAGTTCTAATATCTTACCTTTAAATATTTTAGTCACATGAAGTCGCTCATTATTTTGAAAGAATAATCATTTTTTATTGTTTTTCTAACTGTTCTTCTTAAACGCCTTCCAGCTCAGCACAATATGTGTGATCATTTATACTTTTTACCATGTTTAAACATTCATAACGAAATAACCGGACTCGGTGGAAATCCCACGGTGCCTTCTCTATCAATATGTATAATTTACAGTCAATAGTAATATTCTTTTTTAAATAATAAATGCCTCTCGCAGTCAATACTATGGAGGAAAACTACACTTTATTATTCTGTAAAAATAATTGTCATTGCCAGCCAAATATTCTTTATATAAATAAAACGAATAGGTTGTTTACCGTAAAAAATAATTGTCAGACAAATTCACTTGAAATCAATAAAACGGATATCGCCTTTTAAAATGTATTTATTTAAAATTGTATTGTTTTAATTGACCCGTCGGCATAATTTTAGTTTGGAACAATTCATTTAGAAATAAGTACAGTCGTATTTTTTTACTTTAGCGACATCGGATTAATTACCATATTGTTGGCCTCGATGTGTGTGAAAGGTGCGTACAAATATGAAATGACTGAGTGGATTGTAATATTTTCACTTATCGGTGCGTGGATAACCCATTATACACCCATGTTGTCGTCGTGATCAATGTTTGTTGATACAATCACTCTGACGCCGATGTTTGGTTTTTAATAAATATTTATTACAAAGAGAAGAACAGTAACAGAAAACATTAGAGCGCCGGGCCACTCTCGTGCGCGTTGAGAGAGAGAGAGAGAGAGAGAGAGAGAGAGAGAGAGAGAGAGACAGGCAGATAGATAGATAGATGGATACCTCGTATCGCTACATCAGACAGACTGTATGCGTTGCCCGTCCCCTCATTGGGAGAGCGTCCTAGACACATATTTCCTGCTTTAAGTATCGCCAGACCAAAAGACAGAAATCTCCGCCTGAACATCACCTGGTTTTGCAACTTCCGTCTCGGGTCACTTCTGATCCTTAAACGTGTAATTCAAAGTGTTCCATTCAAACACAGCATTATTAAATAGATTATAATGTGAATGAATACAAAGTGAATGTCTCTTTGGCAATAATTGTGAAGAAGAAGAAGAAGATACTGCCATGGTTCCTGGCTCTTTCAATCGTGCGAGAAAACTTTTGACACCTGCCAGTATTCTATATCTCTACAAGGCCACCATCCGCACATGCATCGAGTATTGTTGTCACAGCTGGGATACTGCACGATCAACTTGTATCTCCTTCATAGACAGGGTAAAAAAATCTAATAGGTCCCACACTATCTACCAAGATCCAGCCCCTGTCCCATTGCTGCAATGTTCCGTCACTGTTTGCTTTACAAGTACCCCAATAAAATGTGCTCACATGAACTTGCTGATCGGGTGCCTCCTCGACGAAAAATACACCTGAAATAACCGTTAATCATCCCATCCATTCACCGTGGAAGTTCCCAAATGCCTGAGGACTTTCTAATCTAATAGCTTTTTTTTCTCTGAACTGATAACCTTTGGAATTCCCTCCCTGCTTCCTGTTTCCCTGACTGAAACGCCATGCAGAAATTTAAATGTAATTTAAACAAATATGTCGCTGCTCACCTCCTCACTTAGGATGCCCTCTATAAATCTGACCTCTAATCTACGGTAGCATTTACTTCTCAGTGGCAATGTGTATTGTTTGGAGTGAATTAAAATTAAATTAAAATAAAATAAAATTGTCTTTTTGAATTTGCGGCACAAGATTACTTGGAAGAAAACAATAATATATCAGTTTCGAATTTGAGTGCATTATACACTTTTAACTACATATGATAATTCGATCATAAAGTACTCATCATATCCGTAAATTAACAGATGGAAACTATCGGTAGTCCCATGTCCAGTGTCAACTTATGAGGTATCTAATTGCCCAATTTTGATCTCTTCCTCACTTGGTGTAAATCTATACATTAACCTCCTCTCCATGGCGGAAGATACTAGGTCAGGTTGTTGTATTTCTGATGTGCTTAAAAGAATGACGACAAACACGGATGTATAAAAATATAATGATATATCTTTATTGTCTGTGGCGGTGAACGAATGCGGGTAAATGAGGAAAGAGGACGAACACAGGGACATTTACGGGGTGGTTTTCTTGAATCCGATCGCGAGTCGACTATCGATCTCAATTTCGATTTTGTTTATATGATAATTTGTGACACTCCCGCATCAATCAGTAAGCGGCCATTCTGGCAGTTTTTCTCGGGTGTCAATGTAGAAACTCCCCGAGGGCATTTATTAGTAGACGGGGTATTTCCGTCTGCAGCTAACCATTTTGGATAGCATAACCTGTGCAGGTGTTTGGGAATCAATTATAAAATATTTTATTTCAGACAATCGACCGTGTTTTTATTTCTTTCGGCCAGGTGCGTGACTGTGTCAAGTTCGTTTTATTCCTGTTCACCCGGCTCAGATATTTAAGAAGGTGATGTTTTGAAAAGCCAGCGCACAACGAAAAATACTCTCTGGCTTACGAAAAGTACCTGGGAATCCCCGTCGACATTCGCCGGTATGGGTGTCTTAGGCAATGAGCAATAAACTTATCCTTTCTCTCTTTTTAATGGTAAATCTTTGGGAGGGTGAACCTCCTAGGGCTGAACAGAACCGTACTTCAACCTGACAGAAGCAATGTCACTCTCAGACTGATTGTTGAGCACGTATCCTTAGCTAGTATAAACAACGCCGTATCAAACTGATGGAGATAAGTTTATGTAAATGTAATCTTACATGTCGTTCCTGTCAGCCATGTTCGTAAAAACAAGAGACAAATAATAACGATTTGTGTAAAAAAAAATGATGACTCATAAATTAGCGGGTGAATAGAGAACTTCCGTGAGTAAAAATTTCATGAATAATTAAACAAAAGTTAACGCTAAAAGAAGTAAGATTAATGAAAATAGGTAAAAGACTTTTTGATGCTGCCACATCTTCAGCGTAAATTCAAACACGGCTGCCCACGTTGGTGCAAAAATCTTATGCATTTAAAAGAAGAAAATCAACGATTAGATATATAAGTGAAAATGATCTGTTTTTGAACCAGAAAAAAAAAATGAAAAACAAATCAGCCATAAATTAAATAATTATCAGATCTTAATGACATTTTTTAGTATCAACTAGCAGGAAGACCCGACATTGCCCGGGATTGACTGATGATCACTACTATGTACTTTTTCACTATGCTCATAACACTATATTATTTTCTTTGTTTGTTTTACTTCCCCTCTTACCGTTTTGTTTCCTAATATATAGTCTAAAGAAGCTGAAATTGTCGAAAATTCTTTAAATAAGTGCCTTATACATATAGCTTATATTTCATTCAAATCGAATATACCTATTTGAAGTTGTAAGGGTTCTGTCCCAATGAGTCACTTCGAGGTGGGGGCACGTAGATATTTAGCACATAGAGGGTAGGATAGAAGAAACCAATACAATTTATTAAAGACTTACTGCGCCCAAGAATTCAAAATAGGCCTTAATTAGTGTTCCAACAAGATGAGGCTAGAAAGATTATGCAGTTGGTGAGGTAATGCTTTGGCGACAAGATTATCTCTCGCTATGGCAATGTCAACTGTCCGTTACGTTAGCCAGACTTGACTAGCCCTGACTTTTTCTTGTGGGGTATCTCAAAGAATAAGTTTACATCAACAAACCTGAAACTTTAAAGGAATTGAACGAGAACATGAAGAATGAAGTCGGAGAATTATAATCGAGTGACCTGTAACTCTTCATGGATAATGTTTTGGAAAGGGCACGAATTTGTGAAGCTGAAAATAGGAAACTATTTAAAAGGTATTATTTTCTATAAATACATTCGATTTCGTTTCTGTTCTTTTTTGGATAGAAATCTCTATTGTTTTCGTCATATGATGTTAAAATTCCATTAAGGTGCCATCTAAAATAAATAATCTATACAAGTTAAAAATCCCTGAGTGACTTCTTGGCCATCCTGTATAAGTGACATACAAAATCTATCAGTTTTTTTTTAAATTTCAATAAAATAAACACTCTGTTATAAATGTTACTTATTAATTAATAAATACTGAAAATTTAATTAAGATCGGATAATTTTTAGCCGATTTCGTTTTTTTCAACAAACGATCTTTATTGTTTGGGTAAAAGACAAATAATTTTTATTATCATTGCCCGTAACTAAGCAAAATACACTAGTAATAAAAATGTAATTGTTTGCCCATCAACCGGAATAACTATAGTTTACATGATGTTAAATTAATTGCTCTAGTCGTACACTATTGAAGTGCAACATAAACCTTTGTGTGTCTGTGGCAGGGGTTCGAACCGTGCGACCGTCCGAGATTATCATCCTTGCATCGGGCAAGAACGAATGCTCGAAACGCTAGCGTATGAAGGTAAACATAATTTAATATTATTTATTTAAAATTAATATTGTTATAAGCCCCTTTAATAAGATTAAAGTTGAGCCCTGTTCGGGGAAGTTAAAAATAGACTGACACATGGCTATAAGGCATATTTCGACAACGTTCGTAGAATCTTAAGTCAGTCTTTCTTGATATGCAGCCCTCCTCATGAATACAACTTAAATTCCCATCTTGAATGTGGTAATGTCCCGTGGCCTAATGGTTCCAGCGTTCACTAACGGAGTCTAAGCTAATTCTGTGGCAGGGGTTCGAATCGTGCGACAGTTCGAGATTATATATAAATACTGATTTTTTGGTTATTGTTTTTACTGGCGATAGTTCACCGGTGTTTCACCGGTGCGTTTATTATTTGTCGCTACCCTAAGCGGATTTTTATGAATATGCAAAGAAGTGCATTCATTTGCCCTTAATCAGATGTGTTACAAATTTATGTATATATAGATTTTTTTAATTAATTAATTTTGTAAATTAATTTTTTCGTGCATTTTTTAATTAATTAATTCATAAATCATTTTTTGCGGCCATAAAAGGAAGACATGGACACGTGTTCCCCTTATATATATATATATATATATATATATATATATCTTTGTACAGGATAATCTCCTAAACTAATGATTTTATAAACATATATTCTAAACAAGACGGTGAATTACATGAGCACATTTTCTTCTTTTTAACATTTAGGTGTGCATATATATATATATATAGAGAGAGAGAGATAGAAGAAAAAAGTGATAAATATGCGACGATTGTCCAAATTTATTTCAAATTTCAATTGTTCAATGCAAGGTTGTCAGTAATAAACTAGTGTTTATTTTCATTTCCTTAAGCCAAGGCTTTTCAAAGATCGAAATCTTATCATCAGAGGAGAAATACAGATGGATAAGTTGGCTTTCGAAAAAACCAAAGTTCAAATATTTGAAAAATATGAGAATTATTTTTAAAAAATTATTAAAATAATTTTTGTCAAAAAACGTACTGAATGAAAAGAAAATTTCGTGAAAAAGAAATACAATTGTCCGGGTGGTGAGTTTCCGTTGAAAAGGTTCGGTGAAATTGTAGAAAGTGAATAAAAACACTTTGCATGGGAGCAGGTTGGAAAAGGTGCTCAAAAGTAGATAAGTCCAGATGTACTTAAAAGAGGCTTTGAAGAGGAAAACAGGCCATTTTTTGATTTTCTTCCGGGCCTAGAAAAAACGGTAGGATCTCATACAAGGATTAACTCAGAATGAGAAAAAGCCAAAGTTGATGAAAGTTTCAGATTTGGGGTCAGGATGGGGGGGGGGGGGGTTAGGAGGTGCGGGGTAGTTTAAAAAGTCGCTTTGTGAATTTGGGGGAAAAATAAAAGTAGGACGGGTTGGCATGGGGATGTAGATAAAGTGACAGGTGGGTTAAGGGTGCGGGCTAGCGGTAGGGTGTAGGTTTTGGGGGTGGGGTTAATCTTAAATGGTGAATAGGTATAGAAAAAGTTGATTCTAAAAATAGAAGTAAAATGTGAGCTTCCAAATATATCAGGCGGCTAAGGGCAGATTAAAAAGTAGTTATCAGATATGGTTTCAGTGTGTTTAAGGAATAAAGAGTAAAGTAGAATTAGTGAGAGCATTGTATAATAAATATAGGAATGTGAGAGAGTGGATGATTAAAATTAAAAATTAAAAGATTAAATTTAAATTTAAAAAGCTAGGGAATAGTTAATCAAGAATTTATTTATTTATTTTTAATTTAAAACCAAATTAAGGGTTAGATGAATAATTTGGAGGGACATTAAATGGCCAAAGAGATAAGGGGGGGGAATAATGGGGGGGGAAATAAATTAATGGGAAAAGGGTTAGTGAAATTTAAAGGTCAAGTCTGTTCTACTCAGGTATATTGAAATTTTGGAGAGGGGAACAATGTAAGGGATAAGGAAAGATTGTTAGAAACAATTTGTTTCGATTTCTAGTAATAGGGGTGGAGTTGGGTTGGTTCAATCAAAAATTTGAGTGCAGTGTCAATTTTATAATCTGTGGTTTAAATGGTGAGTGAGTTGTAACAGGGTAACAATTAACAGTTACAGTTTAAATTTAATTAGATATATAAGGGAAACTTGCAAGGGGTTTCCAAGTAGTATGAACATATGATTTGGGGGGGGGGGGGTTAAATTGGTCAAAGATAAGATAAGTTGAACAAAGAGAGAATGGGCCGATAGAAAGTGGCTCGCGAGTATTTAGAGGGATTAGGATTATTCAAGAATAGGCCAAAATAAGTAGTTATGTAACTAGCTCGAATCAATCAAAATAGTTAAAAAGATTACACAAAGGGGGTTATGGAGGCTATTAAGGAGGTAGAGCAGAAGTGCTAGTAACAGTTTATATAATATAAGTGTTATGGGCCAGGGTTAGATTGAAAAATTAAAAAATTAAGCAGACCTGCGTTTTGAAGCTAGTGAGTTAGAGAGCTGATGAGAATTATAGGGGGGTATTAATGGATCCAATTGGAGGGGAATTCAAATGTCGTAGTTAAAATGATAACAAAAAGAAGTTACAGGGGAATATGTTGCAAATAGGAAGAGTCTAAATATAAGGACGGTATAGTGGAAGTGTAGGGGATAATAAGGGGGGGGGAAAGAGGCCAAGAATGAGTTTGTAGGTGGGATTACGGACAGGAGAAACAATGAGATAAATATAAGGGGTTAGGAGTGGAGCTGAAGCAAAAGGATAAAAAGGAGCTATATTGCAGGAGAGGTATATAAGTCTAGATATTAGGTATGTTAATGATCGGTGGAAAGTTGGAGGAGTAATGTTAGTTCAATCTACTGATAGTTTTCCGGGTAAATGTGGTTATTAGGTGTAATGGTGATGAAGAATTTATTGGGAGGGTTAATTAGTGAGATTAGGGGTGTTAAGAATGGAAGTTACAAGGTTCCCCTGGGATATAGTTTAGAGATTTGTCAGATGTTAAAGAATGGGGGGAGTTATTGGTTGGGAGGAGGAGTGTCAGAGGGAGTGATGAAATTAATGTATTTAAATTTTCGTTTGTGTCTGCAATTTGAAATAAGTTCATTTTTGGAGTTAATGATATTTAAGTTCTTGTGTGCTGTAGCTATCATATAAGTTTCCAAGGTACATAGTTGGCAGAATGCACAACCAGGAGTATATGAGTTTGACTTTTTTAATATAGACCAACTTAGGGAGTAGGGGGTATTTTTGATGTGAAAGCTTTTTATTAGGTTGGAAAGAGAGGTGCTAGTGGTACCATTACTATTGTGTTTAAAAGAGTAGATATGGTTAGAGATTCGAGTCTTTATGGGGAAAGCACTGGCACCAATATAGGTATGAATTTTATGGGGGGTTATTGTTGTATTATTTGAGTTGTTTATATTATTAGGGGTGCTTACGGTTTGTATGCTCGGATTCAAGTCAACGTTTAAGTTAGGGTTATTAGTTGGGGACGGTAGGGTGTCTTGGGGGATGAGATCGGATCCATTATTAGTTGGTGGTAGTTGTTGGTCAGTGTGGAGAGTATTATTTAGTGGAGGGGGTTGTTGATGGGGATTGTTGAGGGGAAAAGTGGGAGATTGTGTGTTGGCATTATTTTGCATATTGGTATTAATCTGTGTAGTGGTGTATTGTTTTCACTTTGGTTTATTTTGATCCTACTATATATATATATATATATATATATATATATATATATATATATATAAATTAGGTATGTGTACATGGTTATGTATATATTTTGTTGTACATGACCGATTCCTAAACTAATGAACCGATATTTATGAATTTTTAAACTTAGCTGCTAAGCGTAAGTTGAGTAATATGGCTATATTCAGTTTGAGTGTAGTGCAAACAGGGCAAGAAGTTGGTCGAAGCCGTTTGAGAACATTCCGATATCTCCGATTTTTGTGAAATTTGATTAGTATATATTAGACATCAATTAATATTCTCCAAATTTCAGTGTTGGGGCATAATATTGGCATAAACGCATATTTAAAAAGATTTTTTTTCAGATTTGCATTAAATATGATCCATAGTTATTAAACACCATTTAATAAAGTGTGCCTGAATTTCAATTTATTATTAATTTCCATTAAGCGTAAGCCTTAAATTTTAAACATTCTCTATAATCGAAATGGTGTAATGTATTTTGATTAAAATTGGAATAATGATTCTAGACATAAAGCTTAGTATCATTATATATTGATTTTAATCTTTTTAAGAGGACATAAAAGTAATGCAAAACTGTTCTGTTCGGGGGATTAATTCTTTTACTATATATATAAATATATATATATATATATATATATTTATATATATATATGTGTGTGTTTGTGTGTGTGTGTGTGTGTTGCGTGTTGCAGTAGTGATACGAAGAATACTGAGTTTGGGAGAGGGGAAGAGAGTGTAAGATGGATCGATCTTTTACTTAGTACGCGCCAGATCGCATTTTATTTTGTGACACTCTTCTCCGACTGTAGATGGTTGTGTAAATCCTAGACGATCGCCAAGAAAAAAAGATCGGCTTAAAATAATCTTTTACTTAAGCTTAAATAACATCAGTGTTCTACATCCGTTGTGTTCGAGACATTCATATCCAAATTCTATAGCCTAAATAGTATCAACGTAAAAAAAAAACATCACCATTTTGAATATACGCTCTCTGTATACGACAAAGAATCATTCTAACTTAATATCAATAAAATAAAATGTGTCACTGAGTAACCTCTAGATTAAATTGGCTGAAGTGACTTTTCAAAGCTAGTTAAAAATTAACAGTAGTCTATTTCTGCTCACTATATATATATATATATATATATATATATATATATATATATATATATAAATAAATGCGAAAGTTTCTTCCATCTATACTAACTATATTAAAATCCAAGCAGCTTACACTTATTTAATTCTATGATACCGCTTAACATTTTCTAATACCGTATATATAGTAATCTTTAAACACTCATTAACAGCTCAATATATTTCTAATTTGCATATTTATTTTTAAACAGTTTATAATAAATGAATATTCTGTAATATACATTCGTAATTTGAATACACATATTCTGTTATATACAATTTTAATTTGCATAGATATATTTTCTTATATATATATGCAGGAGAGTTTAAATTACCTACTAGACACTATCCTCGAGTGTATGCAGTCTTTCTGTACAAGGGTTTATCAGGACAACCTAACGTGAGGATACTTCACCCAACAAGTAAACCCACAGCAAATATTCAAAGTAACATAGTATACGAAGGCCAAATAAGATCCCCTCGATACGATAATAAAATGGCTAATACGAGGAATGATGCACCTTCTCCTGGTGATGTTATCTCATGTAACAACACTTAGCTGGATACTCTACCAGACTAGATGAATTCTTGTCTTGGAATCCGGTAAGACTAAGAGACCAACAAATATTATAACATAATTGTCACTTGTGGACAGGAAAATTAATGTTCTTCACTTCTTTAGTAACTCAACGTTTAACAGGTAAAGGAGAACTTTAATGGAATATTCAGGTATCTATGTATCTTGTATAGAGATCAAGTGTTAGCCTTAGGAAGGGGACCCTAGATTTCTGAGAACTTCGACTGATGTAAAATGAAACCAAAACGTAATATTTTCGTCGATCGTAAAACGTTTGAGGTGGCTGGGATGCTGAGAACAAATACTAAACTTTGATCTCAGCCAAAAATGAATTAAAAACACCCTGATTTAATCTAGACTTGTATTATTATATAATCGGGGGGGGGGGGGTACTTTAGCATCAGTTCTTTTATCATAATACCGTCCTCTCAAAAATTACCTCCTTCTTTTAAAACGTGTAGGGCTAATCTTTCCAGATATTACATCCTCATTTTTTCGAGGCGGTAATGTATCATCTGTTATGTTGTCATGAGGCCATCTTCTCAGGTAATACCTTCGCCTAATTTAGGAGGATGGTTGTGTGCTGTCTATTCTGTGTTCATGATATCATCCCCCAGGCATTAACTCCTCCTGTTTAAAGAGGGGTAGTGTTTGTTCGTCATTCTCTCGGTTATGACCTATTTCGTTAGGGGTCAGTGTATTATATGTTTGTTCACCATGATATAATCTATCCAGCCTAATGAAAAATATGCTACCAGGCAGAGCAAAGTTCTGCTAATATATATACAAATGAATCTCTCTCTCTCTCTCTCTCTTCGTGTCCAACTACGAGTTAAATATTGGTAGTAGTAGTAGCCGTTCTATCCCATCTTAATGTTTTTCATTTCTTTATTACATTCGAATGCAAATAGATAGAGAGAGGGGAAAAGAGAGTAAATGAAACAAGAGTGATAGACGCCGTATAGAATAAACGATGGGTGTGAAAAAACGTACAGTAAGAGTGGGTGAAAGTGATAGATAGTCCGTTAGTAAGAGATAAGTCGTTTGATGAGTTAATTGAAAATTCCTGCGAATTAGAACAATCAAATATGGAAGTTTTTTTGGTCAAACATAATTCAATCCCAAACTGAGGAATATTATAGCATGTATTTTGTGAGATTAACATACATTTCCAAAAAGCCTCAAAGAAACAAACGTTGATCAACTCATCTATAGCATAATAATAGTTGATTTATTTTTATTGGGACCTTATCGTTTATACTCGTGTGTCTGTAATCGGGATGAGACGAATGATTAGCATGTGCTCAGAACCGTGAACTGAGATGAAAGCGATCCATTTCTTTTTCCTCTTATTTCCACGAATGCTCTTAAAAGTCGTCACTTAACATTTAAAGATGTCTAATTTTATTTTTCTTGTTCGTGCACCCAGTGACTTCATGTTCAATTTTATATTATTTGTGTTTTGTTTTCGTTTGCTGCTGCTCCTCTGTGTGTCACAATGCTGCTGGCTCTGAGTATCGATCTCTCTAGCGCATGGATTGGAGAGCACCCGTTCAAATATTCCATAACTTGATCACAAATGTCCTCATGTGTTACATAGTATCCATTTTCATATGGTATTTATATTTATTAAAAATTAACAGTTAAAATCATCTTAACTGATTACAATCATATCACGTTTCTTCACCAGTCGCTTCACGCACGTGTGTGTTGTTATCTATCTGGACTGACGATAAACTGGTAGATGTAATTAAAACCATCTCACCCTTATCTGATTATTTATTTAATTAACTAATACAAAACAAGATGTTTTAAATGAAGGGGGTTTATTCATTTCAGTCCGTTGATCGTCTATCTGAATTTCTAGTAAAAAAAGGGATAGAAAAGAAAAGAGGAAAGTAAATCACTTATGTTAAGAGCATGGCTTAATTATTTTAACATTTTTTTTCAAGATCATATTAAAAAAAAGCCTTGTCTCTTTGTATTTTCACGCAAGACTCCCCGAGAGATATAAATTGTCACTTTCTCAAACGTACACTTGACTCTAGACCCACCTAAGTTCTACAGCTTCCCATTTTCACGGAAACGACAATAATTTTTCTATAACCTATTAATGACCCCGTGTTTAGTTTACATCCTGTTTACGACTCTATGCGAAGCCCCTTGCAAAAAATATATTTAACTAATATTAATACTCGCAAAAATACTCATGATTATTTATCTAATGTATATTTCTTTATTTATTGTGTGTTTTACTTAATGTTATTTTCTTCTGCATTTTTGTTTTGTTTGTTTCTTTCTTGCTTTACTTTTTTTACTTTCCATTTCTTTTTCTTTTTCTTCTACTATTTTTAGTTATATTCTCATATCATGTTTTAATTTTACTTTGCTTTTTTTTTATTTAATTCGGTTTTTGTTTGTTCTTCTTTAAACTTTTTTCTTATTATTTTTCTATTTCTTTTGTTTTCACTTCACTTTTTCTTCTTTTTTCTCTTCATCCTCATTATTGCTTTTCAGGAGAAAAGTGCTCAGATAGAGCTACTGTAGTGATAGGTTTGGATAATATTTTAGCAGCATCTACGCTGAAAAGGATGAGGGAATCAATAAGAGTGATTTCATTAGTGCTCATGAGGCCTCCTTCCGGCGTTGTCCGGGAGAAAAGTGCTCAATATCCTAGATGGAAAATATTTTAACGCCATCTTCGTTCCAATTTGGACTATTTTGCAGATAAAAAGGAGGGAGGATACCTAAGTGATTTCAGTAGTGCTCAGGAGGCGTTCTCGATTTTGAAAGTACTGGGGCTGCGATAGGAACATATGTAGCATTGCACCGGGGCAGCAATAGATATGTATGTAGCATTCACACCGGGGCAGCGATAGGTACGTATATAGCATGCATACCGGGGCAGCAATGGGTACTTATATAGTATATGCACCAGGGCGGCAATATGTACGTATATAGTATGTGCACTGGGGCGACGATAGGTACGTATATAGTCTGCACACCACGGTGGCGATACATACGTATATAGTATGAATACCGGAGCGGAGATAAGTACCTATATAGAAAGCGCAGATAGAGGTGGTACTTTTTATAGAAATATGTCATACTATTGCCCTGGGCAACGTAGGAGAAATGGTGGGGAAGAAGCAGCCTTCCCAAAAGGCAAAATTAAAAAGAAGCGGTGAAATGGGGCGACCAGGGAAGAGAAAGGTAGAAAGATAAATAGACGGCTATAGAGGAGGGGGGAATAGAAGTTTGAATATAAAGATGTTACACACGCGATTTCTCCTCAATTATATGTTTTCATGACCCCGAGCAACGCCGGGTAGCCCCGCTAGTAGAATAATAAAGCAGAAGAAATGACGAAGAAAAGAGAAACAAAAGAAAAAAGAAGAGACCATGAAGCAGATTCATGGATACACGATTGCGATTTATTTGTGTTACTTTCTTTCCTCATCTTTTTATCTTCTTTTTAATCTACTACTGCTACAACTAGTTCTAATTTTTCTTTTCTGTTTTTCTTCTGATATCATCTTTTCCTGCCTTTTTTTCATTTTCTTTATTGTTTCTTTCTTCCTTTCTTTCCTAACTTGTTTCTTTCGTTTAAATTTCTTTTCTTTTTATACTTTTAATCTTTCTTCTTTTGATTCCTTCTTATCTCATATTTTTTTCCTTTGTTTTACCTTTCCCCTTTTAGTTCTTTCTTTTCGTTATCTCATAGTTCTTCTTTTACCTTCTCCCTCTTATTCTCCCTTTTATTCTACTTCCTACTTCTTTGTCTGTTTTCTGTCCTTATCTTGCGTTGTAAGTCTCTCATATTCTTCTTCTTCTTTCTCTCCTTCTTTTCCTTCGTTTTCTTCTTTCTTCTTCTGTTTCTTCTTCTTCTTCTTCTTCTTCTTCTTCTTCTCTTTTCCTTATTACTTTTTCGTTTTATTATAACTTCGTGTTTCTACTGTTCTCCTTTTTCTTTTTTTCTTCTGTTAACTTTAACCCTAACCTAAACTTGGGCATCACCTTATCTAATCTTTCTAGTCATCCTAGTATAATGCATTAAAAAGCACGAGGTTCAATGTCGTGATTGAATGCATAGAATAATTCCACATACGGGCAGTCCTATTCGATATCCAATTGAATGCGTATTACAAAATGCAGGCAGATGTAACTTTGGAGTCATTTCTTTCACATGATCGGATAGTGAAAACTATGTTTTTTCAAGGGTTGCAGATATTATTTTACAAATAGTTCAGACTTTAATAAAACCTATCCTCCAAAATATAAGAGAGAGTTTTATATATATATATATATATATATATATATATATATATATATATATATATATATATATATATATATATGTGTGTGTGTGTGTGTGTGTGTGTGTGTTTGTGTGTGTATATATGTTCTTTCTAGATTTAATATTTTCAATTCGCTGTATCCTATGTATTTTAAATACTATCATCGGTATTAATGTCAGTTGCACATTTTGGAAATTTCTGATTTTATCACATCAACGGGATATGTTTTGTTTTCAAATGATGCTAAAAGATTATGTTGTTCTGTCTTGACTCTCGTATGAGATTATATTATAAGGGGACGTTGATCAAATACTTTTTGTAATCATCTAAAGTTTAATAGAATATATATATATATATTACTATTTCATGTATTTACATAACATTTTATAAGGAGTAGTAAGCTATGAAAATATATTTATGGCAATTAAGCTACACAGAGGCTCCGGCGTTTCATCCCCGGGGAAATCTTCAGGCTAAATTGCATAGAGTAATTTTGCCGGTGTTTTTATATACACGGCTAGCTAGTTAACCAATCAGATACTTTGTTGTTCTCTCAGCCAATCGTTGGGCTACCCGCGAACAAATATCCGGTTAGTGTTACTTCCTATATCCTGTTCTATTGTTCTGGTTTCTATAGAGTGGCCTTGATCCTGTTTCTTTTTTGTGTAAATATAATGGGTGAACTTATTTTAATACGTGGTTCCTTGTATTTCTATTTTAGGTGTTAGTTTTTTTAATGTTATGTTATAGTTTAGTTAAAAAAAAATTTGGGGGGGGGTTGAATTCTGCCGAAGCAATCGCTTGGTTTAACAATATCGAGAGTAAGAACAAATGTACCTTCCTACAATTCGACATAGTGGACTTCCACCCGTTTATATTACAAACACTCTTAAACATCGCCCTAGAATTTACCGAGATGTATACTGATATATCCAAGGATAAAATCCACATCATTAAAAATGTAGATCAATTTTAATCAATAATGACGACAAATGGATTAACACAAATATGACAAACTCTTTTGATATGACCATGGGTGCCCTTGGCTCTGCGAAGGCATCATATCTTGTGGGATTATTTATTTTATCTACACTCACAAATATATTTGATAATACAGATATCGGCTTTTATATGGATGATGGATTAACGATAATAAGAGATTCCAACAAAGTCAAGGTAGAAAACTTCAATAAAAGTATACATATGGAAATGAAAAAAACTAGGCCTAAAAGTAGAAGTACTACCATACATAAAAACAACCCACTTTCTAGATGTCACGTTAAACTTAAATAAAAGTACCTACGAACCATACCTAAAAGATAACGCCAATCCAATATACGTAAACCCAAAGTTTAATCTCCCATCAATCATAAAACATGTTCCGAATTCTATCGAACGTAGGCTTATCAATAATTATAGCAACGAAAGTGTTTTTAAAAAATCAAGCCATATTTACAATACAGCTATAAAAAATAGTTGTTACCATAATACCGAAATTAAATATAAGAAACAAGACACTAAGAATTACAACAAAATTAAAAATAAAAGAAAAATAAATATAATATACTATACCCCGCCCTATAACCAGGTGCTAAAAACTAAACTGGGCAAGAAATTCGTAAATCTGATTGAAAAACACTTCCCCGTAACCAATCTCCTGCATAAAATATTCAATAAAAATAACCTAAAACTATACTACAGCTGGTTCGAAAACCTAGAAATGATAATTAAGGCACACAATAACTGTAATTATAATTTTTCTTTCTCCTGATTCCCTCGTGTCCGTACTCCTTATTGCAACAAAATGTTACCACGGGCTTACTCTGCCAAATAATATCTCTCCGAACAGTCTTTCATCCAGCGCACACACCAACGTAGTCACCAACTCAAATCACCAACTCATAGTCGCCCACTTCCTTCAAAACATTCCCCTTTTATTGCCAGTGACATTGCACTCATGCAAATGAGCATGCAAATGAGCAGTGAGCTCTTCTGCCAGAGAGATCAGGAAGTAATGGGAGGTTTTTGCTATAACTAGCCATTTGACTCATGTTCTGTTTCTTTATGAATCCATTCCTGGCTGAGGTAAGTCATACTTTGCTAACCACACGCCCCCTTGATCTACACGATCATCACTAGTTAGCCCATCACGTAGTCGCTCGACTAACATGGCGGGCGTCTCTCTCGCTGCGATTTCCGCGGAGCATCTTCGGGAAAGTCGCTACTTGGCTGGACGTCGCTGACTTCTTCTTCTGATGACACTACTGCCGGCCGCACATCAAGGATGTATCGAGGGATGCCGTTGATGGATACATTGTTCGGGGACTGGACACTTGTCACAATGCTCCTCCCCCAGCGTGTGGTACAGCGAGCGTCAGGGGGGTTGATCCACAATTCCTCTCCCACTCGCACAGACGCTTGCTTCTCCCCTTCCTCCGTGGCTACGGGCGCAGTTCGGGGATGCCGCCACTCGTACTTAAAGACTGCCCTCTGCGGCACTGACTCCACTTTTTGCCCTATCTTTGGAGCCATATTATACCAGAAGACAGCTTCTGGCGGTGAAATCTGGCCCCTTTCAACTACAGCCTTGATGGTCCTATGATGCCGCTCCACAATTCCGTTTCCGCCTGGTATATATGCAGCCCTGAAATAGCGACACACTCCCCACTTATCCAACACATTCTTCAGGGCTGCTGAGCGAAAGGCAGTTCCATTGTCCACTTCCGTCACTGGACCCCTCTCCAAAAACACCTCTTCCAGGACCTTTGCAATCCCACCTGCGTTTTCCGCCTTGATCTCCCTCCAGATGGCCACTCTTCCAGGTCCACAGTCGACCATTGACAGATACGGCCTCTGTCGATAGTGCGTCACATCTATCGCCAACCTGCTCCAGTTCTCTGCCACCTGAACCTCACCAACTTCGTGTCTACTCGGCGCTGGGTCGACTGATTGACATCGGTGGCATTTCTCAACCACTGTCCTGACGGCCTCCTTTGTGACTCTGGGGTCCACCTTCCTGGCCAAGAACAAGGTTTTTTCCACTCCGAAATGGTGCATGTCATGCAAATCCTTCGGAGTGTCTTCAACCAAGCCACATATTGCAGCAGCCGACTCATTCGGCGCCTTGAGCCAGGTCTTCCTCACCCTCGTCATCACATCTGCTCTGTTCTTCGCTGAGGGAACGATACTGATCCCGAGTTGAAGATCAAATTCCCTAATCAGCTCCCTTAACGTCATCAATCGACGCTTCACGAGCATCTCGGCGGCGCCTTTCGTCTTCACCCTCCTTTCTCCTGTAGCTTCGGACTGGACCCAAGAGAACACAGTGGCTGAGTCGGTCATCACCTCAACATTATGTAGCCCCTATTTCAAGGCTAAGTTGATGCCCTTCATAACCGCATTCTGTTCCGCCACATTTATGTGAGCCACGTCGTCCTTCTTCCGCAACCAAGCAACATCTTCTGCAGTGACAGCACCTATCTCCAAGCTGACCCCCACTGCTATACTGCTTGCATCACACCACACAACACCTTCTGCACTGTTGGGTACGTGCCAAACACCTCTCACTGGATCCTCCCTCTTCACCTCTTCAATAATCTCTCTCATAATGTCCATAGTCTCTTTATCAACACCATCCTTCCACTTCACTCTACTAGCTCGCCTTTTGATGTAACTACATGCAGTCCGCAGCCATCCTGCAATCGGGTAATGGCCCACCAGGCTTTCCGCATATCGAGAAGAGTTCCCGCCTACTCAGTTTTTCAGACACCTCCGGGATTACATTTCTCCTCCGGAACACTAACCTTCCTGTCTGGTCCTTCCTTAGTTGGAGCCCTAACGCCGCTCCCCCCTCCAACGATTCCGGGCGTTTCGCCATTAGCCAAAAGCCGTTGAGGTCCTTACTACGTCCTTCGCAGTTGCCACCGTCTCATCCACCATGATGTCATCTATGTAGGAACTGGTGGCTCTTCTGACTGCGTCCTCCTTGCTTAGTACCGTTTTGAGAATCGCCGCCATGATCTTTGGTGAAGAATTTAGGCCAAAACCTAACATAGTTAGGCAGTATGTTTAACCTTTGTATCCGACCAGCTGGTACTTTCAGAATTCCTGCGAATTGTGGATCTGTAGGCATGCAGATTTTAAATCCACAATCGCCGCAGCCTTCTGCATCTGCCTCCACTCTCGCATGGTCAACCCGCACACGTCCATCACATCGCCTCCCGTGTGACAAGCAACGTATGCGTTCAGCTCCCTGAAGTCCAGTACTGGCCGAACCTTTTGCTTTGTGGGCTGAACAACCGCCATTAACGGCAGCACGCCTTCCACCTTCTCCATCCATGGTCTTAAAATCCCCTCTGAGATCCAACGGTCCACCTCCTTCTCAAATTCAATTCTTACGCCTCCTCGCAACGTATGCTTGTAGCATTCCACTCTGTTGTTTAGTACGGGAGGTTCTCCCTTCCATGCCCACTTAACTGTCCATTTCTCACCATTAAAGTTTGCAGAAAAATCTTGGTCCTCTATCATGCAACTTTTGTCTGGCCCGGCCGTTCCTGTTCCTCTGCCACCTTTTTCGGATCGCACACATGCAGCCCCTTGATGTCCTCCAAATCTCACGGTGTTCCTATGTATTGTGACGCCCCCTAGTCGAGCAATTGCATCCATCCCTAGCACCGCATCGACACCCGTGACAATTTAGTTAATAACAATCGCCTGGATTGTTAGTGACATCCCACATACCATCAACCGAACGACACTTGTGCCATTGCACTCCACCTCTCTGTCGTAATGTTGCTGGTCCCATTGCATGTGTAAACCATGTCTTTGGTGACAAGTGTTGAGGTACAGCCCGTGTCGACAAGGGCTTTTGCACTTCGCCCATTCAGGGTCAACTCTACTCGCGGCGACGTACCCTGTAGCGCCTTCATCGAATAAGTGGGGTAGCTACCGGCGCAGTGGCTTCCCCCTGTCCGTTTCCCTGGGGACAGAATCTGCTGATGTGGCCGACTTTCTCACAGCGGTAACACGTGACTTCCGGCTTCGGCTCCCTGCACTCCCTCGCCATATGCGGCCCTTGGCATCGGTAGCATCTGCCAGCGAACCTGGATCTCTGCCACAGCCCTCTCGACTCTTCGTCCTTCACAATCTCCTGCTGCAGTTTGCTTCGTTGAGCGACAGCTACGTTTCCCTGCTCACGCTCCTTTTGCCTGGCCAGCACCCTAGCCTGTGTAATCAACTCCGCCATCTCCATGGTATTTACACCAGGCAGTTGCTGCAGAGCTATGGACATATAGTCTCGGAAGCAATGTATGAAGGCCATCTTAACCATCCGTCGAAGGCCTCCGCCATTGAATCCTGCTAGTCCCGCCAACCTCCGGATGTTGTTGGCGAAAACATCGACAGACTTTCCGGTCCACACCATACGGCTTAGTTTGCCATATGCCACAAATGATCCTTCAGTAATGGCTTCCTTCAACTTCTCCTCAATGGAGTCTACAGACAACCGATCCTCCTCCCGCATCTCCAAATATAGGGCCAGAGCATCACCATCAAGATACAGCGGTATCAAGCTGGCCACATCCGCGATGTCCTGGAACTTAGCGACAAGTTTTACCTTGCTCAGCCAGGCTACAACATCCCCCTCTCCAGAGAACGTCTCTAGCATTTCACTGCTGATCCTCTTTCCTGCCATAGTTCTCGCCGAAATAGCTTGTAATTATAATTTTTCTTTCTCCTGATTTCCTCGTGTCCGTACTCCTTATCGCAACAAAATGTTACCACGGTCTTGCTCTGCCAAATGATATCTCTCCGAACAATCTTTCATCCAGCGCACACACCAACGTAGTCATCAACTCAAATCGCCAACTCATAGTCGCCCACTTCCTTCAAAACATTCCCCTTTTATTGCAAGTGACATTGCACTCATGCAAATGAGCATGCAAATGAGCAGTGAGCTCTTCTGCCAGAGAGATCAGGAAGTAATGGGAGGTTTTTGCTATAACTAGCCATTTAACTCAGGTTCTGTTTCTTTACGAATCCATTCCTGGCTGGGGTAAGTCATACTTTGCTAACCACAATAACAAAATACTAAAATAGACTAGCAGAGAAGATGAAAAAATAACAAATTACATAAAATAGTGACAAATATAACAAAAATAACACTAAGAAGAACAAAAATATGAACACTAAAAATAGAAAAAACAAAACATTAATAGTAATCACCCGAATAGAAATGAAAGAGTTGGCAATGAAGAGAAAAGATGTAACAGCATAAATCGTACATTTTGTCCACTACAAAATAAATGCCTTACCAAAAGTATTGTATACCAAGCAACAATGTTTGCCATGAAAATATCAAATAACAAGAAGTACTACGTGGGTATGACCTCCCTAGATTTTAAAACCAGATATTATGACCACAAAAGCACATTTAAAACACAGAGAACGTCGAATTAAAACAGCACTAGCAAACCACTATTGGGAGTCACCAATAATTGAATGGAAATAATACGACAGGCCAGTACACGTAGAAATTTAGACGACCCGTGTAGATTATGTCTCAATGAAATATTTGAAATCCTAAACTTTAGAGACCTCCATAATCTATTAAACTGTAGAAGTGAGATAGCAAACAGCTGCCCACACAGAAATACCGTTACCTTAGGCTAACAATACATAAATAAATAAATAAATAAACAAATAAGTAAAAAAAACTAAACTAAACTATAACATTAAAAAAACTAAAACCTAAAATAAAAATACAAAGAACCACGTCTTAAAATAAGTTTAGACATTATATTGACACAACACAGAAAGATGATATAGGCCACTCTAAAGAAAACATAACAATAGAACAGAATATTACGGGTTCTTTGTTCGCGGGAAGCCCAACGATTGGCTGAGAGAACAACAAAGAATCTGATTGGTTAACTAGCTAGCCATGTATATAAAAACACCGGCAAAAATAACTCCATGCATTTAACCTGAAGATTCCCTCGGGGATGAAACGCCGGATCGTCTGTGTAGCTTAATTGCCATAAATATATTTTCATAGCTTACTATATATATATATATATATATATATATATATATATATATATATATATAAATCCCGTCACATAATAGTTGGCGAAAAAAGGACTGGAAATCAGACCTCCCACTCCTCCTGACTGGACTCTATTTCTATGGGACGTTTTCTTTCAATGTTTTATTTTCTGATTTCTATATCGATTTATACGTTTTTTTTTGCGTTTTATGCATTCTTTACACTTTCTGTCTGTAATCCTTATTTTTACCCGACGTCAACTGTAGCCGCTCGTTTAAACTCTTTGCTCTCATATATATATATATATATATATATATATATATATATATATATATATATATATATATATATAAAATTATTTATAAATGATATTTCTAAATTAAGCCATATACACATATGTTTCATGCCAAACCTGCAATCATCAGTATAGGAGAATACGAAAGTCATATTTGAGTTAGTAGTCGGAGCGCGTACCGATGTGCCAACCACGCATTGTCTGTAAATGGGAAAGTGAATTAACGTCGTAATAGCAAATTCGACGGACATCTAGCAAGTCGCTAATAGAACTCAATACGCGTTGCCCAGAGTATCGTATTTCGGTATAAATAACGAATTGTTGTTAGCTTTGAATAATTATTCATAAATAATATTTTTTAAGTAACCCATATACACATTTGTTGCAGATGATTTCCACTTTTTTAGAGAAGAAATCTATCGTTACAAGATTGGAATGCCCGGTTGTGAGCACACAGATGGCTCAGCAGGTCTGACTAATTTTTACAAGTCTTGGTGCAGAAATAACATGTTCGTATGTAGCTATATTACACCCTAGTTTGAGACTTTTTTATTTGCGCCTACCATGATATCTCATGTTACTCAGTAGACCAGCTTGACTCTGCCACATCAACCACACATATGGGAAAGTTGAAATGTCGCTGGGACGTTTGGCACTGATCGCTACCGCAAAGTACGTTTAAAACTGGAGTAATCTATATGCTTTGCTTCAAATCTGCCACAGCAATCACAGATACAGTTGCGCCAGACCAATCGCTTCAGGCACATCATCTCCCAATTGTCTGAGTTCATATCCATGAGCTTTTTGTTGTTTTTATTACATTTTTAAAGTTTATATATATATATATATATATATATATATATATATATATATATATATATATATGAATATATATTAAATAGTAAAATGCTTTTATACCTACAGACGACGTTGTTTCGAGTTTTCTACCCTCATCAGTGCAGAAATGGCGGTTGCAGGCGGTCGCATGGGCTTGAACGCAGTTCGTAGATTCAGCCTAGAATCAGAATCACGAGCCTAACGTCTATTCCCACACGGCCGCGAGAAATCGCCACAAATAGTAATTGAAATTGACGTACATTTACCCGAGAGGCGGTGGCAAGCATCATGTGGTCGATAGTGTGCGACGCTCGAGCGAAACTTTACATAAACGCAAGGATGATAACGATCTCGTAATTCCAAACAGGGATCTACTATTAAGAATATTAAATCTGGAAGGGGCATTAACTATAAATATTTTTAAAATATTAAAGTGTTTTCATACCTAGAGACACGTCGTTTCGTGTTATCTACTCTCATTTAGTGTAAGAGTGCCGGTATATATATATATATATATATATATATATATATATATATATATATATATATATAATTATTATACCATTTATAGTAATTTATAACCTTATCAAGTCATCTAATTTACTACTGTCAAAAGATAAATAAGTAAATAACAAATATAGGTAGTTTATCATAAAAAAACATTTTTTATCGTCATAACCCTGTAGCAATATGTTAACATAGACAATTAAAGTTAGCCACATGGAGAAATAAGCTTCATTCCCCAAAAAATTTAGTTGCTGTCTTCTTTTTTTAATAACAGCGGCTGTAAAAGTTATGAAATAATGGCAGCACACAATTTATTCATGATATAACAATGTGCACGGGTTTCCCATTTTCTTTCACAGTATGCAGTATACATCAACACATCTCCCATAGAGTAATAAACGAGGGGGTTTCAATCACAAATCGTTATCTCTTGCAGTTCATAAAAAGAGGAAGATTTTCTCAGCTCCTACACTACGTGTCACTGACGACTTCCTGTCTGTGGCGCAATATCCTGACACCTAACTGTATACTTTTTACTTCTAAATGCATTTTACACTATTCTAACCTTATGCTTACTCTAATCGTATGCGAAAAATACAGTTTTTTTTTACAGAATTTTTACATCTAAATATTGTGACACTGCAGCCATAAGACAAGTGACACCCGAAAAGAAGAATAAATAAAGAAACCTTGCGCTTGGTCTGCGTTGATTTGATGCTGATTCTCAAAGGGAAGCCATTTGAGAATTTGTTGTAAAATTCTGTGGACCATTTGATTTGGATTTAATACATTCAATTTAAAATAAAATAGTTATTTTACTTGCATGTACCAAATATATTAAAGCAAAATAAAAGCTAAGTAATTAAACTTTCATCCTCTGTTTGGGGCATTCTGTATATATGTGTCATAACTTTGAAATGCTGAGGTTGTTGTATGGAAGCGGTAAATTTACAGGGAGAGATGTCTCCTTGAGCGTTATCCAAGGTAGGTATCAAGCAGAAAGAAAACTAGCATAGCACCTCCAGCAGCTGCTGCCCCCCAATGATGTAGACTTGTTCTACTTTCTTGAGTCAGGGTATCACTCACTAAGAGCATATGATTGGTTCTGTGCAAAGCTTTTTCACATAGTTAAACGCTTGAGGAAGAAAGCTTCAAGCTTTGCCTAAGCCCATAAAAACCCTTCTCAGCAAGAACTCGTCATCATATTAAAACTGCATAAAACTACCCTTTCTTTCTCTGTGTACATAAAATCAAACGAAACCCCCGTGAGCATGATTCCTTTCCAAGTACTTCCCGCCTGTGGAACACATTACCACGGGAACGTTTCCCTACAGACTAAAAGATAGTCGTTTTCAAGATCAATGCCAACAAATCTCTGTCATACTGCATTGTCAATTAATCCTATTTCTGAATACTTTCACAGTACTGTTCCATCTTCCAAATTTAAAATCTCACTAACTCGAGTAGCTTTTGCCATTCATAAGTGATGAACAATTAGTATTTAAAGCCATTGTTTGAAAACGTCAAGATGATACGGTGTTTCATTATGACACAATGGCGGGCCGTAGCCTAAAAAGGCAAACATATTCAATGATTGGGTTTAACAATATTAGTACTTATGACAGTAACTACACTGGAACTAGTTATATAAATAAACGGCGTTGCAAATTCTCCAGCCAGATGCGTTCGTGTCTGTAACACATGTCTGAGTCAGGGTTTAAGAGCCACATTAGCACATCTCATCTTTGAGTTGTCATAAATACTCAAAGCAATGCTTAAACATGAGCTTCAAACCATGGTATATATATATATATATATATATATATATATATATATATATATATATATATATATATATATATATATATATATATATATATTGGATTACGTCATACCAATGGTTTCGTGCCACTCTATTGGCAATTATCAATGACGTATCAATGTCGCTTTCGAATTGTTGATTTTTCGATGTATTAAGAAACTGGTGTGTGGCTTCTGATTTGAAAAGGTCATGATCTCTGTACTAAAGACCTATATATCTGTAGATAGGGTATTTGTTTTAATTTAGGTGTACTTTGGTAGAAGTAAAATAATTTTAGCTAACTGTAAGCTTGAAGTGAACTTTAGAATTGACAGATCGAAACGTTATGTTCAATAGACGTAATAATTATAACTGTCTTCCTCCCAGGACCGAGGCTAATTCCGTTAACTGAAACAAAAATCATCTGCCATGCTTTCTTATATAATTATCATCCAATCGAAGAACAGATTTCTAGAAGAATGGAATATTTATTCAACTGTATTATCGTATAGTGACAGAAAGGTAAAAATGTGCACGAGAAAGAGAGAGACTGATATAGAGAGAAAATTATTTAAGTTGTAAGCATATTGTTGAATTATTATCGAAATCAGAATTATCATTTTTGTATGTCTTGTCTCAACTGGGACTCACACAAAGACTAACTACCCCCAAGAAATGATTCAGTCAGTCTGAGAACAGATGACGTCTTGTCCGCCCGCTTCGGCGGCTCCCGGTTCTCACGATTTCCCCAGGTAAATCACTTGATCATTTTGCAACCCCTGTCTAAAACGCGTATTGTTTTTTAACATAGCTACTATAAATCTCAGCAATATATATTAGCTAATGTATTTACCAGCGAACGTGTCCATGAATAGTTTACATTTATAAAGAGACTGGAAGTCAGGAAGATGTCGCCGATACCGGTTTTGTTAACGATATCCAGCTAGAGAAAGAGAGACGCTAATCCGTACTTGTGCCAGTGCCCCTGGTCTTGTTTACGTAGTCAAAATAAAGCAGGTTGGAACTGCATTTTGTCGTATATGTTTAATTTAACAAAAGGTCAGAAGCGCAACTACGGCCACTTAATTTAACAAAGCAACCTAGCGATCACCAGAAAAGCCGCATCTGTTATTGTGGTGAGTCAAAATACAGAGCTCATAATGCGTAGTACAATTTGAAACGCACTATTTTCAATCTCTAATCTTGGCAAAACACGTTTCCGGTCTGTTGAGAATGTTCACATCCGACGCACCCGTTTCTAATTACACTTTCTGCAAAGAATTTAATTAAGAAATAATTTGATGCTTTTTATTACATACGAATTGCGACTTGCGTTGAATAAATTAGACTGTGTCGAGTGTTTGCACTAAGAAGAAATGGCGTTTGAAACTTTGAAAGAAATGAATACGGTTCAATATGAACGGCGTACTAAACGCTTCTTATTTCTGATTCGTTGGAAAATGCAATCGAAAATCGGTTGACTTATTTTTATTAACTCTGAGCTGGTTACCGTCGGTCCTTAGTCGAGTATTTTATTTTTATTTGGTTGTTTATTTGACCGATTATTTATTTCATGGATCTTTCAATTTATTATGTTATTTCATTTATTATTTATTTTTTACAGAATTCTTAACAGGATAACGCAATCATTACCTTCGTTCTAGAGATACAATGGACATATTCTGAAAGGTTGCCTATGTAATGATGAATTTACTGTAAAATCAGGGTTACGTAATCCTCAAACTCACTTCGCCTGATTCGACATTGGTCAAGCCCGGTGGCAAAGAAAAGTGCATGGCCACCGGAAGTAACGCTCGGGTAAGCGAACAATTGTGTTTTAAATATATAACTTTCGGTCTTATCTTTCAGATAGCACTGACTTCGATTTAAAGAAATACTTGTGATTTGAAGAGAGGGGGTATTTCTTAAACGCAACGCTTCCTTAAATCTGTTAAATTTCAAAGAAAAAAGTAAAATGTGTAGATTACAGTATATAATGACCAGTATTTGGCAAATTACTAAAGCTATGTAAAACATTTAAAATAATCAAATTCAACAATCGTACACACATTTTCTTGTGGTGCTTGGAATTACCTCAGTGCATCCGGTAGTGAGTTCCGTTTTTTTGTTGGGGGGGGGGGTAAGGGTGTATTTAAAATTTAGTTATTATTCACTTTCAGGTCCACGTTGACCCGGAGTTATAATACTTATCAATGACCCATATATGGGTTAAATCACATTTACTATTCTTGGATACACTTGGAAAAGATGCTCGCCTCTACTTCACTCCACCGCTTTTCAATTCATATTACTCAGACTTTGTACCCATATTTATGCTTTCCTTATTTCCCAACCTTATCAACAACATAAGTTCTCTCTTTAGCCCTACTCTCATGCTCATGACACCGAACTGGATCTAGTGTTGAGACCCCAATTTTAGAGATTAGGAGTATCACCCCTTATTTACCATTATTCTCAGGCCCACTACGAGGTTGAGTGGAAGTACCTGTAAAGTTCCCAGCTATGTTTTAAATTAAAACTATCATTTATAGACTATTTGTTTAAAAAATAAACGCCTACAAAACAAATTAAATTACAAACCAAATATTTACAAAGCAAAATCGCACCCTGCTGGAAGACTTTTCAATCTAATAGTTTCTTTTCTCGAATCGATTGCCTTTAGAACTTTCTACCTGATACCTCTTTTCTTTTATTGTACAAACATGCAAAAATGTAAATGTAATATCACCCTATATGAGAGTCTAACGGTCAAACAAGTCGACCTAACATTCGCAGGTAACATGAATTCATACAAATACATAGAAGATACTGCCAAGTCTGCCGGCGAAAAAGGTGGGCTTCTCTACCGGATTAGAAAACTTCAATCGCCTACCAATATCCCATATCTTTACAAAGCCACCATTCGCCCATGCATGGAGTATTGGGCTGGTACACCGATTAATTATTCGTCTCTGCCACTTAGGCAGGATCTCCAAAAGAGTCTCTAATCTAATAGGTCACACACTGTCTACAAGGCTACAGCTCTTATCCCATCTAGACAATGTTGCATCCCTGTGCTTTTTGACAAGTAATTCAATGCTATGTGCTCCGGTGAACTTGCTGCACATGTGCCCTCTCACCGTAAATACCCCTATCAACCCGACATGGAATAAAATCACACCTTAGCTGATGCCGGAATGATTTTCACTCTAATAGCTTCTTTACTCGAACTGCTTGCCTTTGGAATCCCCTCGCTGATCACTGTTTCCCCGAGCGTATACACATGCAGAAATTTAAATGTAATGTGAACAAGCATCTCGCTGTACAATACTCTATTTAGGATGACTCTATAAATCTGATCCCTAATTCACAGTAGCCCATTCGTCTCAGTGGCAGTGTACCTTTTAGGGGATGAGCAAATAAAACCAGCAATAATTTGCAAAACCCATGTGCAGTTTCGATATAAAATGATCATATGATGGTAAACATGCCGTGAAACCCTACAACTAGCTTACCAACTATACCCCCCATTCATTCTGAGACTGGTCTTATATACATTAAAGAACAGGGCACATTGAGTTGGGGCCCTCTTTACACCTCTCTTCTTCTTCTCTCTTTTTCTCTCCCCCTATCTATATATCTATCTATCTATCTATCTATCTATCTATCTATCTATCTATCTCTATCTATCTCTCTCTTTCTCTCTCTTTCTCTCTCTTTCTCTCTCTCTCTATCTATCTATCTCTTTCTCTCTCTCTCTCTCTCTCTCTATATATATATATATATATCTATCTCTCTCTCTCTCTCTCTCTCTATATATATATATATATATATATATATATCGCGCACACACGCGCCTACACAGTTACACAAATAGGGTTTGTTATTTATTGTGTAAACTTTGAAAACAGCTGAAAACAGCAATAATTTTCCTGTCCACCTAACTTTATAAGTAACATGGTTGACGTGCTTTTAGTGTCGTAACTGAATGCGGACGTGATGAATGATTTGCTCGCGAATCAAGCTAACTTCATTTAGTAAACATAAACAAATCGGTTCGTTGTTACTTATTCATAGAATCGTTTATTTTATGAAAAACAGACTGTAATATGTGTAGACTCTCACGGTTCTATTTTCTACTATTTCAATGTATTACACGCACCGGCTTTTCCTTCGTTTCTTTTTTCTGCTGGCTTATTCGCGATGTTTCCGTTCATATATTATATCACACACACATACGCACACACACATATATAATATATATATATATATATATATATATATATATATATATATATATATATATATATATATATATATATATATATATATATATATTTATACTAGACTGAAAAATGCGGACGCATGTGTATTAGTATTCTTAAATATAAACCTGGAAAAGTACAGAATAAGTGGAATTAACTCTTAAAATATTTTAGCTGGTATTGAGATTTGAAGAATTAAATGTATACTTAATCATACTTAATCACAAGGTTGCTAAAATGGCAGACATACGCAATGATTTCTCTTAGCTCTTTCTTGGATATTGGTATTTCTAGTCCACTTTTTTAGGCATTGCAATTTGAGAATGTACAATGCATTTTTTATTATAATTTAAAAAAGGAACAAATAACAAGACCCCAAAGCATCAGTGTCCAGGTTCATCTTCAGTCACCTATACTTTGAGTTGGTGGAAATATTAGTAACAATTGTTAATTGAGTTGAATAATCATTATAACATCACAATAATGAAAGCATCTAATTCATTAGTGAACTAGCCTTTGATTTCTTTCTTTTCATCGGCTGAAAAAAATTGTTAATTCAAACTTTTATTCGTAATCTGAATGAAAGCAATACTAAGAAATTCTAACTAACTTCATTATCATAATTTAGAAAAAAAATGAGTATATTTAGTATAATTATTTAAAACATTTACCTTTTGTGGACAGCCTCACAAGATTATTCAGTACTGCACATAGAAACAAAGTCACAACAAATTATATTATAATAAATTTGAATTTAACTTTAAACATGGAGTTAGCAACAATAATAAGTTCACATAGATATTTTGAAACAAAACGATTTGTTAGTAGAATATATCAAATGAAACATTTGCTGTTACTGGACAGCCCTACTACATGATTTACTAATGCCAATAAAGACAAAGCACACATTTAAATTTTACAAGAAAAGTTATTATGAATTTCTTAATGAAGCTTGCAATTATTAATAACTTAAATTTTTAGTTTATAAAAGTACAATTATATAATTAGAATATAAGCAATTAAAAACTTTTGTTTTCCTGTAAAGCCCTACGACATGATTCAGTACTGCTCATAGCGACAACACAACAATTGACTATACTTTAATAATAATATTAGAAATTAAGTTTCAAAATGAAGTTATTTGGAAAAAATAAATAGAAAAACAATAAAAATATCTTTACTCATGTAATTTATTAAAAATATTCTTAGAATATTATATAAAAAAGACATCAGTCTTTTCTGGACACCCCTACTACATGATTCAGTACTACCCACAAGGACAAAGTCACAAATCACAATATTCTATTAATTAATTTAGAGTTTTACTTCATAAGTGAAGTTATACAAAATAGGTTTACAAGCAAAATAAATAATGGGGTTGCTTAGAACTTATACTCCACTTTTAACCCTCTAAAATCCCCCCGAATGTTGTTGTTGTTGTTGTTATTATTATTATTATTATTATTATTATTATTATTATTATTATTATTATTATTATTATTTCATTCTTCTTTTTGTGTTTCTTTGTTCTTCTTTTGAATAAAATTTATTCTTTTTCTTTTCAATTGTTAGAGATTAAATAATTAATGAGTTAAGAATTATCAAAAATAATTTTATTTCTACTTTTTAAACATATTTTTTAAATAATAAAATACAATTTTACTTATTAGTCATATTTAATAATTTCAGGTATTTTCTTTTTAAATTTACAAACATTTAAAAGTTTTCATGATTTTAATTTTTAGATTAAAGTAAAATAAGATAAACATATGTTGAATATTTTAAATTCAAATATTAATAAATTCAGAAAAAAATGATTTTAAGAATAAGTTTCAGAATAACAAGAATACATTTCAGTTTCTAAGTTTCTAATAAGTTCAAATAATTTATAATTATTTTAGAATGAATTAAAATATCATAATTTAATTCATTTCAAACTCATTTTTATTATATCTATTTAATTGTTTAAGATAAAATCAGATTATGTTCGAAAGGTAAAAGCCTAAAGTTAAATAAAACAAAACAATTTCTACGTCTTAAAAAACTTTTAGAATGAAAAATGTTCTCACCATGAATAAAAAAAAACATAGAAATTCAGTAAAATTCGAAAATTCAAGAAATATATTTTTGATAATGTTTGGAAATATATAACTTTTCTGGGACTAGTTGAAAGATCTTAAACACTAAATAAAAAAAATATGTACATTTTATTAAACAGTTAAATAATCATCCAAAAATGTCCGTGCCATCAAAAAAATGTCTGAGCGATCAGAATAGCAACAATTAGTTGGCCGACAGAAAACTATGTATTGAATATCATAATCGCTATACTATTTTATTAATTTCATCTATAATTTTTTATTTTATATAGAAGTTATGGATTTGTAATAGAACATTATTAGAAAACCATCTGTCAGATTGTTTCTAATAATTTTCTCCAATTTATTTATAGTTTTATTAGAATTAATATAAACAGTTAATTTATTTTTATTAAAAAGTTACTTTAACAGTTTTAATTGGGCTCAATAAGATTTCATTTCCTTATCTGATTTTAAAATGATATTAAAATTCTTTAGATATCGACGAATATGTTTTAGTTTTAACCTTTCTATTTTGTTTCAATTAAAAAATATAAACACTAATTGTGAAAATCACATTTTATTTTTCCAAAGTGAAACTGGAAGCTGAATGATTGTCTGTAAGTAAAACTATGATGACTTCGGATAGTGGATAGTGTGTGCCGGTGACCATCCCGTGTGTTTAATTGCTTATTATACTTTTGTCCTACCATACATTTGAAATTAATTGTTAGTAAAATTAAGATAACTTTTTAAATTTTTCAAATTTTTTTTTGTTAAAAAATGAATTTCTGACGCTGCTGAGTACACATTCATGCGTCAACGACAAGTCAATTATCATTTTGAACTTAGTAAAAATAAAATTTCTACTTAAATATTTGACGACATTTAATGAGTAGCACGTGGTGTCCCAAAATCAACAAAAACATTTTCGCGCGTGCCGCTTTAATGTTAAAGAACTATAAATATTGTACAAGTTTAGATGACTTTCTATTCGACAGTTTTAATACTTTCAAATTTCTTTAAAATGTCTAACACGAAATAATCAATTTAGTATTTCAACTATAAAATATTAAAATGGCTGACTTGTTTACGAAGAAATCGAAATGCATTATGATGGATTTAATCTCGTAATAAGATTGTAATTTACTACTTTTTTTATTAACATAATAATTGGAAAAGATGGTATTTTGTAGTTTAGATACCGGGTTGAAATAATAACATTATTTAGAAAGTCATTATTAACATTTGCTAACGATTGTGTACTTTCATCTAACAATTTAGTAAACACAAGATATCGTAAAAATTAATTTTACTTGAAAATCTTATCCAAAAAATAACCCGGTCCGTAAACTGCACAAGTACGAACAAGATAATATAAGATAATAAAAGAAGTGTTCTTTTACGGTTGAGGGGGGTAGCCCTGTATTTACAATTATATCCCCCGCAAGAACAATTAGAAAATCTATTTTCAATCGATATTTATTTTATAATTATCGAATTTTCCTACTTTGACAAAATTGACGAATTTTTGTTTGCCGGATTTTCCTTTGTTGAATTTTGCTTTGCCGAATTTTTATTTGCCGAATTTTCCTTTGCATCGAGGTAAACACAACGTCGGTTTTTGATGTCTGGCAAATCCGGATCTCTAAAAAGTAGTGATAGTAACTACTTCAAAAAAATGATGAGGATAATTGAGCACAGTTTGTAATTAAGGGTTAACCTGCCATGTGTTTTCATTGACTTTTCTTTATTTTATATACGGCACTGACGATAGCCATACCAGTGAATAGGGGCACTGGAATTTTATGAGTATTTGATGAATATTTTATAATTCCTGGTATCAACTGAAACAATTGTAATACGATGTTCTTCATTAACTTCCGAGCAACATGGGGTCTTCCTACTAGTAACACACGAAGTGAGTGCACGCGCGCGTGTGTATGTATGTATCTATTTATATAACGTTATAGATGTGTATATGTTTACATACCCGATTCACTCCTTAACTAATTAATCGATCATTATGAATTTTGTAAAAGAGATGCTAGCCGTAAGAGTGCTAACATGTGGGCTATGTTTAGTTTAATTTAGTTTTGGTGCACAGGGGATAAAATGGGGGTAGAAAAACCCTTGGTGATAATTCTGGTGATTTTGATTTTTTGTCAAATTTTAATCATAGGTACTGGACATCAATTAATAAATATTCCCCAAAATGCAGTTTCTTTGGAGCATTTTAAAGAGTGTTTACTGGACATAATATTGGTACAACCTTCCATTTTAAAATCAAAATATGTCTGATTTCCTTTGATTTTTCATCTGTAGTCAGTAGACACGAATTAAGTAAGATTCTATGACGTTCACCTTCTTCTTAAGACCTTAAATATTTGACATTTTCTAGAATTAAAGTCATGGAATGATTTAGATCAAAATTAGAATAAAGATTCTAGATATAAAGTTTAGTATCGTTATATCTTGATGTTAATCTTTGTAAGGGGACATAAAAGTGGTGCAAAGCCGTTCTGTTCTGGGAATTAATTGTACTCATTCTGGGACAGGTGTTCTTGTAGAATTTAAAAAGTTAGGTATGTGCCTATGCTTGTATTTGTATGTACAGGATTCACAGCAAAACAAATAAAGCGATCATCTTAAATTTGGGAACACAGCTGCTAGCCGTAATGGGTTGTAATGTGGACTATATTTAGCCTAATTTGTTTTTATGCCAATGGGGTAATAAAGGAGTGGAACCCTTTCGTGAAAATTAAGATAGCTCCGATTTGTATAATAGGCATTAGACATTAATTAATACATATTCTCTAAATGTCAGTATCTTTTGAGTATTTTAAAGAGTTTTGTGGGCACAATATGGACACAACATCAAATTTGAGCATTTAAATAGTTCCAATTTGCGTCAATTATGATCACCAATAAAAGAAGATTCTCTGAATTGCAATTTTTCATTAAGACCACTTAATCTTAAGCCTTATATTTTAGACATTTTCTAGAATCAAAATGAATTAATGGATTTTGATCAAAATTAAAATAAAGATTCCACACATAATATCTTGATTTTAATCTTCGTAAGGAGACATAAAAGTGGCGCAAAACTGTGCTAAACATCCTTTAAAATACTCCAAAGAAACTGAAAATTGTGGAATATTTATTATGTGCTATTTAATACCTATTGTTAAAATTTCACAAAATGTGGAGGCATCTGAATTTTTACGATGGGATTCCGGCGCTTATTTATTCTCTCGTTTATAAAATATAGCCCACATTTTAACCCTTTTACACGCAAAATTTACCCTTCTTTTGAATAACCTTTATTATTATCCTTCTTTTGTACACCCTTTATTATCATTCTTCTTTTAAATAGCTTCCATTACTATTCATCTGATGAATAGTATTTATTACTACCATTCTTTGGGTATCATCTATTATATAAGCTTTTTTGGAATAGCTTTTATTGTTATTAACCTTCGTTTGAATATAATGTATTATTATCCTTCTGAATAGACAATATTATTATATTCTTCTGAATAGCCTTTAAAATTTAAAATCATGTGGAGAACCTTTATTATTCTCTTTTTTCTCAATAGCTATCATGATTACCGTTACTAAATAGAATCTATTATATTTCCTTCGTCTTAATAGCTTAAAAAAAAATTATAGCCCATATCCTCAATATCCTTTATCATTCTTCTGAATAGCCTTGTTGATTGTGTCGTAGAGTTAATAAGAGAAAATAGTGAAAAAACAAATTTTCAACAAATAACTTTTACAACAAGAAAATTTAATCTTCTATGGATTTGATATAGCTTTTCACTTTTGAAACTTTTTTTAAGTCGCTTTTTTTAGATTTTGTATCGTTTCCTCAGAGGTTTGTCGAAATAGGGATTCAAGATCGCGCCGTATTTTACTTGATGTGAAGGTTTGCGTGGTCGGCGATTTTGAATCCGTTTTTCATAACCCTCCGACAAATTGATAAAAAATCTTGAAAAAAACACTTGAAAAAGTGTAAGAACTGAAAAGCTATACTAGTCCATAGAAGATTAAATTTTATTGCATTAGGTAAAAGTTATTTGTTGTAAAATTGTGCTTTTTTTACCCTTTTATTTCTTGTTTACTAACTGCACAATCGCCGACATTTTAATTATCCACCTTCTAAATATCCTTCATTTGTATCCCTTTTCTGAATAGTTCGCAGCGTAAAGGGGGAAAATCGGCCAGTTTGATAATGAGATGTAATATTTGAATTTCGCCTGCGAGCAACGAAATTAATTATTTTCAACGGATTTGAACCGGTTAACTTTTTCCTTTTCTTTGCTACTTTTCTTTTCTATATATTTTCTTTTTCATATTTTTTTTTATTAATTAATGCATCCACAAAACGGATTAACCGCTTTGAATGTTGTTTACTTTAACTGAGGAAAACGGATTGACTCCACACTTTGAAAAACTGAAACTCTACTGAAACATGAAGAAGAGGATACACACCGAGCGAGTTCCCAACGTCACGCTAACCCTCGCAAAACTAATCTTTTAAATATGTCAGAAAACACAATTTTTCAGAAATTTCTTCATTTGTCCACATATTTCATCAAATATCTATTAATATATTGGCATTATAAAAAGCCACTACCAGTTTAGAGAAACGATGGATTCCCGCTGTAAGGCTGTTTGCGCAAAGAGTCTATACTAAATGAATGTTTGTGCGATTTTTAAATGCACTCCCCTTGAACCTGAAATGCTTGTTCAGTGACAAGCAGAAGTTAAAGACGATAATAGAAAAAGGCGGCGTTATTTCGGAGTTTTCTTTCTCCTAGGCAAGCAATGCTGTGAAAACTTATTCCACCCCATTATTATATCAATAGTAATGGAGATATATTGATTCATGTATTTCTCAATAGTATTCTGGCATATGTTACCTAAATAAAAGGAATAGATCATCTGTAATTCCCCTATAAAAAAACGAGAACTAAACAGATCGCATGTGACTTGCTAGCTCAACCTAGCGATTGCTAAATTACTCTGCTCACCTTGTAAACCTTATTTTCTGTCGCTAATACTTGTTAGGATTCTTCCCTGTCATTTACTCGGTTTTCATTGCAAAACTAAAATAATAAAACAGTTTAAAAACTATTTTGATATCTCGAAATATGAAAATGCATGGCGGAAGCTAAAATATCAATTTGTAATTTTGGTGGAATATTTATATATCATTACAGTAATAATCGTAAAATGTTATTACACAGTGAATGATTACACATTATTTTTCAGGTTTCCAACAACTGATCGGCTATTTTTTTTACTAATAAGTCACCACTTATCAAGGGTTAAAGCTACTCGAGACTAACGGTTTATGATATAAACAGATTATCAGTTAAACGATGAAGAATATCATGAGATGATTGGGAATGATGAATGAAATTAACAAAATTGAATTAATTAGGAAAACAGTTTATGACAAGTATTTGTTGACATGGAATTTGAAAACGATCATGTTGTAGTCTGTAGGGAATCAGTCCCATAGTACCGTGTTCAACGAATAGACAGTTCTTAAAAATACTCTCTTTTTATTGAAATTCTTTTTGCTGTTTGGCACACGGGGGAAGTTGGGAAGTTCTTAGCAGTGGATGTAATTAGACAAATTCTTGCTGTGAATGTCTTACCGAGAAGAACTAGGGATTGACAATAACGTTATAGCAGAGAACGACTAGTAACGTCTCTTCAGTGAGGAAAGGGCCTATAAAGAAAAGATCGCGAAGTCGATTTTGTACTCTGTCAAGACAAAAACGCATGTTCTGAATGTCAGCTCCTCAAATGTAGGAGCAGTATTCCATCTAAGGACGTATATGACTCATGCATAGATTGTTAAAATAAAACAGTTCGTATTTAGTTCTGGAGATTCACATTTTTCTGAGCAATAATAAGTGTAAACACATCGAATGGTCTTGCGTAAACGGCGGCTGGGTCGAATTTCGGATATTTGATAGAGAGTGAACACTTTATCCCCCGTGAGTTGAGAAACGAATTGATGAGTATCGATCAGTAGTAAACCGGAAGTCAACATCGCTGACCATGTTAGGTTTGGTAGGTATGTCCTTTCTAGAAAATAAGTAACGGGTATACGCAAGGGAAATGAACGTGCGATAGCCGGAAGAACATGAATAAAAGTGGTGATTCACCAACCGACATCCGCCATCTACCGCCATTATATGACAATAATCGTCAATAATAATCGAGGGTACTTTGTTACGGATATCAGAAAGACCCTTCTTTTAGAAAGGCAGTAAGTGCAAAGGTAAATGTGCAGAATCGCGCTCCACGAATTTTACCGGAAATTCCTGAGTTTTGATGAGAAATTCCTGAGTTGTCCGAGATACAAAATGTTTGACATGACTAGATAATAAAAATGACCATAATAAACCTCACTTATTTAATGTACACTTTTTATTTATTTCTCTTATTGCTAGTCTGACCTAGGGTCAATGGTATGGTAAAGGAAGAGCATTTGTCTTTTTATGTCTTTTAACATTGACAATGTTTTACTAAAATATGATTCCAAACATTAAATATACAATACATTGTATGAAAAATTAAAAACATTGCCCTCGTCTGGGCAATCAAAAAAAATACACAATTTCGTTAAATAATTTGTTTGCAAAAAAAATAGTTTGCTCTGTTTGCCATGCATTCGAGTATCTACGTCAATATTAAAAACGAATTCTCTAATTATATCGTTGATGAATAAATAAAATGAATGAGTCACAACTTAAAACATACTACTACAAATAATAATAATATCCAACATTATAACTAAAACTATATAAACCTATACTAGTGTAATCAAATGCAACCAAAGTCTAGATTAGAAATAAAACTAAAATATATTGTACACCGATACATATCCCAAATTATTAATAATAACAAAACTAGACTCATTATTTACTATGAGAAATTTAAGACTCAAAATCTTGTATTAAAAAACATCTTCCCCAACTCATAAAACCTTCGAAAGAACCAATGTTATTTATGAGTTAAAATGCTCTTTGAGAGAATGCAACACGCATAATAATATTAAATCTAATGGCTATATTAGTTAAATTACTACTACTCTATCATGCCGACTCACCATGCACCTTGTAAACTCTAGCTCAATTTACCATCATTTACAAAAACATGACAGCCTCCTCGTATTTTAGACACATTTGAGTTAATAACGCGAAAATAATACTTTCTGAAACCAATTTGAAAAAATTAAAGATACTCGAGGCCATCCTTTTGAAACCCAGCAACCTATAATTAAAAATTGTTAACGTCTTTCCTAGCACTACACTTGTTCGTTCTTTTGATGTCTAATTGACTTCACGTGAGCGTTCTTGGCTGCTTTTTAAAATTATCTTCATCTCTCCAGCTTTTTTGTTTATTTGTTTTTGCACCCTGAAGATGATCAACGAATAACCGGAAACGTTCGTGATACATGTTGAACATACATTTTTTAATTTTAATTTTGACACTAAAATATCATTAGAAAAATTGAAAAAATAAAAAAAGTATAATCAGGCAGTATTATCGGTTATGTTTAACACTGTTTGCTTAAATATACAGGGGTTGAACAAAATAATGGAAACACCTTGAAGTTTTAAATAAAGTGTAGGACCCCGTTTGCGTCAATAATATATTGAATGTGACATGGAATGGTTTCTATAGTATTTTTTAATTACCATTCTTCAGCTAAAACCATCTTTAGTTCTTGCAATGATACGAGAGAGAGAGAGAGAGATTTCGGCTTCTTACTTGTTTTTTTCTAAAATACAACACACATGTTCAATAAAACTTAAATCTGGGTAATATCGTGCCAGATTAGATATTCTACTTCACTCAAATCTTCTTCGTGCCATTTAGTTACAACTTTTGCCTTGTTAATGGGAACATTATTATTCTGAAAGATGACATTCCGTCTGAAACAGTTCCCTCACCATACGATGAACTTGGTCCCTAAAATTTTCAAATAATCTTGGCTATTGATTCTTCCATTCAAAAAACTATAGCACCAGCGGATTACCAAGATATAGACCCAAAATCATTATATATCTACGTCGTGTTTAAAAGTTAAAAGAAGGCAGTCTGGATTTAATGCTTCTTTCGGTTATTTCCAAACATACACACGGCCAGAGGTTGAGAATAGAGTAAAGAATGATTCATCGAAGAAAATGGCATTCTTCCACTTCTCCAGGAACCAATCTTTGACGTTTCCGCACCACTCTAAACGTTTTTCATCACTTGTGTACAAAAGCAGTCTGTCCCTTGAAATCAGAATATATTTTTTATTGTAGTTCATTTTAGGATGCTTAATAATGTGGGGAAAATATTACCTACAATCGTAATCGAGCGCCTATCTCTACAACTACTTGTGCTACTTCCACCATCACATAATCGTAGCATTAAACTGTCTCCAATTACAGCATGCGAACGTCGGCCGTTGTCAGCTCGAGTGAAATTATTGGCGTTGAGAAATATTTAAATATATATATATATATATATATATATATATATATATATATATATATATATATATATATATATATATATGTGTGTGATTTTATAAATGCTCTGTACTCTGTAATCGAGTATCATCGAGCTTGTTTTTCATGGGAACAACCCCGGTCTTCACTGAATGATCTATTTTATAAGTGAAAAATCTAAATATATATATATATATATATATATATATATATATATATATATATATATATATATATATAACAATGTCGAATTCTGAGTTTCATTGAAAAAGATCGATTGAAATATTTGATTTATTGTATAAAAACATTTGACATCCTATCGATTTCTTAAACAACATTGTATTTCATTTTAAGACGCCTTCTAATGTGGACCCCCCATATATATATATATATATATATATATATTAATATATATATATATATATATATATATATATATATATATATATATATATGTCAATAAAGAAGGTGGCAGACATATGTCTTAATTTGTTTCAGTTTGTGTCTATCCGTTACACATCTGCATCGTAGTGCATTCTATCTATTACTCATGTAAATATATATATATATATATATATATATATATATATATATATATATATATATGAAACAAAAAAGATAAATATTTTATCTTTATCTTAGATTGTATCGTGATAGATGGATGCTCGATATAATGGCTAGATCCTTAATATAACAAAAAATGGCAATAACCTTATTTATATATTGATCTGTTACGAATTCTTTGGATATTTTTTGCTGAAATACTCACTTTGTTATTAACTGATTTCTTTGTTTTGAACTTCATTCTTAGTTATCCTCACATATCTCGGATTTCGGACTTTGATATCTAGACTCCAATAGTGTCAAGTTATCAAATAATTTAATTAATCTTCTGGATAATTACATGGACGCATTATATGTTCTACCCAGCCTTCCGGAAATATGTCTATTGTTTACAACTTTTATATTCCCAATTATATGCTATCAGTAATACATTATTTAACTGATTTTTTCCTATGATGAAAAAGGGCTTATCTTTGAAAATCAATCGATTAAGGAAAAGCTCTTTTTTATATTTCTTACTTAAATATCTGATGAATTAATAATTATTGTTATTTATCTAAGTTTTATTTTCATAACATTTTTGTTCGTATATATATATATATATATATATATATATATATATATATATATATATATATATATATATATAAGTAAGCAAAGTTCAATTACATTCAAAAAGCAAAGCTTTTTTTATTGTTCTTACAAAGCCTTTTTCAAAACAAACACATTTCAATATAAATTATTTCATTAATCCTTCTGCTTAAATAAACCGGACAACATTATTATATCAACATTGGATCTGTTCACCTCAAGCGCGTCAGAAAAAGTACGTAAAAAGTTCTCAATTTGAAAAAAAAATACAACGTATTTTAACATGGAAGCCAAACGTTCAGAAGAAAAGTTGTGAACTCCGTTATCTTAAATTCTGCTCTGTTGTTATTATTTAACATTCATCGAGGTTAAATTGGAAGAGGTTGGTAAATATAAAGTATTGAGAGTATATGCTAAAACATATACTTTCACAATAATATATATATATATATATATATTTACAGTATTGTTTATATATATATTGCTCTGATATATCGATATAAGAAATCTATTTATTTTTTACGTTAAAACTAAACTATTAATTCCTCTATCAGAGAGCTTAATGCATCAAAGAGGAATTTTTCTACCGTAATTCTCTTCAGAAAACAAATATTTTCTATATTAATCCATCTCTAGATATTTTATGCTACACAGACTTTACACTATCTATCTATCTATCTATCTATCTATCTATCTATCTATCTATCTATCTATCTATCTATCTATCTATCTATCTATATAGTATCGTTTACATATACAGCGCTGATAGATATGTATGCTAAAGGGCAGCCACCCAATATAAGACGAAATATAAAAGTCGAATAAACCGCTTCCTTCAAAAGTTCATAACATATTGTTCGTTTTTTTTAAACTTGTAGTTATTTTTGATGAAATATGTTCGTCGGTTTATCATTAATATCTGGAGCATTCGGCTTGCCAACAATTATAAGACTGTCTCACACAGAAAAAGAGCACGTATTCTCTCTCCCTCGAATGTCCGCTTTCGTTCGTGAACTACATTTCCTCGGCGAATCCGGAATAGAACACTCGCAGACACTGTCTAGCATCTTTACTTAGATTACTGTCCGCTCCTGAGGGCTGACACCGGCCACGGCCCGCTCGGAAATAAAAGAGAACTGTAATGCTATTTTCTGTCTATTTAAAAGTGGCCCTGTTTCTAGCGTTTCTTCTTCTTCTTGTTTTTCTTCGTCTTTTTCGTCTTCTTCTTCGTCTTCTAATTCTATTTCTTCGTCTTCTTCGTCTTCTATTTCGGTTTCCTCTTCATCTAACTAGTTCGATGTTAAAGAAGCCGACTGTTGTTACATCAATAGGCTTTTTGTAGTTCATCCCAAATAAAAGAGTTTTGTGCTATTTTTTAACATTTTTTCTGATGCTCAACGTTTGTTCATTGAATATGAAATGGCATATTTATGCCATTAAGCGTATAAAATAGTGACTTCAAAACTCAGCAGCTTTTGAGAGTATGTGATAGCATCATCACCATCACTAGCTGTGTTAGTGTCACAGATCTTTCTGCCTCTCTCACACCATCTCGTTCAATATTCAATCGAATCATGTAGGTATTCATAGGTGCACTGTGTTAGTTGCTTGATATAAATTGTGCGTGGTCTCGCAACTGAATTACATCTTTGTTTAGGGCATCACCAAAAGAACAACGCTGATTATTTCATCCTTAGCTCTCTAGCAGTAACTAGCAACACTGTTATGGAAATTAATTTTATCACTCCTGGGACGAGATTGTTTTTTCTTAAAATCTCGCGTCAAGTTCTCTGGTTTAAATTTTCAAATCATCATTTCAACGACGCCTCTAACTGTGGTAACACCCGTCTCATTATATATATATATATATATATATATATATATATATATATATATATATAATTATGAATATTTGTTTTTACCTTCCTACGTGTATGTTTCATCCTTACGGGAATCGTCAGTGTAGAAAAGAATTATTCACACTGGTCGCCGGACACGAACCCCGGAACACGAGTAATATTTCAAACTCAAATTCCAACGTCCTATCCCACAGCGAGAGACTAGTCCTATTTAAAGACAGCTGCCGTAAAGTGTTTTCTTATTGAAAAGAACATTGTATTTAAGCCATATATATATATATATATATATATATATATATATATATATATATATATATATAATATTAAGTTATATTCTTTTATATTTTACTTACGTACAGCGTCGTTTCGATCTTACGGTTCTCATCAGCGTAGGGAAATAAAAATTGCAAACAGTCACAGGGCGCGAACCCGGTTCATAGAGACACCTTGAATCTGTAAGCATTCACTTAGTCCTTGAGGCGACGAGCGATTGTCCCGTGATTACGGAGACATTAAGTGATACTTACACTGAAAGCGACGAGTATACCTACCTAGACATACAATAGAATATATATATATATATATATATATATATATATATATATATATATATATATATATATATATATATATATATATATATATATATATATATATATATATATATATATATATATATATATATATATATATATATATATATATATATATATATATATGTATATATATATATATATATGTATATATATATATGTATATATATATATGTATATATATATATGTATATATATATATGTATATATATATATGTATATATATATATATATATATAATTATTTTAATAACACATATTAAAATATTATCTCTATTACGTATACGTTTCATCTTTGCGGAATCATACGTGTAGAGATAACTGAAGAAACCAAAGCTGTATTCAGCGAAACAAACATTTATAATGTATGAGACTTTTATGTTTGTCAAAATAAGAAATATTTTCAATACATATTCAGAGTAAAGCTATGTTATATAAGCACAGCACTCAGATGGCACTCCCATATCATTATTACCATCCTTTCCATACTCAAAAGACATTCATAGCTCTTTCGATCGGCAGTCTAACGTCTATGTGTGTCGTAACCGTCCTCTCAGATCAATCATAACTCGCCAGCTAGAATCTAAAGTCATTTTCAGCGAACAACCATAGTCATGTGAATTAATCAATCAACACTTTCTTATGGTAGGATATTGTTTATTTTCCGTGTTTATCTGTGGATTGTAAAGCAACAAGGTGGCGATGAGAAACGACAGAAAGCTACACTTAAACGAACCTAGATTCCTTAAATAGATTTTTAGACATTTCAAAACACTGCTGCGATTTTTTCTGATTTTTCCAACCAGACTGACAGAATCTCGGGTTCTGGTCTCATTGCTGGTAATCTTAGTTCCCATGTTAAGCAGATTGCTCCAAATATGACTTGTCTACGATTCATCCTGTTTACGACTTTACTTACATTAAATCCCTTAATGAATATACTTGCACCAAAGTATCACTAGAATAATAATCTAAATATACACTAGCATAAGATATACAACAGCTGAAATGTAAAAATATGGAATGTTATTTTCTTTTTAAAAATAACCGGCTGTTCAAAATATATACAGACTGTGGCAACATTTACTAAAATATAAATCATCAATAAATGAACAGATCTCTTATTCATGTTAACCGAAATGAGAGCTCTGTTCAAAAACTTGTTATTATATTGATCAAAACTGTAACGAACACTCAATGGAAAGTTACCTGTATTCAAGATAATAGGCATGTGCAATATAGATCCAGACTGAAGGTAGATCTACTATTAACATTAACAAATAATGAATGAAAACGATTATTTAATACGTGTACCTATATGAAAAGCCTCGCCATGATACTGTAATCCGTAAAATCTCCTCTGGTAACTCCTGGGGATAAAGGCTATCGTAAATTAACTGCATTTAATCGTTCTGTCTTTATCGACGGTCAAGGCATCGAGGACGAATGTCTTGAGGAATCATCAAAAAACCAGACATATTGGATGAGAAAAACAAACACAAATAATTTGATGAAGGCAAGAAAAAGCAAAGTATTTATTTGGCCAGGAGTTATTCAAGTTGTTAAGTGCGACAAATGTATATTATCTAAGGATAAGATTGGAGTAAATATTGGGAATTGGCACGGGGGAGTAGTAAGCAGAATCAGACGCTGAGTAGAAATGTAAAAAGAGAAAACAGAAGAAAAAAGAAAACGAAAAAAAAAAAAACGAAAAAGGGGGCCAAAAAAGAGGACCAACAACAAGAACAATAGAAGAACAGAGGAGAGACGGTGAAGAATAAGGGTAAATAATTACGAAGGAAAAGAAACATAAGAATAAAAGAAAAGCGAATAAAAACATAAAGACGAGGAAGGAGAAAAACGATGAAAATAAAAGCAACAATAAGAGAGAAATAGATGGGAGTCGAGGAAGAAGAAGAGGAAAACGAAAAAAGGAGAGGTGTAAAAATAAAGAAGAAGAAAATGAATAATGGGTGCAAAACAGAGGAGAATAAATGAAGAAAAACGGAGTAGTAGAAGAAGGAGAACACCAAGAGGACCAAGATCATCATTAAGAGAGAAAAAACGTGGAGATTCGAGGGGGGAGAATAAATAAAAAAGAATAACGAGAAGATCGAAGAATATAGAAGAAGAAAAAGAAGAAAGAAGAACAGAAAGAAAGAAGATAAAGAAGAAGATGAATATGAAAAGGAGCCAATAAGAAAAATATAAGAAGAGGAAGCCCACAAAACGGTAATAATAAAAAGAAGAAAAGGAAGGGAAAAATGAAGAAGAGAAAATGAAAGAAGAACAAAGAAAAAGAATAAATGATGGGAGAAATATGATAAACAAAAAAACAACAAATCAAAAGAGAAGAAGAAGAATTACGAGAGAAGAAAGAAGAGAGAATAAAATGAAACCTATAACAAAAACAAAATATACAAATAAAAGCATGAGTTCTCTTACCCTACGATCAGTACTACTTGAGTTATCACTACTGAATAATGTAAACAACCATTAATCCCAAATATTGTGAACATAGAGTGTCATTTTTGTGTCGCATTTTCAGCTTTCTGCTACGTGACAAACCCTCGTTTTCTTTGTTACAATTAAATAACCATTAATCCAAACTTTTAGCGGATTTTGAGCTGACATTAATGAGGTATTGTTTTAGATATTTGCAAATTATTTGCTATTTTTAAGCCATTTTGGATACAGTTTACCGGAAATAATTTGGTTTGTCAATTTTTTTGTATCCGTGGTCACACACACACACACACGCACACACACACGCACACACACACATACATACATACATTTATATATATATATATATATATATATATATATATATATATATATATATATATATATATATATATATATATAACTGGATGAATTCTTCTCCTTGAATCCGCTAAGACCAAGAGACCACAAGAAAGATGTACTATAGCATAGTTTCCGGGTCAATTGGAGAGGAAAATAAATATACTAATCTTCTTTACAAACCTAACGTTTGACAGGTAAAGAACATTGATGGAATATTCGAATACCTATGTATATCATGTAGAGATCTTCGACTGAAGTAAAATGAAACAATATATATATATATATATATATATATATATATATATGTGTGTGTGTGTGTGTGTGTGTGTGTGTGTAAAATGAAAAAAATAGTTAAAACTCTATTTTTTATGTATTTATCAACGTTTCGTCTTTATTGTAGACTTCCTCATGATGAAGATAAATGCACGAAAATCATACAGTTAATAATGTTGCTTTGCCAGAAATTGTTCAAAATTACGGCATGGCTGTGGATGAGTACAGGCAAAAAATAAAAACTATGATTTAGGCTCGTTCGTTATCAGCAGCAGGCTGTGAAATTCAAGTAGTTCAAGGATATGGCTATTGCTGATGTCGCCTGTGTCTGTGCGGGCATCCCAATCACCAGTAATAATTAGAAGGTCGCTCGAAAGTACGCTATAAACGTTAACCTGCAAGTTTATGTGGAAATAGTTTTTATTTTGATTGTCAGCGTTAATGGTGGGAGCGTAGACGGAAATTACGTTGACATTGAGAGCCGAATATTTCAAGCGGTGGCCTTCGTAAAGAGAATCCCTTTCCATTGAGTCTCGTTGTTCTGCTGACTTCACAGTAGTTGGTGCCAGCCGTCGCCTCATGAAACTTCGAAATACCTTAAATTAAACGCTATTTTCACGAGATTAAGGAAAGTTTCTCTATTATTTGTTTATGTTGACTCGTGATCAGGAGCACATCATTGAAAATATATAGAAATAATGCTTGTCTGGAGCACTTCAAATTCTCTATTAAATAATGTTCGTGGTAAGAAAAATGGTAATATTACTAAGAACCAATTAAGCAGTAAAAGAAAATTTAAAACTAAATTATACGACAATTTTTTTAATAAGTTTGAGTTTTTTCAGTTTATTTCTAGTAACTTTTTTTGTTAGTCTATATTGAAATTATTTGTTTGAATTTCATTTGTTCTGTTTTTTAATTTTTCGTCAGTTTTCATTTCAAAGTAACTTGTTTTTTTTTCATGTTAAACTAGTCTATTTATCATTTTCTTTTATTTTAAACGGTTATATTGAAAAGGTTAGCTCTCTAAATAGCTGCAAAACTTTATAGACTAGTTTGTCTAATTTGCCAAGCGGTGACAGGACAAGTTAATCGACCGTTTTAACTTGTTCTATTTTTGCGGATTTCTTTGTCTTGCTTTAATTTTTATTTGGTAAGTATTAATAACTAAATAATAGAACCCAACACAATCAAAAATGTTTCCACTCGGACTTAGGGTTATTGGAAGGGTTAAAGAATGGTATGCTTTTTGTAAGAAACAAATAATGAGACCGAACAATGTTTATAAAACATGAAGTATAAATATATTTTAAAGTAAACATTATAACGACGTATCCAGATACAATTTGATCCAAAAAAACACAGAAAACAAATTAATATTAAAAAAAAATAATCCGCAAAATCAGACAGTAAATTTATACAGTGGATTAATTTTCCTATGGTCGCTTGATAAATCAGAAAAAGCTAGCCGAAGAAATTTAACAGCCAATTTTTGAGCTGACCGCTTTAATATATGCTTGTGAACAAACTTATCGTTTTTGTTTCATTTTTTTGTAATTATTCATCGTTTGTTTTCATTTTTAAATTATTTATCCTTTGTTTTGAATTTGCTTATTTAATTATTGTTGTTTTTTTTCTAAATTCGTAGTTTTAGTTCCCCATTGTATTCTGCTTCAAAAGTTAAAAACACATGTAACAAACAATATTTTCTATACAACAAATAGATTTATATTGTAACTTAACAATTATAATTTTCATTGTTTAGCTTTGCATGTTTTTATTTTTAAAACTTCTATAAAGACATTTTTGAAAAGAGCATAATTAGAAACTCGAATGTTCTGAGCGCGTGTGCGACTCTCACACGATCCGACCCGTCTTTCTCGGTCAGGTTTGAAAAACCGACTGTGTGTTCTATCTCTTCGTGCGAGAGAGAGATAGATAGAGAGAGAGAGAGAGAGAGAGAGAGAGAGAGAGAGAGAGAGAGAGAGAGGGAGAGAGAAAAAGGTATAGTTTCACAAGAGAATGAGAGAAACCAGAAGCACATAGCTAAACCATGTTAATGGCAGTTTTGTTTTCAGGTTGATAGGTCAACTCGTTGACCTTCGAACTGGTGGTCGCGGAGTACAATGTCTATAGGTAAATTCGTCAACCGGCCGACCATAGCTGGTTGATGTAACATTGACAGATTCAAATGGGTTACGTAATATTTCAAATATAAGCGTCCTATTCTACATAGGATTGTTGAATATAGAGAGTGCATCAGCTCGCCAGAAAGGGCCACGCATTGTTGTGCCACATTACGTCATTCTCGATCGAACAAGCCTTCTTAACGTAGGTCGTGGCAAAACGGAGGAAGATTTGTCTCCAGGCAAGAAGTAAGGCATTGGCACGATCGCTAAGAGCAAATACAACTCCATGAAGACCATAGTTATCGTGCAGAATTCTTTGAAGTGGTATGAGGTGTCGTGTTGAAAGACTTTGATTTTTACGACAGCCAGTATCTGATGTGTGAAAGGGAGGCTATATCGATGTTGTACTTAAAGAGAGAGTACATTGTGAGCGTTTGTGTTTCTTCCTGCATCAATGATTTGACATTCGTGGAAATTCAGATATCTTCGATTGTTGCGAAATTTAAATTCTAGGTATTAAACAGTGATAGTCCACACATTTTTTTGGGGCGTATAAAGAAACTTATGGGGCATAATATTGGTACAACCTCCCATAAAAAAGTAAATGTTTCAGATTCACATTGAATTAGATCCATAGTCGGTAAACACCACTCTAGCAAGATTCCCTTAATTTCAATTTTCTTTCTAAGAAAGCTTAAGCCCTAAATTTTAGATATTTTTAGAATCAAAATCATGTCATGGATTTTGATAAAATTAGAATAAGGATACTAGACATAAAGTTTAGTAAATTATATGTTGATTTTAATCTTAGCGAAGAAAACATAAAAATGGTACAAAACTCTTCGCGCAATTTATTTTACTTGTCGTGGAACAGGTATATATATATATATATATATATATATATATATATATATATAATTTCTTGAGTAATATAGTAGGAAAAATCCCAGCAGAGTGCTCGATAAATTATGAAATTAAATTAAGAGCGTAATATTAATTTATATTTTGGCACAGAAAAATTATTACAACATTAGTACCGTCGGTTTTAAGCTCAGAAGGACTTAACCATCCGGCTCTCTTCAGCTTATGTTGTCACCTGTTTCAGAAATATAAAGTCACGTGTCGCTCTCGTTTGGATGTGTTATTTGCTTAGAGTGTTATGTATATTTGTTTAAAATTAGTGTTAGGGAGGTTTAATAAGGTTTGAAAAAAGGGGGGGATATAACAGCTGAGATTTAAAAATGGAAATGATTTAAAAATAAGAAAAAATGAAAAAAATATTTCTATACAAATCTCGTGTGTCAATGTTTATGAGGAGCGTATATTTGGTCGTTACTGTTTTGAGGCTTAATTATATGTCTTCTAAAGAATGTTTAGGAGAGAAAGGATTATTCTTATGAAAAAATAAAGGGGTTAAAAACACATTAAATTCAAATTCAAGGCCTGGATTAAAGGACTTTTAATCAATCTAAAAAGAATTTAAATCAAGATTTAAATAAAGATTTAATCTGGGTGCGGTCCTGGCAGCTTGCCAATCGGTCTAAAGGCAGTAACTCTGCAGGGTTCTTGAATAATATTGTATTCGGGATTTAACATTATTGACTAAAGTATAGTGAAGGCTAGTGAGAGTAATTATATTGGTATACTGATTAAGTCTGTTTTACAGATAAGAGCAAGGATTAGGTCGGCAAGAGTGAATCTGTTTAGAAGATATAGGGGTTAACATTTTAACTAAGATATAGTGGAGACTTATGGGTGTAATAATACTGTAAGATGGGTGGTTACCCTCTTAATAACTGGAAATATTGGAAAAGTTATTATTTCATATTTACGCTCCCTGTGTCATGCCTATATATTTTCTGCTCTGCCGCTTGTCTGGTTTGTGACGGTTGCTTCATACACGAGGGAATCGATTTTGCAATTCCCCTCTAGGGGGCAATTGTTTTTGTTCTGGCACATCCGAGTGTCAGATATGTTTCAAATATGTGGAAAATAAATGTATTTACATATGCATATCTTATTACATATTTTATAGATACGTATGTGTGTATTTGTTAATGTAGTCGATGTAACCGATATTACCATGTTTTCAAATGTCGCAAAACATGTAGTAGTAATAACGCAACTCGACGTTTAACATTATACTCAACAAACATATCAAATATTTTTTATTGATTAATATTGCATATTTTTATTTATATCTCATGTCTGGTTTTCCATTTTTGCTTGTTCTAATTTTAATATAAAAAAGTAGATCTTAGTGCCCCTAAATTATGTCTAACGTTAATTTAAATTAAGGTTTTCGAACGTTGGAATTTAAGTTTAACATTTTTCTTTTTACATTGTTATCTCTTTAAATTTTTTATCTATGTTAAGAAATTTCGATACGACTAAGAATAGAACATAGAACTAATAACAACGTACAGAGATATTTTAATATATTCTTGTTTTAAATAAAACTTATACAATTGTATTTTATTGTTATGGAAAGCTATTTGTTTTGTTTAATTTTGTTTATTATTTTATTTTTACAACATTATTAGTATGAATGATGCTGTCAAATTAAATTTAAACATTTACGTGTATAATTTATTAGTGGTTTGTTTGGCTTTTACAATATTTGACAAATTTGAAAATTACTATTAAAATATGTTTTCAATTGCAATGAGGGGATCATAATAATACTAATTTTAATTAAGAGATATTTAAAATTCTACTTTTATTTTTTCCAATGGTAAAATATATGTTTGTTTCGTGCTCATTGTTGTTCCAGCTTCTATAAGTAGTTTAATGACATATTCAATGAACCACTAAAGGTGCCCCGATAATTCCTTTTCATTTAATCGGGGGCGTATAATTTTGCCGTTTTTCTAAAAGCTCACATAGACTAAAAGAAATAAAGAAAGGAATGATAGGCAAGACAGAAATACATGTATAACTAACATAGAGATAGGTGACTTGGTCAATTAATTATAAATTACGGCAAGATAGAACAATTTTCTTTTAAACAAAACTCAATCACAGAACAATGGTATAACGTAGCACTTCTTTTGTGTGATTAAGGTATATAGGTAAAAGTCTTAGAGAAACAAACGTTGATGAAATCACAGTTAGTATAAAAGATACATAAATATGTATATATATATATATATATATATATATAAATATATATAGATGCATAAATCGAACTTTATTCTATCTTCCACCTGTGAAACCTCTGGAAAATGTTATAAATCACCTGCAGGAATATGTCTCAAACAAGAGCGTCCTTCATCATCTGGACATCCCAAGCATGTTCGCTCTGCTTACTTAAAGACGACTCTTGTGGCTTGGTCATGTCAGAGGAATGGGCGATGAGGATATTCTTAATGCCGAACTCGCAACTGGTTCCAGATCAGCAGGAAGATCTGTCCTTCGCTATAAGGAAGCTTGCAAGCGAGACATAAGGGAAAGTAGCATTGGCCCAACAGGCTGGGAGTTCCTGGCTGAAGATTGCAGCCGCTGAAAAAGTGCTGTGATGGTATGATCCAAGATGAGCATTCAACCAAACATCAACCACATCTATAGCTACTGCAACAGACCCTGCTGATCCATGATAGGCTTGCACACTCAAAGCAGACGCTGCAATTCGGCAACGGACTAATCTGAGGCACAGAACTCCATTGTCACCTGAGACAGACTGGTGCAAACAACATTAATATATGTATATATAGAAGTAGTGAATTAAAATTATTACAAAGCGCTTCTATTTCGAATTAGATGGTCACGCTAAAAAAGATAGCCACCTTTTCCATAAATACTCACAGAGGCATTAAAGAATATTAGAGAATGGTTGAATCTACATAAAGTGAGAAAGGACAAATAAATAAATAGATAGTTACGATACTGGTGGGTGACTTTTTTAAGAACTTTTATTCGATCCAAACAAGGCATATTGCCACTGAGGCCTAATTGAAAGGTTATGAAGCGAGATTACATTTAAATTTCTGCATGTTTTTATAGTCAGGGAAACAGGAAGCAGGGAAGGAACTCCAAAATCTAGTAGTTCGAGAAAATAAGCTATTAGAGTAGAAAGCCCTACGGCATCTGGGGACCTCTACAATGAAGGAATTGCCTTTAGCTGATTGTCGGGTTGGTCGAGTGTATTTTCGTCGACGGAGCACTAGAGCAGTAAGTTTTCCGGAGAAAATTTCATTAACGTACTTGTAAAACAAGCACAGGGATGCAGCATTGCTGCGAGGGGACATGGGCTTAAGCTTAGTAAACAATGTGGGACTTATTAAATTAGATATTTTTTTTTTACCTTTTTTTAAGAAGGAGAGAGACTAGTAGTTGGTGTACCATCCCAGATGTGACAACAATACTCTATGCATGGTCGGACGGTGGCATTGTAGATATATAGGATACTAGCAGATGTGATAATTTTCTAACACTGTAACTTGTTAAGTTTATTATAAATTCTAGCTTATTAGGACAATTCAAACAGAATTCTTTTCAAACAAACCCTAATCTTAGAACTAAGATATATTCTAGCATGTAGTTTGCGTTATTACAGAATACAGTATAGAAACACACGTTGATTAACTCATATTTAGTATGGTAATAGATTGATACACTATTTGTACTTTACTATATGTATATACAGAAGTAGTGGGTTAAAAGTATTTTTAAATAAAAACATCTTACAAAGCGCTTCTATTTTAGTACATTTTTTTAGATGGAGGAAAATTGGCAGTAAGAGTGCGTACGAGAGGAAAGATGAGATAAAGAAAGAGGTGTTTTTGAAGAAGGAAAGAAGGGCACAAAGAAAATAATGAAAGATTGATAGGGAGATAGAGGGTTGGGGGAGCTAGAGAAAGAGAGAGAAAGAGTAAAAGAGATATATATATATATAGCGAAAGAGAGCTAAAAAAAAAGAGAGAGAGAGAAGGAGAGAGAGAGAGCTAGAAAGAGAGTGATAGGGGAGGAAAAAGAAGAGATGAATTGATAGGGAAACGATTGATAAACAAAGATTTATGTAGCAGCCAAAAACAAGGAGACATTGAACGAAGGAAGAAAGGAGCGAAGGTAGAAAGAAAGTATAAAAATGAATGAAAAAGATTAAGGTAGAATTTTGTTTTTAAATCCCATAAAAAACAAGATGGAGGCCAAAAAAGAGGACATGGTCTATTTAAAGACGGCGAGTGACGGAAACGAGGCGAAAATGATGGCCGCTCCTGATAACCCAAATATATTTCGCCACTTGCACCCGACCATAGATAACCATTTCATAGCCCTACTTCATGTAATCAACTATTTCTCTCTCTCTCTCTCTCTCTCTATATATATATATATATATATATATATATATATATATATATATATAGCGTGTGTAAGGCATTTGAGCTCATACGTCATTTTTACTCAAGCAAGAATCTTATTTGACTTCATATTTTCTATACTTCGGATTTATCAATCGTAGCCTTTAGAATTACACAACTAATAAAGAGGCCCGCCGTTATCGTGACCATGGAGGCTGCACATAGCTATTTAAAATAGAACCATTTTTAAAATTAGCTTAATCTTTCGTTTAAAAAGTTCGCAAATAAGTAAAGGCTTGAGATGGAATGGTATCACGATTATCAGAACGTAAAAGAAATCGTAGACACACTGATAGCATTAGAACACATTGATATATTCGGCAAGCACAGCACATTACTGGTGGCCATCCTAAAAGTTCCAGGAAGTTGATTGCCAAAAGGAACAATTTGAAGTAAAAGTAAACGACTTCTCTTCCCTACAGTCACTTTCTCACAGAAGAGATGTTGCTGCTCTATCGTTATTTTCATAGCAGATGTTCGACTGAACTTCAATCTATGCCCCCGCTCTGTAAAACATTCACAAACACGTCGTCTAGCTACAACCATTGTTAATCATTTTCTTTCTCCTTCTGTGTACCTAAAACTAAACGGAGATTCCATGAGTAGAGAGTTTTTCCTATAACTACCCGTTTGTGGAACACAATACGCCGGTGTGCTTTTCAGCTGACTGCAAGTTTAATGTAAATAAATTCTAGTTTTTTGGGGGGTGCGGCCAAACTTTTTAGGGGGTCTGGCCAAATTTAAAAAAAACATTTTTTTTTACTTAAAATATTTCTCAGGGTTGAGGGAAGTAAACATTTTGAGGGGTTGGTGGGGGTGGAGGGTAAATATTTTTTTTGGGGGGGGGGCAACTTTTTTAGGAGGTCGGACCAAATTTAAAAAAAATATTTTTGGAACTTAAAATATTTATCAGAGTTAGGGGAGAGTAAAAAAAAATGGGGGGGGGGCTAGAGAGTGACCTTTGGGCCTTGATAAGTGGTGACTCTTTAGAATAAAAACACATCAAATACAAGTCCTATTATATGATGTGTAAAAGTTAATGTTACGTTATAAAATATAAAGAGGCATCGCCTTATCAGAGCTAATTGACTCATAAACGTATTTTTATAAATCCACCATCATCACATGATCCCTAACATTTGACCTCTTAATTCTACGGATCACAATCAACTGCCATGATAACGATAACAGTGTCCTTCGTTATTTTTTGTGTAATTATTGAGGCTGTCATTGATAATTCTGAAGTATAGAAAATATGAAGTCAAATAAGATTTGTTAGTACCGTTAAGCACAAATAATTTCTTTCGACTAACAAACACTGACGTCAAAATTAATTCTCTTCAAGGTTCTAAAAAATATACATATACTACTACATCGGAGTCCAGACCTGCTTGTGTGCGTGTAGTATTTATTTCTCGGCTTGTCGCATAGCTGCTGAATTGGCCGTTTTATTAGAACGCCAGAAAATGAGTCGAAGGGGAGTCGTGTCTATGTGTTAGAATTGTGCGACCGATCGAACAGTTATCTTCCGCACTGATGATTCTATTAGAATGATATATATATATATATATATATATATATATATATAACATCATCCAATACTTCTTGAGCACAACTAATAATATATCAATTTTTAGGCAAAATCCGACTTCATTCATCAACAGTCTCATTCTAGGGTGTTTTAATGCTTCCAATGCCTCTCCGACTATTCAATGACATTTCTGTAGGAAAATCTGCTTTAGGCCTCAAAACATGCCTCAATTTCCGATAATAGTTCTTCATTAGAGTCAAATCTCTTTCTATTGCGCATTCTGTCGATTTATGAAAATAGCTAATAGTCACTGATTGCAAGATGTGAAGAAGAGTGTGTTTGTTGAAATAAATTTGAAGTGCAATTCATGTAGATTTGCCATACTTGCGATATAACATCTTGTGAACGAGCACTTGTTTCTTCTTCATTTGTGGTCGTTTTCTGGCGAGATATTCATTCAAACGCACAAATAATGCTATATGACATTCGCTACTGATTCTTATTCTTTTCTCATGTAATCAATAAACAGAATAAATTGTGCATTCCAAAATACGGAGATCCAAACCTTGCCTGCTGATGTTTGCGTCTTTGGTCACTTTGGCAGCTTTCATGTTTTGCTGTTCACTCAGCTGACTGTCTATTATACTCTGGAGTAAAGTGTTGTTTAATGTTTCATCTATTGCTACATATTGAATCAAATAATTATTTTTTGTTGCGTTAAAACAATTGAAAACAACGCTCTGAATCGTCGACGCGTTGTTGTTTTTGATCGACTGTGAGCAAACACGGCTCCCACTTTGATCACAGCTTTCTCATTGACAAATATTCATGTACATTGGTGAATACACTGCCGTCTGATATCTTAAACTCCTCTGCTATCTCACAAAACTTCAATCGGCCAAAATGAGTTTTTTTAGAGTTTTTGATGTTTCCCAGGACGACTGCCGAATTTGGGGGATTGGAGCGCTCTGCAGCATTTGTGCCTGTACGACCGCGTTTAAACACAGACTACTATTTTTTAACCATTGTTTATTAGAGAGCAGTGTCTGAATAACGCTAATGAAGCCATTTTATTGGTTGACCAGTAATTTTCGCATCAGAAAGCAATGCTTTACTAACACACAAAATTCAGATTTTTCCATTGTTTCTACGGTAGCTTCACTCAAATACTGTAATGTGTAAACTAAAAATCAGATTTGGCACAAATCTGGACACATGCCATTTAAAGGTTATATGTCTTTTTATAAAGTGATACTTTATAAAAATCATATAATGTTTTTAATTAGTGGCATAGTCTATATGTCAGGCCCGAAACTTATTGAGTGGTTATATATATATATATATATATATATATATATATATATATATATATATATATATATATATATATATATATATATATATATAAGAAATGTTGTCCTTGGTTAGTAAGCATTGTTTACATGGTAATATTAATTATTAAAAATAATAATATGCAATTAGAAACGCATACAATGCATTTTAGTTTTGTTAACTTTTTTTTTCAATTTAATTTTCGAAGATATACTTCATCATCAGAATTTCTGAATTTCAAAATAGAGATATATAAATATCTTCGAAAATTAAATTGAAAAAAAAGTTAATTAAACTAAAATGCATTGTATGGCGTTCTAATTGCTTATTATTATTTTTAATAATTAATATATATATATATATATATATATATATATATATATATATATATATATAAAATATTTTTTATAAATATTAAAGTGTTTTTCACCTACAGACGACGTCGATTCGGTCTCTCCTCTTTTCATCAGTGTAGGAGTGGCGGTTGCAAGCGGTCGCATGGGCACGAACAGTTCGTAGATTCAGACTAGAATCACGAGACAAACGCTCAGGACTACAGGGCCGCGAGAAATCGACACAGACATTAATCTAAATTAATATATATATATATATATATATATATATATATATATATATATATATATATATATATATCTCTTTCTCTCTCTCTCTCTCTCTCTCTCTCTATATATATATATATATATATATAGAGAGAGAGAGAGAGACCCATGTAAAGTTTGTGGGAAGAACCCCAGCAGAGTGCTCGATTATTAAGAACATTTCACTAACGGACTTATAAACGCAGCAAAAAGTGAGATAAGTATGGCCAGCAAAGCAATACTTAGGAAAATAGTAAAATCAATAAATAATAAGTCTTACGTCAACCTCTGGGAAAATTCAAATTCAGCAATTGATTTCTTATGAATCAGATAATTCTATTATTGGCATTTGTTTCACCGATATCTTTCTATTTAGAATTATTTCTAGAAAGACATAGGGTACTAACGGGAAGGACCACGTGAACGTTGGCAACATCATTAAGTGAAAGTGGTACTATGGAACCGACTGGATTCGAACTTGGAACACCCAGGTTTGGTTCCATCAGATACCAGAAGCACAACTATGCAAATGTACACAACTTGATATAGTAGACTTCTACCCATATATTATTAAAGAAACACACGAGAAAGACTTAAATTTTGCATCAATATACAAAAAGATTGGTGGACAGTTATGCAGGCGCAACAAACTCTTCTATTTTTCGAGGGAAAAGCCCGATTAAAAAGATCGAATCCCGAAGACCCATTTGTTATAGCTATTAAGTCGTACGACAATGCAGACGTCTGCGATTTAATCGTTCTGCTCATACTGGTAACACTCAAAAACATATTCCCCGACCATTATTTCAATCTATACAGGGATGACGAATTGTTTCTTTTGGCACGACTACAACGGACACACTTTAGATCGGTTTAGAAAAGAATACACAAAAGCATTTCAAGAACTAGGGTTCAAAATCACTATAAATACCGAGCTGAGCCAATTTGATTTCCTAAACACACCACACTAGACTTAGTCAGACACATACTCCTTTCCACAAATGAAATGAAACCTAAAATACATAGACAAAGTTTTTCAAAAATATAGTCACTAACATCAGTAGAAGGATCTCAGATCTTTCATCTAATCTTGAGATTTTTTAACAAGCAATACCATATTATAACCAAGCACTCTGGAATAGCGGCTTAATAGATAAGATCTCATACCAGCCCACCCATAAACAAGCACCCAAAACAACTAAAATAGAAGACGGAATATTATTTTGTTCTCACACTCCTGCTACCTTAACACAATACAAGAGTAGGATATATTTTCCTTAAACTACTAGATAAATACTTTCCCTCACAACATAACCTACCACAATTTTTTTCTAGAAACATGATTAAAATAAGCCACTCCAGCACACCCATCTGTAAAGAATATTATTTCTAACGAAAAAAAGGCAAAAGAAAACTCAGGCTGTTGTTGCAGGTCCAAAGATAACTGCCCCGTAACGAAACTGCAAGGTGGAATCTCTTGTATATGAAGCGACTATGACAAGGCAATCCAACGGCAGAGCTGAAACATACATGACATAGAGTATTTTTAAGAAGAGGTTATACGCACATTTCTGCATTTCTTGTGAAGACGTTGACCAATCTGAATTATCATCTTCTCTCCACGTTGTTCAGAAGCTATGTTAATGGAATTGATGCCCTTCTGTCTGACGATGAATGTTTCTTCATTACTGGACAGTTTATTGTTGCAAATAGCACCCTTGTCAGCATCCATAATTATCGGTACTTCACTTCAGCCAACCTGAAATTAGAATATGCCAGAATATTAAGCTCCTGCAGTAATACATAAAAAGAGACAAAAATAAGGCATAAGAAGTTATACTTATATTTAACTTTATGAAAACTGTTGGTTTTATTCAATTTCACATTGTTACATTTGGGATTTTTGAAGATGAATTTACAGAAATTGAGTTGAGAGAGGAGAGGCTACAATCGGCGGCAATCTTTAAATATGGCACCCGTTGAACCCTTTTTCGCAAGGCTAATTTTGGTAAACTTTTTCATCTGAGAGAGAGGTTATTCATGCCCAATATCCAAGTTAGCAATTTGTTTGAGGTTCAGACAAAGAAATCAGCTAGATTGACTGGACTATATAAGAAACATAGATATTCGAATATTCCATTTCTCCTTTACGTGTCAAACGTTGAGTTGGTAAAGAAGTTAAGAACATTAATTTCCCTTTCCCGAATTGACCATTGAACCATGTTATAGTATATTTCTTGTGGTCTATTGGTCTTACCGGATCCATGACAATAATTCATCTAGTCTAGTGGAGTATCCAGCTTAGTATTGTTACTACAGGCAACATCACTTAGAGAAAGTGCCCCATTTCTTGTATAAGCTGATGTAGAAGGAGCCATACTGAGGTGATATTATTTGTGCTGCGAATGCTATATTTTTTAATATTTAGTCAGGGTTTATTATAGGGTTAAGTATCCTCATGTCAGGTTGTCCTGACAAACCCTTGTACACAGAGACCTTAGAGACTCGAGGACAGTGTCTAGTAGACATTCAAGTTCTCTCCAGCAGGCATTTAAGTTCTCTCTCGTAGGCATTTGAGTGTGTCAAAAATGTTATTTCTTTGTAAAGGGAGAACCACATAATCAACAATAATTCCTGACTCTGTTCGCATTTTGTAACATATTTTGTTTCTGCGTAAAAGAAAAATCAAATACTTAACCAGAATATGTGTTCGCATATCAAACAAAATAACTTTTTTTTCTTTTTAACAGAATAGCTACATATTTCAAAAGCATATTCTTTTTTTTTCAGTAGGGGTTCGCATGTGATGCAACATATGCTGATTATGTGAAAAAGGAGAGCCACATTGATCACAGGAATAGGCGTTCTCTCCCTTTTTTTTTAATTTTCTAATCTGTTTTGTTTTTGTTGGACATGAGGTATTCTACCAGATGCCAGACATTCACCAGCTATTTCAAACACTCCAGCCGAGAGATCTTTTAAAATTTCTAATCGTCTCGTTAAGTGCAATTGTTTGTATATCTCTTGCACTTGGTTCATCGGGTACATTCGCCAGGAAGTCTTTAAAATTCTTTTTCATGAGTCCGTTTGCTCAGGAAGATCGCCATCACTCCAGTAATTATTTACTGGAGTGATGGCGAGCTTCCTGAGATTTCAGTTCTTTTTCCGGTCGTACATACTACCTTGGAATTTCGTTTCTGTCCCGTATGTGTTCGCATATGTGCCAACAGATGTTGTTTCACTGTAAAAGAAGAGTCACATACTTTACTAGAATATGAGTTCTCTCTGTTTTGTTTCATTTGACTTCAGTTGAAGTTCTCATAAATATAGGGGCCCATTCTTAGGACTAACACTTGATCTTTATATGAGATACATAGATATCTGATTATTCCATTAAAGTTCTCCTTTACCTCTCAAACGTTTAGTTAGTAAATAAGTGAAGAACATTAATGTTCCTCTCCTCAAGTCAACTATGTTATAGTTTATTTTTGTTGTGGGTGAACCTACCTACTCTTTAGTGATGACTAAATGGTAGCAACCGGCTACCATAAATACCCGCTTTTGCCGGGAGAACATTGGTACCACATTTTGGCTTTCTGTCCTTTTTGTTATCAGGTATTTCTATTTTGCGCTCCGTTGATTATTACTGTTGATTATTGTTATATTATTGTTATATTATTGTTACTGTTATTCGGACTCTTTTTTTTAGAGACGAATTATTTTTGAACGCGCGACCTTTTTTTTCTGTGCTGTTTTTTTTTTTTTTTTTCGGATTTCGTTTTCCTCGTCGGCCATGGCAGCTCAATGCCCTGTGCCAAAGGAAAGTTTGACAACGGAGGTGGGGTCGTTACCTTCCTCCCAACCTGGAACGTCGGGATGGGCAAAACCCCCGACTGTGACTATTAACTTGGAGGATTTCAAGGTTAAAATTGAATCTTTTAAGAACCAGATTACTGAAAAAGGATTTATCGTTGACCTACCAAAGTTGCAAGACATCCAAAAGAAGACCCTCAATATGTTCGTTGTGGACCGTAGAACAAAAAAATCAATCAGGGCATCGGTGGATATAATAACTAAACTATTAGCATCGGTAGGTCACAGACCAATTAAGATAATCAAGATTAGAGGATTTAATAACTGGTCGGCTTTATTTTCTACAGAAAATGAATGCATGACACTTTCAAAAAAGCAGATCATCACCCAGGACTATGTGTTGAGGATCGAACACTTGGGAAGACGGCGTACAACAATTTCGGTCTTTCATGTCCCGTTCTACATCGAAGGGGCTCATATTGGCGCATTTTTAGCAAAGTTTGGCGAACTAATGTCTGTGTCTTGCGACCAGTACCTTTCCATATGGAATTACGACATTTTATTAGACAAAAAAGCGTTCACGGAAATTCCATATTATATAGAAATTGGAGATGATAAGTTACCCGTAATAGTCGCTGGCAGAAGACCCGCCTGTTGGACCTGTAACGAGATTGGGCATCTTGCAATCGACTGCCCGGAAAGGAAGAAGCCTATCAATAACCCCAAAAATAAAGTTGAGAAACATTTGGGACCCAGACTTGGATTTCTCATAAAATCACCTGCGAAAAACACCGGAAAAAGCAGTGAGAACGAATTCCCGGTTTTTCCACAGACAGAGGAAGAGGAAGAGGAAGAGGGTGGACCATGGACGATAGTAGAAGGCAAAAAGACGCCCGGAAGACTCGCCCTGGATCAAATGAGGAAAGAGGAAGAAGATTACAAGATGTCAAAGGATCCAGGGCGAGAATCATATGTAAATGCGGTTCAGCTTAACAAGCGTTTGAGAGCGGAAACAAAAGACAGCCCGAACTCTCCCCCCAAGATACAGCCCAGCAAAGTGGCCCCGAAGACCAAATATGATCCTAAAACATCGCCTGTCTCCCCACAGAGAAAAGAAAACTTGTCCCACAAAATGCCACCTCCAGTGTCAGTCCCTATTAAAGAACTACCGTATAAATTAATTCCGCTATCTCCAACCCCTAAAAAAGCAAAGCTGAATACCCCAAGACCCTCCCCGTTCGTCTCACCTCAACACACGCCTAAGAATACACCACCTGCTTCCCCTAAGAAAACTCCAGTGCTCCCTCCCCCAGTCCCGATTCTCAAAAACGCGCTAAAGCCCACTCCCCCCACTCCCCAATGAAAACCGATCGAAGCACCCCCCCTCCACCTCCACAAATTTGTGAATCCACAATTGACCCCGTTAAAGGGAAGACTACAAAACGTCAGCTATTCTACCCTGGTGAAGACATATGCAAAATATCGTCGAAAGTCATCACCAGGGCGAAAGGATACCATTATACTGATCTAAAGAAGTTGCTTGCCTTTACCGAAGTGGGGGGCAAATCAATCGAGGACCCGTACAACTTCCCTGATGCCCCCCGTTTGCTGACTGTAGTGCGGCCTCGAGAGGATGCTAACTCACTCTGGAGGATGGTGGAGGAAGCGAATATAAGTTTTGACATAACGCCACAATTAGCGTGTCACAAGGACCCAAATTTAAGGATTTTGCGAAAATCATGCTTTGGGAGGGTCCCGATTTTATTACATCCTTCCTTATATCGAGCAGCGAAACTAATCTTCCCCCTTGATGTTGGCAGCTTGTCCAAGGACGGCCTCATTGACATTCCGATGGGCACTTACTCCATGGGAAAAGCCGTCGGCACCTTGACCCCATCAATGTTCGTTTCTGAAACCCAACCCTAAAGCACCTTTTTATGGCTCTCAATCTAGCTAGTGTGAATGTCCGAGGGCTGAGGACGGTTCTCGCAAAATTCGAGTTCGACAGGACCTTCAGCAGCTTGGAGTGGATATATGCTGTATTCAGGAGACCCACTTTATTCCAAGTGATTATCTGGGTGCGCTGACTAGGGACTTTCGTGTCTATTCAGCGTACTTCGATTCTCGCTCGAGAGGTGTTTCCTGGCTAGTAAAGCGCACCTTAGATGCGTCGTGTGTCCCTTGCTTCATGGATTCGGAAGGAAGGCTTTGCGATCTGGATGTTACCATAAATGATAAGGCATTTCGATTAATTGGGGTTTATGCGCCCAATAGCCAAAGTGAGCGTGCTCCCTTTTTTCGACGATTCGAGCAGTTCATGAATACTTCTCGGACAGTTATCTTAGCGGGAGACTGGAATGCGGTCCTGGATCCCGATTTAGATCGCTTGGGTAATCCTTCTAGGGGTACTAACCAAAACCGGGATGCTAAGGCATTTCGTGAGTTTCTCGATAAGTTTGATCTTGTCGATAAATTCCGAAATGAGAAGCCTCGGGAAGTAGTATGGACTTGGACAACTAGTTGCCGCGGCTCCGGTTCGTTACAACTTTCGAGTTATATCGACCGGTTCTTAATCAGGAGAGTCGACATAGGAGTATTAGAATGTCCAAGTTTTCATAATATAGTTTACTCGGATCACCGACTTATTCGGGTTCGTGTAAACTTAGCTAGACCTAAGGCTAGAATGGCTGGGTACTGGAAACTCAACACGTCGTTGTTCGATGTGAAGGGTTACCGGGAACAGCTAATACTAACAATATTGCGGGAAATGACGGGTGCTATAATTGGGAATAAGCGGTGGATGAAACTTAAGAAAGTAATTAGGTCCTTTTCTGCCGACTTTAGCCGACGACTTAATCTTGAATCTAGGGCAGAAAAAGCGACACTAGAAACTAGATTGGATCGGGCGGTGGAGGTGGGGGATAGCACTAACGTAATTATACTTAAGGCGAAGCTGGCCTCCTTGGCTAGCAAGGAGAACCAGGCTTCAGTAGTTAGGGCTAGGTTAAAACGAATGCCTCAGGAAGCAACAAATATGGCACCTGAATTGCGTGCAGAGGAGCGGCGACATGCTACGGACCGACATTTCGCACGTGTCACATTGCCGGATGGACGTACCGTGACCACAAACGAAGGTATTTTGGAGGCGTTTCGGTCTCATTTTCAAGATCTTTTCACCAGGGAGCCCGGTCTGTCATTAGCACATTTCGACCCCTATTTAGCTGACTTTTCTCGCCTGGAGGCGACCGAAGCGGCTAGGTGCGAAGGTTGTATAACAGAGGTAGAAGTTCAGGAAGCCTTGGGTCATGTCGGACTGGATCGGTCTCCGGGGATCGATGGTTTGCCCTATGAAGTGTATTTGAGGCTGTCGCACATTTTTGTACCCTTGCTGACCGTTTTATTTAACTCTTGGTTTAGGAACGGGTCTATACCTCAGTACTTAACCAGGGGTATTGTGAAGCTTTTACGCAAGAGCAAAGATGGTGGGGATGGGATAGGTAATTTTCGGCCCTTAACAATGTTAAATACAGAGTGAAAGATTTTGGCCAAGATTTTAGCAAATCGTCTGCAGGTTGTCCTGCCTGGTCTTATTAGCCCTGAACAGACTTGTGCTGTGAAGGGTAGGACTATTCAGGATAACTTGCACGCGTTACGCTTGATCATTGAGAAAGTCGACTCAGAAGCCGCGCTGATCAATTTAGATCAGTCCAAAGCATTTGATAGGGTGGACCATCGTTACTTGGAGGCTGTTTTGTCTTCGGCCGGTTTTGGTCCCCAGTTTCGCTCTTGGATTCGCCTCTTGTATGCAAACCCCGGTTCGCTGGTGGAGGTGAATGGTTTGAGATCTAAGCCCTTTGAGTTATCCAGATCTATTCGTCAGGGTTGTCCTCTTTCACCGATGCTCTATGTGCTTGTGTTGGAGCCTTTCCTTCACAGGCTAAGGGTGAATCCGGTCCTACGTGGAATTGCTTTGACAGGTGCCTGCACCACGTTAAAGTACTCCGCCTATGCCGACGATGTAACAGTGCTTGTAACGAGCAGTGCCGAGATTAGTGTCGTCGACAGAGAAATCAGAATGTATGAAACGGTAACAGGGGCCAAAATTAACTGCGACAAGTCGGTAGGCTTGCGCATCGGTGCCTGGAGGGGTGTATCTCTACAGGGACCCTTCAGTTGGACTGACGGGCCGTGCAAGCTACTCGGCGTCTGGTTTGGTCCGGATCTTCAGCTGGAGAAAAATTGGTCGGAAGTATTGAAAGCGATTCGGGCCGCAGCTGGTCTGTGGACCCGTAGAAATCTTTCGTTAAAGGGGAGAGCGGAAGTGTGTGTTTCTCACATCTATCCACTCATCCTATATCGTCTATCAGTGCTTCCACTCCCGTCGGATACACTGCTTGAATTGCAGCGGGCTCTGTTCAAGTTTTTATGGCTTGGCCGGTCCCATAAGGTTCGTCGCGAGATCTGTTATCTGCATCCTTCTGAGGGCGGTCTGGGTATGCCTAGCGTTGAGATTCGTCAACATACGCTTCGGCTATATTACCTGGATCGGATGTGTACACAATGTGAGGTAAACGGTGGCTTCTGGAAGGAAGACACTAAGAAAGCCTTTCCGGCTTTGAAAAGTGTGCACTTGGATGAGGGGGAGGCTCACAGGTTGCCCCGAGGCGAGTGCTCCTTTTATCGCGAGTGTCGACGGGCCTTGAAGTTCCTTTTACGGGTGAAAGAAAGCCTCTCTGACACCCAGTTGTTGTCCCGAAAGGCATTATATCGGGTTGTAGTGCGGGGATCTGTTCAAGATGATAAGATTGAGGGGCTCGGTTTGTACGAAGGGGGAGCTGCGCTCAATCTGGCCATGGGCGCCTGGGTTGAGATGTTTCGATAATGACGAAGCTTCTTTGGCCTGGCTGATGATAAGAAATGCCCTCTGAGTCGGCAAGAGACTTCACGCAGCTGGCTTTACTAACTCGCCTACTTGCGTCCGATGCGGTGACGAAGACGAGACTTTGAGTCACGCATTCTTTCATTGTCGCATCGTTGTGCCGCTGATCAAGTTTCTTGGGGGTCTCATTGTTCGCATTCTGAACGTAACGTCTTTCGACCTAGAACCAATTAATGTCTGTAGCAACTTGGCTCCGACAACAGATAGGCAGAGACGTTTTGTCTTTTTAAGCTTACTAGCGATTGCGAGACGAGCTATATGGTCTACACGCTTGAAAGTTGTCTACGACGGTGAGACCTTCGCTCCTGTCAGCCTTATTCGAATTTTTAAGTATTTTCTGAAGATTCGCATTAGGGCTGATAGGGCGAAACTCTCGTCGGCAGATTTTGGTGATAGATGGGAGAGAGTGGCGCGTGTTTGTAGAGTGACTGTAGCTGGCATTGAGTGGTATTTAGACGTGCCTTAGGCATAGAATATTGGATTGCAAAAACGAACGTTGTTGAAGACCCGTTTATAAGTTAATATATGTCCCCTGTAATAGTTATGCCAAGTCCATAACTTAGCTAGTGTATGGATGAGTTTCATTACGGCCCCTTTTTTTTTTTTTTTTTTTTTCCCCTATTTAGGTGACAGATAGCGTGATTTGCCAGTGATGCAGGTCACCCTTCGAAATTTTCGAAGGAGGAGTTAATAATAAAGCGTTGGGGTCTGCATCAATTTTCGTTTCGTTTTTTACTGGTAAACCTGCATATCTGCCACAGATTAGTAGTTGGGGGTCTTTTTAATAACTTGGGTTAGTTTTATTTTTATTTTATTTTTTTTTCCCATTGTACATATATATCATTGTTTTTTTGTTTTTTTTGTATATAAAATTTTTAGTGCCCAAATCCCCCATTGCATATATTTTCTATATGGGTTTTAAGTAGGATATTCATTGAATGATTTCTTTCGGTAATTGGTGAAGAAGGATGTATAGTATAAATGTGGTATTTTGGTGAATGATGGTCCTAAATGAAACTACTAGGTTAGTTCTTATTTTGTTAGTATGGACCGAACCTTCCCCGCCCCTTTTTTGGCCTTGTGCCTCATTTCATATGATTTATTTATGTGAATAAATAATGGTACCACATTTTGGCTTTCTGTCCTTTTTGTTATCAGGTATTTCTATTTTGCACTCCGTTGATTATTACTGTTGATTATTGTTATATTATTGTTATATTACTGTTACTGTTATTCGGACTCTTTTTTTTTAGAGACGAATTATTTTTGAACGCTCGACCTTTTTTTTCTGTGCTGTTTTTTTTTTTTTTTTCGGATTTCGTTTTCCTCGTCGGCCATGGCAGCTCAATGCCCTGTGCCAAAGGAAAGTTTGACAACGGAGGTGGGGTCGTTACCTTCCTCCCAACCTGGAACGTCGGGATGGGCAAAACCCCCGACTGTGACTATTAACTTGGAGGATTTCAAGGTTAAAATTGAATCTTTTAAGAACCAGATTACTGAAAAAGGATTTATCGTTGACCTACCAAAGTTGCAAGACATCCAAAAGAAGACCCTCAATATGTTCGTTGTGGACCGTAGAACAAAAAAATCAATCAGGGCATCGGTGGATATAATAACTAAACTATTATCATCGGTAGGTCACAGACCAATTAAGATAATCAAGATTAGAGGATTTAATAACTGGTCTGCTTTAGTTTCTACAGAAAATGAATGCATGACACTTTTAAAAAAGCAGATCATCACCCAGGACTATGTGTTGAGGATGGAACACCTTGGAAGACGGCGTACAACAATTTCGGTCTTTCATGTCCCGTTCTACATCGAAGGGGCACATATTGGCGCATTTTTAACAAAGTTTGGCGAACTAATGTCTGTGTCTTGCGACCAGTACCTTTCCATATGGAATTACGACATTCTATTAGACAAAACAGCGTTCACTGAAATTCCATATTACATAGAAATTGGAGATGATAAGTTACCCGTGATAGTTGCTGGCAGAAGACCCGCCTGTTGGGCCTGTAACGAGATTGGGCATCTTACAATCGACTGCCCAGAAAGGAAGAAGCCTATCAATAACCCCAAAAATAAAGTTGGGGAACATTTGGGACCCAGACTTGGATTTCTCATAAAATCACCTGCGAAAAACACTGGAAAAAGCAGTGAGAACGAATTCCCGGTTTTTCCACAGACAGAGGAAGAGGGTGGACCATGGACGATAGTAGAAGGCAAAAAGACGCCCGGAAGACTCACTCTGGATCAAATGCGGAAAGAGGAAGAAGAATACAAGATGTCAAAGGATCCAGGGCGAGAATCATATGTAAATGCGGTTCAGCTTAACAAGCGTTTGAGAGCGGAAACAAACGACAGCCCGAACTCACCCCCAAGACACAGCCCAGCAAAGTGGCCCCGAAGACCAAATATGATCCTAAAACATCGCCTGTCTCCCCACAGAGAAAAGAAAACTTGTCCCACAAAATGCCACCCCCAGTGTCAGTCCCTATTAAAGAACTACCGTATAAATTAATTCCGCTAACTCCAACCCCTAAAAAAGCAAAGCTGAATACCCCAAGACCCTCCCCGTTCGTCTCACCTCAACACACGCCTAAGAATACACCACCTGCTTCCCCTAAGAAAACTCCAGTGCTCCCTCCCCCGGCCCCGATTCTCAAACACAAGCTAAAGCACACTCCTCCCCACTCCCCAATGAAAACCGATCGAAGCACCCCCTCCACCTCCACAAATTTGTGAATCCACAATTGCCCCCGTTAAAGGGAAGACTACAAAACGTCAGCTATTTTACCCTGGTGAAGACATATGCAAAATATCGTCGGAAGTCATCACCAGGGCGAAAGGATACCATTATACTGATCTAAAGAAGTTGCTTGCCTTTACCGAAGTGGGGGGCAAATCAATCGAGGACACGTACAACTTCCCTGATGCCCCCCGATTGCTGACTGTAGTGTGGCCTCGAAAGGATGCTTAGTCGCTCTGGAGAATGGTGGAGGAAGCGAATATAACTTTTGACATATCGCCACAATTAGCGTGTCACAAGGACCCAAATTTAAGGATTTTGAGAAAATCATGCTTTGGGAGGGTCTCGATTTTATTACATCCTTCCTTATATCGAGCAGCGAAACTAATCTTCCCCCTTGATCTTGGCAGCTTGTCTCATGACGGCCTCATTGACATTCCGATGGGCACTTACTTCATGGGAAAAGCCGTCGGCACCTTGACCCCATCAATGTTCGTTTCTGAAACCCAACCCTAAAGCACCTTTTTATGGCTCTCAATCTAGCTAGTGTGAATGTTCGGGGGCTAAGGGACGGCCTTCGCAAAATTCGAGTTCAACAGGACCTTCAGCAGCTTGGAGTGGATATATGCTGTATTCAGGAGACCCACTTTATTCCAAGTGATTATCTGGGTGCGCTGACTAGGGACTTTCGTGTCTATTCAGCGTACTTCGATTCTCGCTCGAGAGGTGTTTCCTGGCTAGTAAAGCGCACCTTAGATGCGTCGTGTGTCGCTTGCTTCATGGATTCGGAAGGAAGGCTTTGCGTTCTGGATGTTATCATAAACGATAAGGCATTTCGATTAATTGGAGTTTATGCGCCCAATAGCCAAAGTGAGCGTGCTCCCTTCTTTCGACGATTCGAGCAGTTCATGAATACTTCTCGGACAGTTATCTTAGCGGGAGACTGGAACGTGGTCCTGGATCCCGATTTAGATCGCTTGGGTAATCCTTCTAGGGGTACTAACCAAAACCGGGATGCTAAGGCATTCCGTGAGTTTCTCGATAAATTTGATCTTGTCGATAAATTCCGAAATGAGAATCCTCGGGAAGTAGTATGGATTTGGACTACTAGTCGCCGCGGCTCCGGTTCGTTACAACTTTCGAGTTATATCGACCGGTTCTTAATCAGGAGAGTCGACAGGAGTATTAGAATGTCAAAGTTTTCATAATATAGTTTACTCGGATCACCGACTTATTCGGGTTCGTGTAAACTTAGCTAGACCTAAAGCTAGAATGGCTGGGTACTGGAAACTCAACACGTCGTTGTTCGATGTGAAGGGTTACCGGGAACAGCTAATACTAACAATATTGCGGGAAATGACGGGTGCTATAATTGGGAATAAACTTAAGAAAGTGATTAGGTCCTTTTCTGCCGACTTTAGCCGACGACTCAACCTAGAATCTAGGGCAGAAAAAGCGACACTAGAAACTAGATTAGATCGGGTGGTGGAGGCGGGGGATAGCACTAACGTAATTATACTTAAGGCGAAGCTGGCCTCCTTGGCTAGATAGGAGAACCAGGCTTCAGTAGTTAGGGCTAGGTTAAAACGAATGCCTCAGGAAGCAACAAATATGGCACCTGAATTGCGTGCAGAAGAGCGGCGACATGCTACGGACCGACATTTCGCACGTGTCACATTGCCGGATGGACGTACCGTGACCTCAAACGAAGGTATTTTGGAGGCGTTTCGGTCTCATTTTCAAGATCTTTTCACCGGAGAGCCCGGTCTGTCATTAGCACATTTCGACCCCTATTTAGCTGACTTTTCTCGTCTGGAGGCGACCGAAGCGGCTAGGTGCAAAGGTTGTATAAGAGAGGTAGAAGTTCAGGAAGTCTTGGGTCATGTCGGCCTGGATCGGTCTCGGGGATCGATGGTTTGCCCTACGAAGTGTATTTGAGGCTGTCGCACATTTTTGTACCCTTGCTGACAGTTTTATTTAACTCTTGGTTTAGGAACGGGTCTATACCTCAGTACTTAACCAGGGGTATTGTGAAGCTTTTACGCAAGAGCAAAGATGGTGGGGATGGGATAGGTAATTTTCGGCCCTTAACAATGTTAAATACAAAGTTGAAGATTTTGGCCAAGATTTTAGAAAATCGTCTGCAGGTTGTCCTGCCTGGTCTTATTAGCCCTGAACAGACTTGTGCTGTGAAGGGTAGGACTATTCAGGATAACTTGCACGCGTTACGCTTGATCATTGAGAAAGTCGACTCAGAAGCCGCGCTGATCAATTTAGATCAGTCCAAAGCTTTTGATAGGGTGGACCATCGTTACTTGGAGGCTGTTTTGTCTTCGGCCGGTTTTGGCCCCCAGTTTCGCTCTTGGATTCGCCTCTTGTATGCAAACCCCGGTTCGCTGGTGGAGGTGAATGGTTTGAGATCTAAGCCCTTTGAGTTATCCAGATCTATTCGTCAGGGTTGTCCTCTTTCACCGATGCTCTATGTGCTTGTGTTGGAGCCTTTCCTTCACAGGCTAAGGGTGAATCCGGTCCTACGTGGAATTGATTTGACAGGTGCCTGCACCACGTTAAAGTACTCCGCCTATGCCGACGATGTAACAGTGCTTGTAACGAGCAGTGCCGAGATTAGTGTCGTCGACAGAGAAATCAGAATGTATGAAACGGTAACAGGGGCCAAAATTAACTGCGACAAGTCGGTGGGCTTGCGCATCGGTGCCTGGAGGGGTGTATCTCTACAGGGACCCTTCAGCAGGACTGACGGGCCGTGCAAGCTACTCGGCGTCTGGTTTGGTCCGGATCTTCAGCTGGAGAAAAATTGGTCGGAAGTAATGAAAGCGATTCGGGCCGCAACTGGTCTGTGGACCCGTAGGAATCTTTCGTTAAAGTGGAGAGCGGAAGTGTGTGTTTCTCACATCTGTCCACTCATCCTATATCGTCTATCAGTGCTTCCACTCCCGTCGGATACACTGCTTGAATTGCAGCGGGCCCTGTTCAAGTTTTTATGGCTTGGCCGGTCCCATAAGGTTCGTCGCGAGATCTGTTATCTGCATCTTTCTGAGTGCGGTCTGGGTATGCCTAGCGTTGAGATTCGTCAACATACGCTTCGGCTATATTACCTGGATCGGATGTGTACACAATGTGAGGTAAACGGTGGCTTCTGGAAGGAAGACACTAAGAAAGCCTTTCCGGCTTTGAAAAGTGTGCACTTGGATGAGGGGGAGGCTCACAGGTTGCCCCGAGGCGAGTGCTCCTTTTATCGCGAGTGTCGACGGGCCTTGAAGTTCCTTTTACGGGTGAAAGAAAGCCTCTCTGACACCCAGCTGTTGTCCCGAAAGGCATTATATCGGGTTATAGTGCGGGGATCTGTTCAAAATGATAAGATTGAGGGGCTCGGTTTGACGAAGGGGGAGCTGCGCTCAATCTGGCCATGGGCGCCTGGGTTGAGATGTTTCGATAATGACGAAGTTTCTTTGGCCTGGCTAATAAGAAATGCCCTCTGGGTCGGCTAGAGACTTCACGCAGCTGGCTTTACTAACTCGCCTACTTGCGTCCGATGCGGTGACGAAGACGAGACTTTGAGTGACGCCTTCTTTTATCGCCGCATCGTTGTGCTGCTGATCAAGTTTCTTGGGGGTCTCATTGTTCGCATTCTGAACGTAACGTCTTTCGACCTAGAACCAATTAATGTATGTAGCAACTTGACACCGACAACAGATAGGCAGAGACGTTTTGTCTTTTTAAGCTTACTAGCGATTGCGAGACGAGCTATATGGTCTACACGCTTGAAAGTTGTCTACGACGGTGAGACCTTCGCTCCTGTCAGCCTTATTCGAATTTTCAAGTATTTTCTAAAGATTCGCATTAGGGCTGATAGGGCGAAACTCTCGTCGGCAGATTTTGGTGATAGATGGGAGAGAGTGGCGCGTGTTTGTAGAGTGACTGTAGCTGCCATTGAGTGGTATTTAGATGTGCCTTAGGCATAGAATATTGGATTGCAAAAACGACCGTTGTTGAAGACCCGTTTTATAAGTTGATATATGTCCCCTGTAATAGTTATGCCAAGTCCAAAACTAAGCTAGTGTATGGATGAGTTTCATTACGGGCCCCCTTTTTTTTCTCCCCTATATAGGTGATAGATAGCGTGATTTGCCAGTGATGCAGGTCATCCTTCGATATTTTCGAAGGAGGAGTTAATAATAAAGCGTTGGGGCCTGCATCAATTTTCGTTTCGTTTTTGACTGGTAAACCTGCATATCTGCCACATATTAGTAGTGGGGGGTCTTTTTACTAACTTGGGGTAGTTTTATTTTTATTTTATTTCTTTTTCATTCCCATTGTACATATGTATCATTGTTTTTTGTTTTTTTTTGTATATAATTTTTTTAGTGCCCAAATCCCCCATTGCATATAATGTATATATGGGTTTTAAGTAGGATATTCATTGAATGATTTCTTTTGGTAATTGGTGAAGAAGGATGTATAGTATAAATGTGGTATTTTGGTGAATGATGGTCCTAAATGAAACTAGCTAGGTTAGTTCTTATTTTGTTAGTATTGACCGAACCTTTCTCCGCCCCTTTTTTGGCCTTGTGCCTCATTTCATATGATTTATTTATGTGAATAAATAATGGTACCACATTTTGGCACTAGCACTGCTAACACTGACTTGTGTATAATTTCTCTGTTCAATACAATTCATTATTATTATCTCTAAACCTGTTGTTCTTTTATTTCATTGTTGGTACCCCTAAACGGGTCCACAACAACTAGCGGCAAGTGATTCGTAAAGGACTTCGTTGGAAACACCTTGGACATTTCAACCTGTGAGTGATAAATCAGTGTCTACAACACGGTCAACCTTCGAAAAAAAAAATTCTACCCGTTCAAAAAAAAAAACCTTGTGCTGTACAATTTTTGGGAAGATATTGGAAACATCGAATACATTCAATTTTGGGACGAGTCTGCCTTACAAGAAATAACCAGTTTAAACAATTACTGGAAAAAAAGTAAGATAGATTTTACTATTTGTGTTCTGTGTATTTCAATACGGGATTTTACATCGTGCAACAAATGAAATTGGAATACCATGTGCTTATAAAACTGAAAGGTTTGAAAAAAAACAAAAAAACTCCATACTACAAAAAACTTTTTTCGTGTCTGATATAGTCAAACGTATTTTGCGAACAGACTTGTCACTGTAAAATCGTATAGTCGAAAAAAACAATCTGACAAGTAAAACCAAGTTACTTTCTTGAATAACCTGTCAATTTTTTATATAGCCATTACTTGCTATTTTGCATTTTCAGCCTACACTGAAAGGCAAACGGACTTATTGGAAAAAAAAGTTCCAGATGCGAACAAAAATACAAATAATTTGTTAAATTAATTACCCAATAAGCCGGATTAATAAAATCGTTTTTTTTCTCAAAGAACTTTGAAAAAAGAAGAAAAAAAGATTAGCAAGTGCCGGTCGAATTCGAGACCCGAATGACGCAGTGATGAGAAGGGGTTGAGTTTGTTATTAAGCAGTAAGCATTTGAAAAGACAAAAATAGTGAAAGACTATTTGTGACTTTAATTTCTTTTCAAGAAAGTATTTCTTTAATCATGGAAGATTTCTCGAAACAGATATTGGAGATGATTAAATTTCAATCAGAACAACAGAAGGAAAACGATGAAAAACATCTTGCTCTACAAAAGGAATTTCAGTCTCAACAGAAGGAATTTCAGTCGCAGCAATTAAGTTTGTTGAAATATTTTGAGGAAAAAGATTTAGCACGAGAGCAAGAAGATAGAAAATCTTAAGACGAACAATTGATTGGGATAAAAAATTTACAATTAGAGCAACAGACTAAATCAGATAGAAAATTTGTACAGTTGACACAAGCAATGATAAATACGACGAATGACGACAGCGACGCGTTCAACCAAAATGCAATATGGTCAGCTATAGAAACCTTCAACTATGTGCCTAAAGAGGACCTAAACTTCGAATCATGGTACCGTCGATATCAGGATTTTTTCGACATTGATTGTAGCACATGGTCAGAAAAGAAAAAGGTTCGTTTAGTTCTTCGTAGACTAGGTACGGCAGAGCATACAAAATTTGTCGATTATATTCTGCCGAAGAAAACGGGTGAACTATCTTTCACGGAAACCATTAAAATGTTAATGGAACTATATTGCCCCAAAACAAGTTTATTCCACAAAAGGTGGAAATATATGAACCTAACGCGAAAAGAAAGCCAGGATTACTCAACAGTTGCTTCAATCGTCAATAAACATTGTGACGACTTTAAGTTATCATCCTTGACAGCGGACAATTTCAAAGTATTAATATTTATTCAAGGGCTCGTCTCGCAAAACGATGCGGAGTTAAAAAGACGTTCAATAAGCAAACTAGAAACCAAGCTAAATTTAACATTGCAACAACTGGCCGAAAGCTGTCAACGACATATTTCCGAGAAAAAGGAAGCTAAAGAAATAGAGGAAGCAGCAATTTCTAATATTAAAAATGTTCGTCGTTTTTCAAAAAAAATCATACTCTTCGAAGAAAAAATTCAGGAAGGATTTGCCTCAAAGGTCGGATGAAAAATTGCCAAACCACCCTTGTTGGGGTTGCGGGGACCTACATTGGTACCAGAAGTGTCCTTTTAAACGAAAAAATTGTGACAAATGCCATAAAATGGGACACAAAGCCTCACATTGCAGAAGTAACACAAGAAAAAAAGTTATATAAAAACAACTAGAATTAATGGTGGCAACCTAAACATACGAAAGTATGTTACGGTAACAATGAACAATCAAGATGTTAAACTACAGCTTGATTCAGGGTCTGACCTATCAATTATTAATATTAATACCTGGAAAAAGATCGGCAGACCGACTATGCTACGCACAGATGAAGTGGCTCGATCGGTAACCGGAGAGAAAATAAACTTTGAAGGGGAAGTCATTTCAAAAGTGACACTAAAAAATAAGACATTAAAATTACGCATGTTCGTAATGAAACATACAGGAAATTTATTCGGTTGAGATTGGATTCAGCACTTCCAGCTCTGGGATTCGCCGATAAGCGCCTATTGTCAACGAATAGAGAACCTTTCTGCTGAAGCAGAAACATTGAAGAAGGATTTGGAAGAGTCATTCCCCAAGGTGTTTTCTAATGAATTAGGACGCTGTACAAAAATGAAGGCGAGTTTTGAACTAATTGAAAATAAGAATCCCGTTTTTAAGAGAAAACGAAGTGTACCATTTGCCTCTCTTGAGAAAATTAATGCAGAAATAGACCGGTTGGTGGAGAAAGGTATTTTAACACCAGTTGACTACTCGGAATAGGCGGCCCCAACCGTCTACGTGAAGAAAAAATCTGGAGAGATCAGAGTGTGTGTCGATTTCTCAACCGGTTTGAACGATGCGCTGAAAGATTATCACTATCCTCTGCCGACACCAGAAGAGGTTTTCACAAAATTAAACGGTGGAAAACTGTTCTAAAAAATTGACTTGAGTGAAGCCTATCTGCAAATACCTGTAGAGGAAGATAGCTCTAAGCTTCTCTGTATTTCGACACACAGGGGACTACTAAAGTTCAATCGTCTCCCTTTTGGAATTAAAGTGGCCCCGTCGATTTTTCAGCAGGTAATCGACACGATGTTGAGCGGACGCGATTTTTCGATCGGCTACCTTGACGATATCTTAATGAAAAGTACGAACGTCGGAGAGCACCGTGAGCACGTAAACAAAGTATTCGAAAGGATAAGCGATTTTGGTTTTATACTCAAGGAGTCAAAGTGTGAATTATTTCTAGAAGAGATCAAATACTTAGGACATGTCATTGATAAGAATGGAAGACGTCCCGACCCAAAAAGATTTATAGCCATCAAGAATATGCCCGAACCGAACAATGTTACCCAACTACAAAGCTTCCTGGGTCTCGCAAACTATTACGAAAAATTCATTCCCAGTATGCACAAATTGCGAGCCCCCTTAAATGAGTTACTAAAAAAAGATAGTAAATGGGAATGGTCCGCCGACTGTCAATCTGCATTCGACAACCTAAAAACGAAGTTAACTTCAGAATTATTTCTTACTCATTTTAATCCAGAGCTAAAAACTATTGTTGCAAGTGACGCCAGCTCCTACGGCATTGGGGCGTGCATTTTGCATAAAATGCCGGATGGCTCGATAAAACCCATCGCGCACGCTTCAAGAACTTTACTTCCTGCAGAGAAAAATTACTCGCATATTGAAAATGAAGCGTTGGGTATTGTGTTCGCAATGACCAAATTTCACAGGTATCTACACGGCCGTCATTTTATCCTACAAACAGACCATAAGCCACTTATCACCATCTTTGGATCAAAAAAGGCTTGCCAACCTACACAGCAAACCGCCTACAGAGATGGGGTATAATTATGTTAAATTATGACTTTGAGATGGAATGTTTACCGTCAGAAAGACTAGGACACGCAGATGGTTTATCGCGGCTAATCCCAAAGTACACGGAACCGCTCGAGGATACAGTTATAGCATCCCTTCGGTCTGAATATGACTATAGTAAAGTGCTGTGTAACACAATAAAAGAGCTGCCAGTCACACTTGGCGATATACAAAAAGAGGCACGAGAAGATAATTTTATTATCGAAATTAAAAATAGATTACAAACAGACGATGAGCAAACGGCAGAAGCTTTTTTAGTCTGTTGCGACACATTATTATACCGGGAGCGAGTAGTAATCCCAGCTACGCTAAAAAAAAATCCTGAAAGATTTCCATAAGGGGCATCCCGGAGCGACACGCATGAAGAGCCTAATGAGATCTTATGTGTATTGGAAAAACATGGACAGGGACATAGAGACGAAGGTGAAGGCCTGTGCGGGCTGCGCGTCGGCAGCGAAAGCACCACCTATTCAGTACTGTCAATGGCCATAGGCAGAGCAACCATGGTCCCGGATTCACATAGATTTTGCGGGGCCATTGGAAGGCTTCTACTATTTAATTATAGTCGACAGCTACTCAAAATGGCCAGAAGTTGTTAGATTTAAAAACCCAACAACGGATGTCACGATATGTGCGTTGCATGAACTGTTTGCCCGAATCGGAGTGGTGGACATTGTTGTATCGGACAACGGTACACAATTTACTTCACGAGAGTTCAAAGAATTTTGTGAAGACTTTCAAATTAAACATATCACCACTCCGACTTACCATCCGAGGTCAAACGGACAGGCATAAAAATTTGTTGATATCTTAAAGAGAGCGTTGAAAAAATCGACGGGCACGCTGAGAGAAAAGGCACTCCAGCATCTCCTTCAAGTGTATAGAATTACACCCAACGAGAACACACCAGCCCAAGTACCACCGGTGGAAGTAATGTTTGGAAGAAAAATAAAGTCGGTATTCGACAAACTTTTACCAAAACAGGTGAAACCGACCAACATTACGGCACCAAAGAAGAGTTACGAGGATAGAGAGAAGGTGTTCTTCCAGGAACACCATGGAAACAAAACCGTGTGGGAAGTGGGAAAGGTACAAAAACGATTGGGGCGGATGGTGTACATTGTAGAGGGTCCTAGAGGCACCTGTAAAAACACACATTAACCAAATGCGTCGTCGCATATCGGACGACCCAGGGGAAGGCCCATCGGATCAGAGTGAGACCATCATGGAAGATCTATACGACGCATTTGAGCTGCCAACACCAAAAACGCCTCTGGAACAGAGACGTTCATCAAGAAAACGTAAAGTAACCGGGAGTTTCGAGGTGAATCCTAGGAAAAAGATATACCTTGAGATTCCGGGGGAATGAGTTTCGGAAGGGGGGTGTTGTAGATGAACCTACCTACCCTTTTGTGATGACTAAATGGTAGCAACCGGCTACCATGAATACCGGCTTTTGCCGGGAGAACATTGGTACCACATTTTGGCACAAGCACTGCCAACACTGACTTGTGTATGATTTCTCTGTTCAGTACAATTCATAATTATTATCTCTAAACCTGTTGTTCTTTTATTTCATTGTTAGTACCCCTAAACGGGTCCACAACAATTTTTCTTGTGGTCTCTTGTTCTAACTGGATTCCAGGACAAGAATTCATCTAGTCTGGTGGAGTATCCAGTTAAATGCTGTTACTTGAGGTAATATTAGTTGGATAAGGTGCACCATTCCTTGTATTGTCTAGTGTATAGCTCTGTCGAGGGGATCTTATTTGGGCTTCGAATACTATGTTATTTTGAATATGTGGTCAGGGTTTACTTGTAAGGTGAAGTATCCTCATGTCAGGTTGCCCTGACAACCCCTTTTAAAGATAGACGGAAGACACCTGAGAATGGCGTCTGGTAAGTAATTCAAACTTTCTTTTTTAAATGTTCTCATCCTTTTGTTTTTGTTGGACATGGGGTATACTAACGGATGCCAGACATACACCCGCTATTTCAGGCACTCCAGCCGAGAGATCTTTTTACGATTCTAACCGTCCCTTTAAGTGCAATTGTTTGTATCTCTCTTGCACTTAGGTGACTGGGTATATTCACCAGCTAGTTTTTGAAATTCTGTTTCATTAGTCCGGTTGCTCCTATAATTACTGGTATGATGGAGAATTTTCCTAAGATTCCAGTTTCTTTTCATGTCGTACATAATACATTGGTATTTCGTAATCTTTTCCCTTTCAGCTCTGTTTAAGTCAGCATCATTAGGGACACTGACTTCAATTAGATTTGCTACTTTCTCCCTTTTATCCCATTCGCATATGATGCGACATATAATGTTTCTGTGTAAAAGAAACGCCACAAACTTCACAAGAATATAGTTTCTCAGTTTTGTTTCATTTTACTTTAGTTGATGGTCTAGGAAATCAAGGGACCCTTCCTATAACTAACACTTGATCTCTATACGAGATACATAGATATTCGCAAATTCCATAAAAGTTCTCTTTTATCGGTCAAACGTTTAGTTTGTAAAGTAGATAAGAATATTTATTTTCCTCTCCCCAATTGACCTGCTAAGTTATAGTATATCTTTCTTGTGGTATTTTAGTCTTACCGGATTCCAGGACAAAAATTCATCTAGTCTGCTGGAGTACCCAGCTCAGTGCTGTTACTAGAGGCAACATCACTTGGAGAAGGTGCACCATGTTTCGCATAAGTCAGTGTTGGCTAGCCATGTCGATGGAATCTTATTTGGAAATCGAACGCTATGTTAATTTGAATATTTAGTCAGGGTTTACTTGTAGGAGGAAGTATAATAATGTCAGGTTGTCCTGAAAAAACCCTGTGTAGAGAGACCTTAAAAACTCGAGGTAAGTGTCTAGTAGGCATTCAAGTTCTCTCTCATTTAATGTGTTACGTTTTCACTACTAAAAAGCCCTAAAAGTTACGTAAAGGGACGTATATATATATATATATATATATATATATATATATATATATATATATATATATATATATATATATACATAGATTCATATACATTTATTTATAAAATAGTTATCCACGTACACGTGTTTCGCTATAACAAATTGACACACACACATAAATATATATATATATATATATATATATATATATATATATATATATATATACATAGATTCATATATATTTATTTATAAAATAGTTATCCACGTAGACGTGTTTCGCTATAACAAAGTGACAGACACACATAAATATATATATATATATATATATATATATATATATATATATATACATTACTTGATTTATCTATATATGTATTACAAAAGACTAGAATAACATCGGTATCGTCGGTTTCAAATCAAACAAAGGGAACCTATAATTGGTGTCTCCTACCGGACTTTTTTCAGCCTCTTTTATGTCTGCCCTCTTCGATAATGGCGACTCACTTGTGCGACTCTTTGACGATATGTTGATCCTCTACTATAGATTCATTTTGATTAATTTTTAGCTAATTTCTACCCGCTAAGAGTTTTTTCTATGATTTGTGGATTTTAGTCTAATTGCATTCCGTTCATCTCTCGCTTCATAGAATTAAAATTCAAAACAAAAATCCCAAAAATAAACATATTAAAGTTAAAATTTCAAGAAAATTAGAAAAATAAAATAAAAACGCAATAGCGAATAAGAATCTGATTATTTTAAATACGTGTTAAATAATACCGTACAAATATGGATGTCCAAGAGTCACAGTGTTCTAGTTTATCTAATGCCCAAATCAACCGCAAATTTGGTATCAGTACCTTCGAACCCATCTCCTTATCTATATCAAAAGTACTAAATTAAAACTGCGTAAAAATAATATCGGAAAAAAATGTTCCGACATTTTTCGCGTTCCCTTTCCAGTGTGATAGTTTCCATTATTAGCCGACCGAGTAAAATATTCATGATACATAAATATATAAAAATATATAAATATAAAAATTAGTAAAGATTGTGTTTTTCCAGTCAAATCATCGTACGTCTTTCAATTCTTCTTTATATTTAGAAAGATATAAAAATGAACTGAAGGTAAACGCTTTATCCACACGGCCATTGATCAAACAAAAATACTTTGTTTTTTTTGCGTAGGGATACAAAAATAAAATAATTTTTTTTACCTCTCACTATAGATCTAAACTAGTTCAATTGTCTAAAATAAATAAAGAAACATAAAAAATATTAACTTTTAATTAAAAAGAACATAAAATACGTACGATGATTTGATTATAAAACGACTTCACTTATTTTTATTTTTATTACTTATTTTTCTTACTCGTAATGAAAATGTCCAAATCATTATATGTATGTTCTTCGATCGGCTAATAATGGAAAATATTAAACTTGAAGGGGAACGCTTAAAATGTCAGACATTTTTTTTCTACTGTTATTCTTATTTATTTTACATTTTTTAGTAATGCGTTTTATAAAGGTTCAAGAACTTCTGACATCGATAAGGTCATCGGCTCGAACGTGCTGATGGGAAATCTGCAGTTAGTTTGGCTCTTAGATCAACCGCTTAACTGCGATACCATGACACACATGCAGACATAAAACAACTTGGCTTAATATATATGGAAGTGTAAACAGATCAATAAAGGTCTATGGTTTGTTTTCATTTATTTGCTTAGCGACATATCAAACCTATTTTATGTTGTTTCATGTATTATAAATAATTATTGTATACGATAAATTAAACACAAGTTGGGGGAGGGTAAATTACGCATTCCTCAGCATTATGAATTACGTAAGACTTAGAAATGATTACTTCTGTTGTGTACAGTCCCTTTCCCATGTAAGAGATGTAATTAGTCCTCTCTATATCGTTATTTTTATTCCGAGTGTTCCACTGATTTTCGTAAATTCTTTATAAGAGGTATTAGACATTAATTAATACATACTCTCATGAATTTCAGGGTTTTTTCTCGAGCATTTTAAATAAATAAAATAATATAACCACAACTTTCCATTTCAAAATTCAAATATATCATATATTTGCATTAAATTCGATCCATAGTTATTAGACACTGATTAAGGATAATTCCATGAATTTCAATTTCCTCTTAAATTTTAAACATTTTATAGAATCAATATCATCTCATGGATTTCGATGAAAATTAGAATAATGGTTTTATAAATAAGGTTTAGTATCATTCTATCGTGATTTTAATGTTAGTAAGCGGTCATAAAGTGATGCAAAACGGTTCTATTCGAGACGGTTATTCTTATAATATATATATATATATATATATATATATATATATATATATATGACTGTTGCAAGTATTGGCTATTCCATCTCATTGCGCCTATTCTTCTTTTATACTCGACCTACTACTACTCTTCTCCGTTAACGGCTGACACTAACACCCACTCACCTCCATTCCAATCTTTTTCCGCCTCACATTCTTTCTTTACACTCATACTCTTTCCCTTACTCTCTTTACCGATCGTCTTTGACTTTTGGTTGTATAAAGGCTTTCGTGTCCTTTCAATATAGTCCTTCCACACAAAAGATTATGGTCGGTTTAATCCACCGAAATATAAACTGACTATGGAGAATGTTTAGTACTAATGACTTACAACTCATCAAGGCCCGAAGGTCACTCAAGGATAAGGGTCAATGAGTTTGTCAGGTGGACGGTGAGACACATATCTTGAGGATTGGAGAGGATGGGTGACACTGGGAAGAATTTGATTATCTGAAAAGACGGCTTAACGAGAATTTGTTAACATTAGACTTGAAAACGACAATGTTGTAGTGAGTTTGGAAGCAGCAACAAGGTATTGCGTTCAACGGACGAGTAGTTCTTGGAAAGAAACTCTGCTCATATAAGTTCCGTTTAACTTCGGGTACACATATGTGTAAAGTAAAAATTATTTAGAGTGGTTGTAGTTAGACAAGTTTTTGAATGTTTTACAAACCGAAAGAGTGCTGCTCAGTCGAGCACCTAACATGTAAATTCAGAGAAGGTAGGGAAAGGCCATCTACCTTTCTTCTGTGAAAAAGAGGGCACGTCTACTAGATTTTGTAGTCGGTTTAGTAATCTGTACATACAGAATAGAGTGCTCTGAGTGGTGTCTCCCTAGATGTGGGAACAGTACTCCATCTTAAGATGTATTTTACTCTTATACATCTATGAGATTGTGTAAGGATTGAGATACATTCTGGAGCGGAAGAATGATCCAACTATTTAGCCAGCGACTTTAGGCAGTCCTAGAAGCACATCAAAGCCGGTTCCTCCTAAAAAAAGGAGGGATCCATTTAAACTTGAACCAAGTTAGAATCCGAGTGTTGATAGTGAAAAGAAAGAAGCTTAGTTTTAGATGTATTAAAAGTAACCAACCAGATACCAGATATAATACAAAGTAACTAAGCAGACACTAAATATAATGAAAGTAACCAGTCAGACACAAGACAAAATAAAAGTAATCAGTTTAGCACTAGATATAATTAAGGTTACAAGCAATACACTAGATATAATAAAAGAAACCTACCAGACACTAGATGTAATAAAAGTAACCAGCCAGACAGTAAATATAATAAAAGTAACTAGCAAGACACTAGTTATAATTAAAATAATAAACCAGGTGCGAGATATAATTACAGTAACCAGCTAGACACAAGATATAATAAAAGTAACCAGTCTAGCACCGGATAGAATTAAGTTTGCAAGTCAGACACTAGATGTAATAAAAGTAACCTACCAGACAGTAGATATAATTAAAGTAATCAACCAGGTGCTAGATATTATAACAGAAACCAGATAGGCACTAGATATAATGAAAGTAACCGGTCTAGCATTAGATATAATAAAGGTTACAAGTCAGACACAAGATATAATGAAAGTAACACGTCTAGCACCAGATATAATAAAAGTTACCAGTCAGACACAAGATATAATAAAAGTTACCAGGCAGACACTAGATATAATAAAAGTAACCAGCAAGACACTAGATATAATTAAAGTAACAAGCCAAACACAAGATATAATTAAAGTAACCAGACAGACGTTAGATATAATGAAAGTAACCAGTCAGACACTAAATATAATTAAAGTAACCAGCCAGACACTAGATATAATAAAAGTTACCAGCCAGACACTAGATATAATAAAAGTAACTAGCCAGACACTAGATATAATAAAAGTTACCAGCCAGACACTAGATATAATAAAAGTTACCAGCCAGACACTAGATATAATAAAAGTTACCAGCCAGACACTAGATATAATAAAAGTTACCAGCCAGAAACTAGATATAATAAAATTACCAGACAGACACTACATATAATTAAAGTAACCAGCAAGACACTAGATATAATTAAAGTAACCAGCCAGACACTAGATATAATAAAACTTACCAACCAGACACTAGATATAATAAAAGTTACCAGCCAGACACTAGATATAATTAAAGTAACCAGCCAGACACTAGATATAATAAAAGTTACCAGCCAGACACTAGATATAATAAAAGTTACCAGCCAGACACTAGATATAATTAAAGTAACCAGCCAGACACTAGATATAATAAAAGTTACCAGCCAGACACTAGATATAATAAAAGTTACCAGCCAGACATTAGATATAATAAAAGTTACCAGCCAGACACTAGATATAATAAAAGTTACCAGCCAGACACTAGATATAATTAAAGTAAACAGCCAGACACCAGATATAATTAAAGTAACCAGCCAAACACTAGATATAATAAAGGTTACTAGCCAGACACTAGATATAATAAAAGTTATCAGCATTACACTAAATATAATAAAAGTAACAAGCCAGACACGAGATATAATAAAAGTTACCAGCCAGACACTAGATATAATTAAAGTAACAAGCCAGACCCTTGATATAAGAAAAGTAACTAGCCAGAAATTAGATATAATTAAAGTAACCAGTCTAGCACTAGATATAATAAAGGTTACAAGTCAGAAGAAGATATAATAAAAGTTACCAGCCAGACACTAGATATAATTAAAGTAACCAGCCAGACACTAGATATAATAAAAGTTACCAGCAAGACACTAGATATAATTTAAGTAACCAGACAGACACTAGATATAATAAAAGTTACTAGCCAGACACCAGATATAATAAAAGTAACCAACCAGGGACTAGATAAAATTAAAGTAACAAGCAAGACACTAGATATAATAAAAGTAACCAGCCAGGCACTAGACATAATTAAAGTAACAAGCCAGACACTAGATATAATAAAAGTAACCAGCCAGACACTAGATATAATTAAAGTAACCAGCCAGACACTAGATATAATAAAAGTTACCAGTCAGACACTAGATATAATTAAAGTAACCAGCCAGACACTAGATATAATAAAAGTTACCAGCGAGACACTAGATATAATTTAAGTAACCAGCCAGACACTAGATATAATAAAAGTTACTAGCCAACACCAGATATAATAAAAGTAACCAGCCAGGCACTAAATATAATTAAAGTAACAAGCCAGGCATTAGATATAATTAAAGTAACCAGCCAGACATTAGATATGATAAAATTAACCAGCCAGACACAATATATAATTAAAGTAACCAGCCAGGCACTAGATATAATGAAAGTACCCAGTCAGACATTAGATATAATTAAAGTACAAGCCAGCCACTAGATATGATAAAATTAACCCGCAAGATACAAGATATAATAAAAGTAACCAGTCTAGAAATAGATATAATAAAGCTTACAAGTCAGAAGAAGATATAATAAAAGTTACAAGCCAGACACTAGATATAATAATAGTAACCAGCCAGACACTAGATATAATTAAAGTAACCAGCCAGGTACTAGATATAATAAAAGTAACCAGCAAGACACTAGATATAATTAAAGTAACCAGCCGGGTACTAGATATAATAAAAGTAACAAGCTAGGCACTAGATATAATTAAAGTAACCATGCAGACACTAGATATAATAAAAGTAACCAGCCGGGTACTAGATATAATAATAGTAACCCGCCAGACACTAGATATAATTACAGTAACAAGCCACACACTAGATCTAATTAAAGTAACACGCCAGACACTAGATATAATAAAAGTAACCAGCCAGACACTAGATATAATAAAAGTTACCAGCCAGACACTAGATATAATAAAAGTAACCAGCTAGACACTAGATATAATAAAAGTAACCAACCAGACATTAGATATAATGAAAGTAACCAGTCAGACACTAGATATAATTAAAGTAACAAGCCAAACACTAGATATAATAAAAGCAACCAGCCAGGCACTAGATGTAATAAAAGTAACCAGCCAACACTAGATATAATAAAAGTAACAAGCCAACACTAGATATAATTAAAGTAACCAGTCAAGCACCAGCTATAATGAAGGTTACAAGTAAGACACAAGATATAATTAAAGTAACAAGCCAGACACTAGATATAATAAAAGTAACCAGCCTGTCACTAGATATAATAAAAATAACCAGCCAAACATTAGATGTAATAAAAGTCACTATCCAGCCACTAGATATTATAACAGTAACCAGCAAGACACTAGATATAATAAAAGTTACCAGCCAAACACTAGATATAATAAAAGTTACCAGCCAAACACTAGATATAATAAAAGTTACCAGCCAGACACTAGATATAATAAAAGTAACCAGCCAGACACTAGATATATTAAAAGTAACCAGTCAGACACTAGATATATTAAAAGTAACCAGTCAGACACTAGATGTTATAAAAGTAACCACTTAGACACTAGATGTATTAAAAGTAACTAGTCAGACAATAGATATAATGAAAGTAACCAGTCAGACATTAGATGTATTAAAAGTAACCAGTCAGACATTAGATGTATTAAAAGTAACCAGTCAGACATTAGATGTATAAAAAGTAACCAGTCAGACAATAGATATAATAAAAGTAACCAGTCAGACACTAGATGTATTAAAAGTAACCAGTCAGACAATAGATATAATAAAAGTATCCAGTCAGACACCAGATCTATTTAAAGTAACCAGTCAGACAATAGATATAATAAAAGTAACCAGCCATACACTAGATGTATTAAAAGTAACCGGCTACTTATTCCATCAGTCCACCATGAGCTGGAGAATCAGACAACATGTGATCATTAATGTTCATCAAAGTGTCATCTTCATAAACGTCAACGAATGATCTTACAATCTTAGTTTGGAGATCATTGATGGATATTTAGAAGCAGGCCGACGTTCACGTTAAGTATTTAGCACTACTGCCCATCAACGACTACTTTTATAATCAGAGAAAAGGATTCAATGGTTGAGAAGTTATTTCAAGATTTTCCATAAGGAACAAGCTTGTGAAAACCCTTATCAAAGGTCTTTGCTATGTCAAAACTATTGCGTCAGAAAGAACGCCTCTGTCAATGTATTCACTGATCGTCTGCGATATTGCAGTCAGCAGGCTAACTGTTGATCTTACACGAAGAAATCAATATTGCTTATAACTTAGTAAATTGTTTTGCTGCGGTGTTTGACAACTTCATAATTTATCACAGATTTAAATTTAATTCATTCATAACGTACAGAGAACTTATTGGTATTTACTGAGATGCAGAAAACCCCAAAATACTGGTCAGACCAGCAAAATTTACCAAGGTTATGGGAATCATTTCTCCTTTAAGCAACAATTTAACAGCTTTATAAGAATAAGCTTTATAAGAATAAGCTTTATAAGAATAAGAGCTAGTTCCGGTTGCAGCTTCTTAAGCACTATGATTGGATGTTGTCAAGATCAGTTGCTTTGTTGGTATGAAGTTAAGCAACATCCCGAACTGATATATCGCTCAAAGTGTTTACAGTGATAAAGGGAAATTCAAGAGGTAGTCGGACTTGATCGCAAGGGGTGGAATTTGAGACAAAGTTTTTTCTACAAAAGTTTAACTTTTTTGGATGCTGAGAAGATCACCGCTAATCCATTGATGATGGTTGGTTAGATGAGTCTGTTTTATTGCTTTTACTAGTCTGTTCACATGCTCATCCACTATTCTACATACTAAATTCATGTTTGAAACACCCTCATATATATCAAACTCTTGGGTATTACTGTATTACTGCCGTTATTAAATCAAACTGATCAATTGTTTATTTCTGGGTCTGATCGTGTGTAAGTGAAACCGCGTACGGGGAAATCCAAATACAAAGAGAACCAGTGTAGTATTTTATGGCTTAGGGACATTTCTGTGTAAAGTTTGTTTATTTTCTTAACTTTGTTTAGTCTAGCATAGTGATTTCGAACAATTTAAAATTGTTCTTTTTTTTTTACTACACTCCACCTTAACACTTAAAAAACAACCTTTCATGAGACGAGTTGACATGAAATATTTCAAATAAGAGCGAATTGGACTGCGGTCCCATGTTTTTTTTATTTAACTGGATTTTTTCGGTTTCGTCATCGCATCCATATAGAACGTTCCGTCGATCGGTCACGCACTCGTTCTACATCCCTATGTGATCGTTAGAAGCGCTGATTGAATGCACGTATCTTATTTCATACATCTCTAAAAGAGACTCTGCCCGTTAGTCTGTTGTGCTTCGTTTTCAAAAAAAAATTTACGCAGATCTGCCGAACTTTAGTTTGAAATAACATATTCGTCGGGGTTTCCGGCTTCTTTTAAAAGAGAAATTGCTTCATCTAAAAATACTATTTTACGGTAATAAACTAGCCAGAAAAAAGTAATTCTTCCCCCTTTGTCAGAAACATCGCACATAGAATGTGAGGACTAAAACACAAAATAAGGGAAGCGAGCGTTACAAGGCTGCTGAAAGTAAACCCAATGTTGACTTTCTACTCTTATAATTTCTATGGGGGATGACAATGGTGAAAGGAAACAATGTTTCCGTCTTAGCATTTAGGTAATGCCACCTCGTGAAACTTTCCAGGTCCACTTTCTACTTTCCTAAGTATGAAATAACATTTTTCCCGCTAAACGCGCATTTTGGACGTATTAAATATTTGGAGTACGTCAGCAAATAATTATTATATCGAATTATGTACGTAGGAAGATATCACGTAAACGGGATGCGCCGCAGACTGGGAAGGGTCATCAGGGTCTAAGCGGTTGATCTTTTGGGCCAATCAACTCTCATTGAAAACGTGAGACGGCAAATGTGAGAAGGTGAGATCAGTCTGGATGGCAAAAGCCCCGCGACAAGATATGTTTGAGATGTGCTGAAATTAGTGTGAAGGAAGCCGATCATAATAATAAGGGTCTCCTTCCGTTCCCTTTTTTTTGCCTACTCCTTGTTGGTTACCAGCAAATACGAACTCAGCTGAATAAGCTCATCTTTCTTTCCATTATGACTGGGTTCACTGATTGGATAATGGACTCATCATTTTTTTTGTAGTTGCCGTGTCAATTTTTAATTGTCCACTGTCAGGAAGGTCATTGTGAGACGCGTAAATTATTATATCGATTCATAAATCTTTAATTCAATTTATAATACAAACTAAATTAACAATGTTTATAAATTGTATATGCGCCATTGTTTTCAATGACATTTTCTCATTTACCAATACAATTTTTAATGCGAGCTGAGTAAAATGAAGACGGTTTTGATTTAAAAAAATGATTTGGATGTACATTTTCACCTGTTTGTCTTCAGAAAGTTTTCTGCCTTGAAGTGCATTCTGTAAGGACTTGAAGAGGTGAAAATCATTCTAGCGAACTCAGAGGAATATGGTGGATGAGGTAAAACAGACAGTTGCAATTCTTTTCTGTGTTACTTTTGCAGTGTGTGGTCTTGCGTTGTCATGGAGAAAAACAACCTTTTTCCTGTTGACAAGTATCGCGCTTATTTTTCTTAGATTTTCGTCGACACGCTGCAATTGCTCAATATAGATATGTGCATTTAGTGTTTGGTTGCGGCTTAAAAACTCATGATGGATAATGCCACGAGTATTTCACCAAACGTACAGTAAAATCTGTCTTCCGTAGATTTAAGGTTTTTAGGTTGGTTGGAGGGGCTTACATTTGTAAACCCACTGCTTTTTGCGTTGAATATTGCCATAAGAAACTCTTTTGTCAGAAACTGTTATAAAACGATCAAGAAATGGCTAATTTAGCTGCCTGAACAGATGACTTTTTTGCGATGGACAGCCGATCTGACCTATTTTTCACTTAAGGAATGCTCACTATACCAACTTTTTCGTAATGGTAACATATGGTGGGCTGTGAAGTTTTCAGTTCTTCTGGCAATTCAAAAGTGCTTATACGCGGATAATTCTCTAACATGTACAACACATCTTCATTGATGTCCGATGACCGTCCAGGCGTAGGCTTCCAATGTCAAATTTCCGGAACGAAACTTTGTGAACTAATTTTCGATCTGTTATGATATCTTGGCACTATATGCTGCATATTTTCCCCGCTGTCTCTGCAGCACCATTTTCTTGTTTAACCTCCTCCACCATCACATGTCGAATATGCAGTTTCAGTACTTTCGGTATTAAAGGTTATGAATTTTTCATTTAACTACAATACAGGTGATAAAACAACTCTGAAAATAAAAAGGAATCTTCATAAAAATGTAGACTTGTAAAGCAAAATTTGAGGTGCTTTAAAATTACCAGTAAACGCTTCTAAATGGTATCAACAAAATGAGACATTATTGATGAATGGTCCATACTATAATGGCCCATACTATAATGATTACAGTGTGGGTTGTCCAAGGGACTGTATTATCGGGAAGCCAGAAACATAAGTATACTAGTCGACCTAGACTCGTTACTATATGTTACAGACGCATCTACTTTCGCTGCGTTCGAGCATCTCTATGAGACGAGCTGTTCATCTGCCTGTCATGCCTCGGTTATAAATATTATCTTCGCCGATCTGCCAAACTAAAGTTTAAAGTAGCATTTCCATCGGTTTTTGCAGGCTTAAGTATGAAATAGCGTTTTGTTGTAGAGAAAGTACTGTCTCTCCCTCCCTTTTCTCATACAATTAACTATTCCCGTAGCTGTAATAAAAATAAAATGCCTGCAAGTAAAAAAGTCACAATGACAATCAAACTCCTAAAGAACCCCTGTAATTTAAACGATGACTTGACTCTTACTAAATCTTCGGTACCGACACTTTCTTTCTACTCTCTCCAATAGCCAACGTGCTGTTTTTAATCTGTCCATTTATTTAAGTCAGTTGGCCTCCAAACATGCAAATAAGTTTATTCGCGTATGCAAATCAGTCTCACCTATAAAAATCTACTATTGCAAATTGAAGCCTTTCTTTTTCCTCTGATGGGCATGCACGACATGCAAAACATCTCATCCGTTTTTCAGGTGGTAAGGTTTCGTTTCTACTGTACCCTCTTCCCTGATCTTATGATTACACAAGTAACAGTGGGTGGCTGGTCGTTTTATCCTAGTACTCCTCTTTAATGTGACTGTGATTTATTCCTATCTGACCGAATCGTCACCATTTGAATTGGTAGTGTAATAAGGCATCTCAATCAAAGAAGTTCGGCCCTCTCCCTTACTTTTAGGTGTGGTCTTCCCATCATTATATCACAGGAAATAACCGTTGTTTATCCAGGTCTGAAACTCGCGTTAATCATCCTCCATACATTTGTTTGACATCGGATATTCGGAAATCCGAGTTTAAAGCTTTTCTAATGTAAGTCCCGCTTATCCTTTCCATGTTGCAACCCACACTCCTTACCGCAGTCGAATTTTGCAACAAAATCAGCTTCCTTGATACGAAGCGCTTCACAAATCAGCAGTGTATCCACAAAGTTTACACTTCCAAACTGCATGATGCAAAGGCTGTCGAGTGCCTAAATTGTGTAAATACCAAGTAACATATCAAAATCAAAAGGTTGTAAAATAGTATTGATCTCTCTGAAACAGAAGGCAATGTATAAACAGAAACAAACAAGAAACACGAGACGAAACACGTTGTTACCACTTTGATCGCAGGACTGCGAAGGGACACGTCAGCATTCGTATGTTTAATTTATATCACAACATTTATACAAGAGAGATCACTGATCGCCAAATGAAATCATGGCAGCTGATATAAAAGAGAAAACTAAGACACTACACCTTTCTCCTTTTTCATTAACAGTTCAGATATATACATATATAGTCCATGCGTGTGTGCGTATGTGTGTGTACAGATATGGGTGGTTATAGTCCATCATTTTCCATCATTTTGATATGTATAATATTCGTGGATGTCTATGGGGGATCAACTCCGATTTCAAAGGGGCTTTTCAAACTACATTTCACCGAATTAAATAATTTAATTCGACCTGTTGTCTTAGTCAAGAAGGGATCGAAAGTTTTGTTTTTATGCAAAATACAGAACTGAAACATTACTTACATATTCATTTATCTAATAAAGCCTAACATCTAGAGGGTGGAAGCCGCTTTCGCATTGAATTGCGTCTTACTCACGTTTGGAGCCAGATTCTTCCGGTTGTTGATGCGAACGGCATTCATCTTCGGAATCTGATTCTGATTCTACGCCCTCTTCTTCAGGAGAGCTGTCCGGGTCTATCCGCTTGAAGAAAGAGGAGTTTCGGTTGATTTAGTAATCTTTGTGCTGTCATCATGCTAACCTTTATACTAATAATCGTCAGTTGTTTGGGGCTGAACGGTGGGGATAGCTTGCTGAAACGTTTCTACGTGACACGTACTTTGTCACCTAGGCAGAGGGCTGAGAGCTTTGTTTTTTTTGTGTCGGCATATGTCTTCATGTTTCTCTCCCCTTGCGCATCATTCTCTGCCACGTGGGTTTTGATCGACTCTAGCATGGGGTCTTTTGGAAGAGCAGGTATGCCAGTATTCATTTTCCTTCCAGTGAGGGCTTCAAATGGAGATGTTTTGGTTGTACTGCGGGGGTGGCCCTGTACTGGCTTAGGAAGTGGGACGGCTGGTTGTACCAGTTTAGGATTTCCACGGTGGTGATGTTGATATACTTGTTTACAGTTCTCATAAACCATTCAACATTTCCACAAAGGTCTGAATTTTCTGTTACAGAATCCTGCCCTGCCTGCGTAGCAAAATCCCTGAATTCAATCCTTGACACTATCGGGGTAACCTTGCGTCGAGGTGAGGAATAACCACTATTGCTTATATCGAGGGGAGCACTTATACCTCCGGGAACCTGCTGTAGTCGTCGATGGCGACTAGAACATAGTCTCCAGATTTGAAAGAACCAGCGAAGTTCAGGGAGATTTCAGCCCATGGAGCAGCGGGAGGTGGTGTGATTCGTATGGGTACACGGTTTGATTATGCCGGGTTGGAAGCCTGGCAGGGGATGCAGTTGGGCACCGTCTCTTTCACAAGTTTGTCGATTCCAGGCCTTTCCTCCACTGCTTCGTCTTAACAATACCCTGGTGTGCGCGGTAGGCGATGTCCACGGTTCTTTTCTGCAGGGTGGACGGGATCACCACGGGGTGACATCGATGAATGAGACCATTATGTGCGAATAGTTCGTTCTTGAAACGTATGAGATTGGATATTTGTGGGTAATTCTAGTTTCTGTCTGAAAGTGCAATACTCACTTTCTGAAACAGGGAGGCTTCTCTTGGGGCTAGCCTGGCCTCTCTAATGGTGATGGATTTTGGTATGGCATGTTGAGCAACATTGTCTCTTTTGGGTTTGTGATAAGGATGTCGGCTGAAAGTTTTAGTCGTCCTTTACAGGCTGGTACATCAAGCTATACTCATATAGCATGATGCACAGACGCCAGCGTTCAATTCTGGACGTGGCCGGCTTGAATCTTTTAATCATTCCGAGAAGCGGTCTGTGGTCTGTGGTGATGGTGAACTTCGACCTATACAAATAGAGGTGAAAATGTTCGGTAGCGTATACAACGGCTAGTATCTCTTTCTCAGTCTGTGAGTATCGCTGTTGTATATCTGTGAGGGCACGGCTGGTATAACACCGTATTTTCCCGTCGTGTGTAAGCATTGCCCCTAATCCAACGGGGCTCGCGTCTACAAGGATATTTGCCTCCTTGTTCTAGTCAAAGTACACCATAACTCCAGCTCAAGTCAGGGCTTCATTCAACTGGCTCACTACCATTTCTTGTCTCTGACAACTCGCATTCTGTGTTTTTTCTCGTGAGTATTCGGGGTAATTCAGTGATAGTGGTATAATGTGGGATGAACCTGTCTACGTATTGGACCATGCCAAGGAATGAGCGAACTTCGACGTTGGGAGATTTGAAGTTTGCAATTGCTGCAATTTTCTCTGGGTCTGGTGATACGCCATTCTCACTGAAGGTGTGTCCGAAGAAGGTTAGCTGTTTCACTGATAAAGGGCACTTTTCCCTGTTTAGTCTGACTCCGACATTCTGTAGACGCTCCAGTGTGGACCTCAAACTGGCATCACGTGAAACTTCGTCACCTCCATAGACAATGATGTTGTCTGAAAGGTTTTTGACCTAGGGGATGCTTCTCAACAGATCCGTAATGGCCTTTTGAAATATATCTGAGGCAGCATTTACTCCGAAAAGTATTATCTTGTATCGGAATAGTTAATTATGTGTGGTGAATGTGGTGATGTATTTGCTGGACTCCCCAAGCTCTAATTGGTGGTACGTGCTCTTGAGTGGTTTAAATCTGCAATCAAGTCGTCCACAGTCGACCTGGAATAATTGACCCTTTGGATGATTTGCAGATTCGTACGACACTCGTTATCTGAGAGAATATAACCACGGAACTTACTGACGGGGTAGAGTGGGCACTGAGTAGATTTTGTAGTTCGTATCCGAACAAAGGGTCTTTATGATCGACGAAAACCATTTTCGCCATGCAGCATTTTCCTTTAAATTCTATCGGAGCGATAATAGATTCACGAACGGGCATGGCTTGTCTGGATTGATACGCAAATATCTGCGTGACTGTGTCATGTATTGTCGGTCTGTGCTTAAGACCGTCGTACGTGCGTCCAGAAATGATGTTGACACTAGCACTGGTGTCTAAAACAAAGGTCACTGTGAAGCTATTAACGAGAATGGTGGCTGTGGGCGTTCTTTGTCGACGTGTGAATTTTTACTGTGAAAACAGATTCGTCACTCAACGTAGAAACGGGGTTAATTTCATTTTGATACGAGTACGAAATTTGTCTTACTGGATTTGAGTTGCAGACTCTCGTGAAATGATTCCCTTTTCTGCAGTTCTTACATTATTTTCCCTTTGCGGGACACGTCACATTTGTTGCGTAGTACCCACAGTAGTGGTAAACATGTCCACCATCTTCATTTAGTTTTCGACGTGGTCGGGGCTTCGAGTAAAAGTGGTGACTACTATTTCGTGTGTATCCGTGGTAGCGTTCGCTGTTGGAGTTGTTAGTATATTTACTGACTACTCTTCTGCGTGTGTACCACGTGTGGCTTTCGTTGTTGTAGATGGACGGAAGAGCATGGATTTCTTTCCGTTCTATGTCGGCAGCACGTGTGTCTGCAAGTTCAATTGCCCTGGCTTCGTCCAGTACTATTTTGAGTGTAGAGTTGTCTCTTAACGCCGTTCTTCTGACCTTAAAGTACAAACAGCCCTGTACTATCTGTGCAAGTATTTCTTGATCCGTGTCTGGGATGTCCCACGTGGACGCTAAGGTCTTTAGTCTCGTGTGAAAAGCGTCCAAGGTTTCGTCCACATTCTGAACCGCGTGTCGGAATTTGAAGATCTCGTAGGACATATTCTTTTGCTGTGTGAAATAGTCAGTCTGTGACATCTTTGCTGTTTCATATGTGTTCAGTATTACTTTTATTCATTTCCTGATTCAACAGTCGCGTCGACGACTTTTTGTATGTTCGTGAAATTGTGGAAAATGTCAAAAACTTCGTCTCCGGCGTAGTGAAGCAGGCTGGCCCTCCATTTCTTGTCTGTGTCTATGTTCAAAGCAATAAATAGTTTCTCAAGCTTGTCCAATCACTTTTGCCAGCGTATTCCAATAGGATTCTGGTCAGCGTGGACGCTAAAACTTGGACCGTTAAATAGTCCGTTAGAAGTCATTGTTTTCTTTGCTTAGTTTCGTTTTCTACACCATCAAATCATATGGTTTCCTCCAAATAGGACTGCAAATCCGCCAAATACACAGCTACGGTCCTACCCAGACGCAAACATGTGCTTCGAACTTCTCATACGCCATAAATCTGTCATCGGCAAATATAGTAAATATAGCAAATATTGTAAATATATTTAATATAGTAAATAGTGCTTCTTTAATTTGCGCTGCATTGGATTTCTCTACTTTAGTTAGTTGTTGGGGAAACTACAAACGCTAACACAGTTAGCCGAAGTGGGATGACATGATCAAACCACTTTATAACAGATAAGTCACATACTAATTGCAATTTTGCAATACATTCAACGACTGCACCAGTCCGATGAACCTCAGGGATAATTTTTAATTCGAAACGGCTGTCTATTTGAGGTCGAAATATCTTGTAATAAACTGACTATAAGAAAAATATCACAATGACAATCTAAACTTGAAACAGAATTCCTGTTCCTAAAACGCTGAAATAGATTTGCAAATCAGCCCCAACTATCAAAATCTGCCATTGTGAATAGAAGCCTTTTTATCTTATTTTGTCTGGTTAATTGGTACGCACGACATACAAAACACCTCATTCACTTTTCAGCTGGTAAATTTTCATTTCTATTGTCAGACGATGCTAGTCTTAAGGAGTGCGACGGTAATATGTGTACAATCCCCGTATATATTACAAGCCAGTTACCAAACTTGTAACTACTTATTACATTATTCATATACAGTAATACAACATTTTATATTTGTATGTTGGCCCATCGAGTTATAATTACAAAAACTTGACAAAACATTTTCACTGTTAAATGCACATATTGGACGAATTTCAATTCAAATGCTTCCACGCATTTCTATAAAACAATGTGTCGGTCGGTTTGTCACGCTTAAATTAGACATAGGATTTTCGTTGGTTTGTCACGCTTAAATTAGACATAAGATTTTCGTTGGTTTTTCACGCTTAAATTAGACAGAACATTTTAGTTTGTTTGTCACGCTTAAATGAGACATAGCATTTTCGTTGGTTTGTCACGCTTAAATTAGACATAGCATTTTCGTTGGTTTGTCACGCTTTAATTAGACATACCATTTTCGTTGGTTTGTCACGCTTAAATTAGACATATCCTTTTACTTTGTTTGTCACGCTTAAATTAGACATATGATTTTCGTTGGTTTTTCACGCTTAAATTAGACATAGCATTTTCGTTGGTTTGTCACGCTTTAATTAGACATAGCATTTTTGTTAGTTTGTCACGCTTAAATTAGACATAGCATTTTCGTTGGTTTGTCACGCTTAAATTAGACAGCGTTTTCGTTAGTTTGTCACGGTTAAATTAGACATAGCATTTTTGTTGGTTTGTCACGCTTAAATTAGACATATGATTTTCGTTGGTTTGTCATGCTTAAATTAGACATAGCATTTTTGTTGGTTTGACATGCTTAAATAAGACATAGCATTTTCGTTGGTTTGTCACGCTTAAATTAGAAATAGTATCTTCGTTGGTTTGTCACGTTTAAATTAGACATATTATTTTCGTTGGTTTGTCACGCTTAAAATAAACATATCATTTTTGTTGGTTTGTCAGGCTTTAATTAGACATAGCATTTTCGTTGGTTTGTCACGCTTTAATTAGACATAGCATTTTCGTTGGTTTGTCACGCTTAAATTACATATAGTATTTTCGTTGGTTTGTCACGCTTAAAATAAAAATATCATTTTTGTTGGTTTGTCACGCTTAAATTAGACATATCATTTTCGTTAGTTTGTCACGATTAAATTAGACATACAATTTTCGTTGGTTTGTCACGCTTAAATTAGACGTAGCATTTTCGTTGGTTTGTCACGCTTAAATTAGACATTGTATTTTCGTTGGTTTGTCACGCTTAAAATAAACATATCAGTTTTGTTGGTTTGTCAGGCTTAAATTAGACATAGCATTTTCGTTGGTTTTTCACGCTTTAATTAGACATAGCATTTTCATTGGTTTGTCACGCTTAAATTAGATATAGTATTTTCGTTGGTTCGTCACGCTTAAAATAAAAATATCATTTTTGTTGGTTTGTCACGCTTAAATTAGACATATCATTTTCGTTGGTTTGGCACGATTAAATTAGACATACAATTTTCGTTGGTTTGTCACGCTTAAATTAGACATAGCATTTTCGTTGGTTCGTCACGCTTAAATTAGACATAGTATTTTCGTTGGTTTGTCACGCTTAAATTAGACATAGCATTTTCGTTAGTTTGTCACGCTTGTAATTGACGTAAGATGTTTGTTGGTTTGTGACACTTGAGTTGGAAATAGCATTTTCGTCATTTTGTCAAGCTTTAGTTGACATATCAACTTTGGCGGTGTGTCATGCTGTAAATTACGTAGCATTTTTATTGCTAAATGCATATATCGAATCGACGCATCTGAATAATTTTTGTTCTGATTCCATGAATGATTTGATGAATTAGTGACAATGGAAAATAAAATAAAGTTTCTTAGAACAAATTTTTATATGGTTTTTTCTTTGTAAACCATTTTCATTAAAGGTAAATGTGAATTCTTCAAATCAGAATAAAAGTATGTCGACTCTCTCTGATAACAAAATAACTGTTTTATTTTTTAAAATGGCGCCTGTCGATGTGTCTGTGTGTGTCTGCGCGCATGTCAATTATTATGATGTGCCAACAATTGGAAATGTGTCTTCCTAATTGATGAGGTAACAGCACACATTTCTTTTGATCGATTTGTCTGTTACTCTTCAGTTGGAAATGGAATTCCATTGTTAAACGTATGTACAAATCTAAAGAGACTCCGTTTTTGTTCATAACTTTTCAACTAAAATATAACACCGCTATAACTTCACATAAATTTTACAAATACGCCTGTTTTGCAGACTCTGCTAAACGTGACCGAATCTTTATTTCATAACGAAACAAATGTATTATCTTGTGGCGCTACATATACATTTCATTTTGGACAAACCGTAACATGAAATATGCAAAATTAAAACAATATAGGATTAACAAAAATCATCTATTCATAAACTAATATCGTGAGCAAAAATAAAACACTTTTAAAAATTACATCTGAAAAACTACTAGATTTTTTTATAAACAGGATCTACAGACACATAAAAACGAGATTATAAAAATAACCAGTCATGTAACTAAAACATTTAAGGCACACAGTCATAAGTTCGTAAAAAGAGACGATACAGCGTCTTTGACTGAAGTAAAGAGCGAAACTATTATGAACTTTTTTTACACACGAAGCCACACACATACCCACACACTAACAACATTAAGGAAACAAATACATACACTTATTACAAGGACTAATCACATTTATGCATTCTGCAAACAAAGAAAGAAATTAACTGTCTTAATTTTCGACCGAAAAATGAATAATTAACATTCATAATCTATCATACCTTGTAAATTTTTATATCTCTATTTATCAAGCTAGGTCGTTCATTGCACTGACATATATATTAAAACGCCAAATTTATATTAGAAAAAGAATAACTTCAGCTATCTAATATACCGAGGATGTCCATTCGATCGACGTACTAGCACAGGTCTCCGTTCAATCTTGAGCCACAATAGATCTGTTATAAATATCTCATAGACGCAGTTCCCTTCAAGGAGGGGCAACTTTATGGATACCTTTTCCGGATTTCAGCCTTGATCAGAAAGAAAGAAAGAGAGATAGGGAGTGAGGGGGAGAATAACCAGATTTGCTGGTCGCTAGAAAAGGGCTAAGCATGAAATTGCTACTTACCTTTTTTGTCGATGCCAATACAAGGGTGTGATTTAGTGGGAAGCCCGCACAGAACTGATGTCAAGCAACAAGCTGAGGACGCACAATACACATATGAAGACCAACTTTGTTAGATGAAAGATAGAGACAAATAGCGGTAGAGAGAGTCAAGAAAATCCATGACACTAGCTCGACTATTGGATGATGATGCGAACTAAAATAAAATAGTAACTAATAAGAAATAAATGAGAATTAAACTACAGCAGAAGCATCCTCTTAATGCCTAACTCTACATCACCGGAGTATGGTTGGTAGCAACGTGGTAGTGTCAGGGATACACGTCTAACACGGCTCTGGTGAAAATTCAAGACTAGTCGACGTCAGAATCTGTCGTGTTGTGGGCGTCTCCGCTACTGCATGTAGCAAGAAAACATGTGACAGGCGCGGATCCGCACATGAATGTAGTGAGAGTTGTGACGTTACTCCGGCGACATTCTTTGTGGGTTCTGGGAAACACCTTCCTCGACTTCGCGTGCAAGCGCTGAGCCTTGATGCTCATGGTGTCAGGGGTAAACACCTGCATTTTGCATGTTACCAGATAGCTTCTACCAACGAGAAGGACTTCATGCAGACAATCCAATTCTGAGGCATGATTTTCGTGAGCTCAATGCAGAAATCCTACTCGACTGACAACAAAAACAGAAGAAGGGCAATAAGAAACATCTGAATACTGTCACTTAGGGAAGTACACTTCGTGTAATCTTGGGATATGCGGATTAAATTGTTACTTACAGAATTATATATATAAATAGTGTTTGTGATTTTTGGTTTGTTTATATGGGTTAATCCTATAAAACTACTGTGTTTTTTTAATAGTGGTCAATAATAATAGAGCTATATTTTAGTAAAATAATTTTTTATATAAAAATTTTCGCTACATATATGCATACATGCTTTAACATAAATGTATTCAAGATCGAGCATTATCAAGCCGCTGACAGAGAACACTCTGGAAATACAAATATCGATTCGTCGTCTCTCTCGGCAGCCTGATGATGTTAGACTTGAATAGGGTTGTAGCTGAAAAAGGTATGCACATATGTAGCCAAAATGTTTGTATAATATATATATATATATATATATATATATATATATATATATATATATATATATATATATATACTTGAACTTGCAATTGTCGAAAAGATAGCACGTTAGTTTTATCATCTTTCGGCCAGATGGGCTTTTTCCCTCTGGCTTGTCATCTCGACAAGTGTCGCTTGTGCGTAACTGTTTATATTACGAAAGACCCTCTATCTTAGATAAACCAATATATTTACATTGTGGTCAAAGCAGAGAGAGAGAGAGAGAGAGAGATAGATAGATAGATAGATAGATAGATAGATATATAGAACAGGATGGAGAGAGAGATGGAGAGTGGGAGACCGACAGACAGACAGACAGACAGACAGACGTAATGAAAATACTCAGTTAGACGTTGTTTTTAGAAATATCAGCATATGTTAACGCTCGAAGCGCCCTCTACACAAATCCTTCTTTGTGAAATGAAATAGCATTTTCTAGTGCAAAAATCTCATAAGTTTGTCAATAATGTCAATAATGCTATGTCACATTATTTGAAATCAAGTCCAATGTTATCAGCCATTTCATTTTATATATCATATCAATATATACTAGAAAAATACCCGTCCCAGAACACGCAAAATGAATTCTCATAACTTAACAGTTTTGCCCCAATTTTATTTCCCCTCACGAAAATTAAAATCAAATATAATAATACTTAACTTAATGTCCAGAATCCTTATTCCAATTTTAATGAAAATCTTTTACACGATTTTGATTGTAGGAAGTGTCTATAATTCATGGCGTAAGCTTAAGAGGTATTAATACTAAATTCAAATTCAGAGGATCATGTTTAATTGATATCTAGTTTGAATTAACAAAAAGGTTGAAACGTATACGGATGTAGATAAAAACAAATATTTATAATTATGTGTCGGCCCCCATCTAAGCTGGGTCTGTAGTGAGTAGCATTAGCACAGCCGTCATCGTGGATTCAATGCATGTTCCTTACAGTAGTCGAACATATTGACGACGGTTGCCTTTAAATAGTAGGTTAGACACATATTATACCCCTTAAAACTCTTTTAAAATTCTCCAGATTAATTGTTATTTAGGGAATATTTATTAATTGATTTCTAATACTTATTGTTAAAGGTCACAAACATCGGATGTATCTGAATTTCCACGAAGGGATCCACCATCTTTTCCCCCTTTTGCAGAAACTAAATATATCCAACATTACTTACTTTTAAGTCTATAAGCTGTTCCAAAATCCATAATCATCGCTTAAATAGTTAATTAGTGCACCTTGTACATACAAAGATATAAAAATACTAACATATAAGAATACAAACATATAAACATATACAAGTAGAAACATATAAACATATACAAATACAAACATATAAAAATACAAATGTGACGTAATGCTTTTTTTCTCTATATCATATTTTAAAGATCCTTTACACACTTTTATTCTATATCTTTTTATTACTCGTAAAGCGCAGTGCCGGAGTCAGCGTTTCTCGCGCACCACCAAAAATCGAAACAACACGATACTCATTGCGAAAGTTAGGAACGTCGGCTGGGCCCCTTAGTAAATTTAGCGTTCATTTAAATGTAGAATAATTAAAGTTTTTACAAACTTATGATGTCTCAGGTTTCAAATTGTTCTTGCGTTTTAAATCAATATTAAAAGTTACCTTATAGATGTCTGCCTAACTGTTATTCGTTGGTTTGCTTGCACACTCATCTCCGTTGCTGGCTAGTGATCGTAGTGGTGTACCTGTTTTGTGGGCCAATGCACGAGAGACAAAAACGCTCGAAGACAAGACTTTTTGAGAGAGATTCCATACTTTTATTTCACACCTCAATCGGAGAGATTTCCATTCGTCGTTTCGTTCATTCAAACTCTCTTTTTCTTTTATACTGCTTTGTGGAATGTGACGGATGCAATCGGCTATTTCTTGTCCCGCCGTTGGGATCTTACTCTATGTAAGATATATCTTATATATCTCGCGATGTCACCTAGACTCTACGCATTATAGAGTTTGTTAGTCGACGTCTGTCCATCGCGCGCCTTTATGGTGAACTGTCTAGAGAGCTAATTTCTCACCAGGGATCTGTGACGTCAGAGCCCATTGACCCTTCAACAAATGTCATAAACGAACTCAATATCGCTTTTGTGTCTAACCTTTTTTATCCGAGCGTTTCATCTCGACCAGCATACATCCATTTATTTTATGATTCTCAGAAATGAATTATGGGAACATTTTTGTTTGTCCCAAAATATATTGTGCACTTATTTTGAACTTCATCCTATTTCTTTCACCCAGTTCATAATTCATACTAGCTACTTTACCAGTTTTCAAAATACAGGGCCCGTCATAATGTAACACAAGCATATAAACATATACAACTACAAATATGAAAATACAAACATATACAAATACTAACATATAAACATATAAAAATACAAACATATAAAAATACTAACATATAAACATATAAAAATACAAACATATAAACATATACAAATACAAATATATAAAAATACAAACATATAAACATATACAAATACAAACATAAAAATACAAAAATATAAAAATACTAACGTATAAACATATAAAATACAAACATATAAAAATACAAACATATAAACATATACAAATACAAACATAAAAATACAAACATAAAAATACAAACATATAAAAATACTAACATACAAAAATACAAACATATAAAATACAGACATATAAAATACAAACATATAATTTTTTCAAAATTAAAACATATAAAAATACAAACAAAATAGAGACTAGTGTACACCCTCGGTCGAAAATAACAGAACAAATTATGTTCCGCTAATGTTAGCACTGGCTATTTATCTAGATGTATTACTAACATATTCATATTACATCATAGCATTGCATCAATAACTAATTTCTTTTATATTTAGATTACAATTACTATCTCTGATGACATAAAGAAAAAATAACACTTAGCATTAACAACTTAAAATGATTTCTTTTTTAATTCATTTCATGTATCGGGGTAAGTCTGAGGTGGTTGTCTTAATAACTCGTTGCAATCTTGCTTCCCCTCAAAACTTGAAATTGTTTTGTACGGGTCTAGAAAAAGGCACGTGTATTCCTCGCTTACTTTTACGTGACGGTACAGACAAACACACACACGTACACACACACACACACACACACACATATACATATATATATATATATATATATATATATATATATATATATATAAAGTGGTGTACTAAAAGCGAACTTTTAGGAAAGGTGAAACCTATTGTGAAGAGTATATAGCTCAATATCCAGGATAGAGCAGGTAGAGCCTTTGCCAACTTATCTATCACAGCGACTTCCTCTGATGATAAGATTTTGATCTTTGAAAAGCCTGGCTTAAGGAAAATTTAACTTGAATAAATTGCCTTTTTTTGCGGAATATACCTTGCTCTGAGCAATTGAATTGAATTATGATTTGACTTTTGCTTCTCTAATTCCTTTCCATTCTTCTTCATATATATATATATATATATATATATATATATATATATATATATATATATATATATATATATATATATATATAATCCGAGTATGGTATAAATCCACAGGGTATAAATCCAGGGGAATTGAACCGGGTTTATGAGAGTGCTCAATAAAAAATATAGAGCGGAAATATAAATATAAATGATAATTTATTTCATTTTGATTACAAAATTGATTTTGTTTCACGAGAGCAGTTTTAGGAGTTCACGATCTTCAGGTGTCGAAATAGGATTATGCCTGTTAGAATAAGTTTACAATTCCACAAAGTTATATAAAGGTGACAGACAATTTAAATAGAAATTGAATATGAATAGAAATAGAAATAAAACAAAACAAACAAACAAAACAAAAACAAAATACAAGTAAGAAGAAAAAGAAAAAAGAGAAAAGAAAAGAAAAGGAAATATTAAGAGCTGCACGGGACATAATAAGGAAGTGGAAAGAGACGGAGAAAAAGCATACGACTTGGTAGGAGAGGGGTCGGAGTATGAAAGCATGTATCTATGCATTTTAACGCGTGTCAAAACTGTCTGTCTGGATGTGATTTTCGCGCGTAGAGGACCACGCAAGTGATACATTAACCGATTCAAGTCAGTTGCCTATTTGGCGGGTGGGGGGGGGGGAGTTACCCTCTATGGCGAGCGGGTGGATAACGAAGAGGGGGGAAATGGGATAAAAACACTTAAAGTGCTAATAATAATAATAAAATTGAAAATTAAAGAATTGAAAATTAAAAATAAAAAAAGTCGATATGCGGGTAAAAAATAAATATAATTTTTGAATACAGTACTATAAAAAAAAACCCTTTCAAAAGAAGCTTACTAAAACTGTAAAAGAAATTAATGACTCAAAACACGTACTAGTTAAAGCTGACAAAACCCATAATTTTTATAAGCTTACTAAATCTAAATCTAAATATCAGAATTTAATTAAACAAAACATTACGAAAAAATATAAAAAATCAAATATTAACTTAATTGATAAAATTAATTCAGACAGTAAAACCATTACGGACAAACTCAAGATTAGTGATAGAGTTGACAAGTTAAAAGCAAAAGAGGTTTATATTCTATTAAAAGACCATAAAATTGACTTTTATACAAAACCCTCAACCAGATTAATTAATCCTACCAGACAAAAAATAGGTAAAATAAGCAAAAACCTCCTAGAAAAAATCAATAAACAAATTAAAACCACCTATAACCTAAACCAATGGGGTAATACTGCTGAAACTATCAGCTGGTTCAATAAAATTAACAACAAAAACAGATGCTCCTTCATCCAATTTGACATTGTCAACTACTACCCCTCAATATCTAGGGAACTTTTGGAAAATGTTATGGAATTCGCCACTCTCCTCTCAAATATTTCAGAAGGGGAAATCAATATTATAAGAAAATGCCGCACCACAGTACTAATTAATAATAACGAGCAATGGACTAAAAGTAGCCATATTTCTTCATTTGATGTTTCTATGGGCTCTTTGGCCTCTGCGGAGATGACCGACCTGGTTGGCCCATATATACTGTATAACCTAACCAAGGACCTTGAGGTTGATACAGTTAGACTGTACAGAGATGATGGACTCCTTTTCGTTAAAAACGCCAACAGACTTAAATGTGAAAAAATTAAGAAAATAATTTTTAAAGAAATGAAAAGATTAGACCTAAAAGTTGAAATCACTTCTAATGTCAAACAAGTCAATTTCCTGGATGTAACTTTTAATCTCACAAAGCAAACCTTTGAACCTTATACCAAAGATAACTCCTACCTTCTTTATGTCCACCTTTTATCTAACCACCCTAAATCTATAACTAAACACATCCCTAAATCTATTAGTCGTAGGATTAGCAACACTTCTTCCAATATAGACATTTTTAACCAATATAAAAACTTCTATAATAAAGCGCTAAAGGAAAGTGGTAGAATATATCCCACCTACACTAAATAACCCCAGTACTAATAAAAATAGAAATAGAAAAATTATCTGGTTTACACCTCCTTTTAATAATATGATTAAGACTAAATTGGGCAAAAAATTCCTTAATCTAATTAACACTCATTTCACCACTAGCAATGTCCTCCAAAAAATCTTCAATAAAAATCAACTCAAACAAAGTTACAGCTGTGGAGATAACCTAGAAAAAATTATTAAAAAACACAATAATAAAATATTAAGTACATTAACACCCCATAATCCTAGTAGAACTTGTAACTGCATAAATAAACTTAACTGCCCCCTAAATCAAAAATGCTTGTCAACCCAAGTAGTCTATGAGGCATCTATCTCTTCAACTCAAAACCCATCCCAAACAAAATTCTATATTGGAATAGCAGGAAATAATTTCAAAGAAAGATTTTATAATCACAACCTCTCTTTCAACAACCTTAACCACCCCGGCCAAACCGGACTATCCTTACATTATCATAAACTTAAAATAAAAAATGAAACCCCTATAGTTAAATGGAAAATCTTTAAAAAAACAGTACTTGCAAGTCACTAAACACACCATGCCATCTATGCTTAAACGAAAAATTAGTAATTATTTGTTTCAAGGACAAAAATAAACTTTTAAACAGAAAACAGGAGACTTCAATCAATTGCCGGCATAGTAGACTTTACCTCCTTAGTAATCCCCATACCCCACCCTAAAACTTTTAGTAAATCCCATATTCATCGTTGACACATTTGGTTTCTTCTATTTACCCACATAATTTCTTTTTACGCCCTATTCTCTTCTCTCTCCACTTACACTATCCTAAATCCCCTCCAACATATTCTACCCTCTCTTCTAACACATTATCAAGTTCTACCCCTACCCATCTCTCCCCAACTACCTTGTAATCACATCCCCCAGAAAAATTATGGATTAGTAACCATTTACCTATTCTACCTAATTATTTCTGAATACAACCAGCAATTCTACCCTACTACTATTATTATTATTATTATTATTATTATTATTATTATTATTATTATTATTATTATTATTATTATTATTATTATTATTATTATTATTATTTTTGTTATAATATATGTATATGTGCATGTTTGTATGCATGTATGTGTGCATGTGTGTGTGTATATGTATGTATGTATATGTATATGTAAATGTATTGGTATATGTATGTATGTATATGTGTGTATATGTGTATATGTATGTATATGTGTATATATATGTATATGTGTGTATGTCTGTATGTGTATGTAGGTATATATGTATGTATGTGTGTATGTCTGTATATGTATGTGAATATATATGTATGTGTGTATATAGGTGTATATATGTATATATATATATGTATATATAT